>JAWDGP010002170.1:0-5000 GCA_033675545.1 Elysia crispata | reverse complement strand
CGCTATCGAAACTCCATTATATTTTTATCACAATTAATTCATGAAAATTTTGGCCGGATTTGTTATGAAACAAAATAACATTAAAAGACTGCCCTCAGAGGTTTACAATTTTCAAAGTGGATGAAGCTTCAAAATTAAAAAAAAAAAAGGTTTTGTTATTCTGTAATATCAAATGTAAAAAAAAAAAACGTTTGCTTTTTGTTACTCCATCCAGCGTAAAGACAAAAGCGCCATGGAAAACACCTGTTACCTCGCCTTTTCTTGCGAAAATAAACACCACTTCTGCTTTTTTTTTGCACTGTTTTATTTCTAAGATATCGACAAAATCGGCTAATTGTTAACAAGGAACCATAGAGATACAGGGATTCAAATTAATCCTTCCTATCAACTTGTCACTCGCATTTTGTCTTTCATGATTTAAACTGATTGTGACTAGATCTAGAATACTATTTCTCCGCCTCATACTTGTTTCTTCCTCTCTCTCTCTCTCTCTCTCTCTCTCTCTCTCTCTCTCTCTCTCTCTCTCTCTCTCTCTCAGAAGCTAATGCCTATGTTCTATACACGAAATACAGCGCTTTACAGGTCTAAGAATAATAATCAGTGTCATTCCACCTCTCAATTTAATATCAGCATCCAGGTCATCTAAAGCTACGAGAACGAGTAGACCAATATAAAATGCATAACATCAAAGTCAGAACTCCGTCAACTGTTTTACTCACGGATCAAACTCTAACGGAATATTTTTATAGACTTTTAATCAAATAAATAAAAGCCACTAGTTCGCATGAATGTTGGAGGAAGGGAAACTCCTCCAGCGTTTTATTTAACATCTTATCGATATCTGCAATGAATTATCTAAATAAAAAGATGCTACGAGATCCAGATCACTAAGTATATGTATGCTACATCATAATTGGATATATCCCCAGCGCAGACTGCCTCTGGATGTTGGTCGAACTGACGGTCATACGTTAGATGGTCGGATGTAAAGTTAGTTTGAGATTTACCCCCTTTTTATGTAATTTACGGAGGACCTACTACGGCATTTTGGACTCCACTCTAAAATTGAAGTATATGATGCACAATTTCATTATGGGCGTCATCGGTGACTCATATGGAAGAGGATGGGGACTTGAGACCAATTCCTGGTACCGTCTTCAGGTGGGTACGATCCTCCTACTGCGACAGTATATAATGCGTAACTCAGCTGATTCATCGGATTTTGACGCCAGGGATTTCCCAAGCGTTTCCGTTCCAACTCTTGCACACGAAACTCATGACTGCTGGGGATCATTGAGTACAATTTTATGCCTTTACCAATAGATTTCTATGTAGAGTTCGCTTTCTCCCTCCAGTCACAGGCTCGACAACAAAGACTGGCATTCTTGAATCTGGTTGCTCCTTCACAACAAAAATGTCGTCACTCCATTTCCTGGAACTTAATATGTGGACCCTCGAAAGAGAAATTCCCAACTTAGACTTTACCGAGCGCTAACAATGAGGGTTGCTCCTCTCACACGTTTATCATAATCATTTATTCTGACTTTCCTTTGCTTTAGCACTATTCTCCGAGGCCTTAGCCCATGCCCATTCTAAAGCTTTCTTTACACCTGTTATATAATCACCTCTAGACTCTGAGAAAAGAGGAAACATATTATCAACAGGGAGCCTCGGTTCTTCTCAAACATGAGAAAATACGGCGAGAATCCTGAAGAATCGCTCTTATTACTATTATAAGCGAGACCCAACATGCCAATGTGGGATGTCCAATCCTTTTTCTTATGCTCAGGAAGGGTGCCGAGCATACTGATGAGCGTTTGGTTCATCCGCTCGCAGCTCCCATTTCCCATTGGATGAAATGGTGTAGTCCTGGACTTCTCTACACCTAACAATTGACAGAGTACCGCCTTGATTAGCATGTAACCGTTTCGGGATGCCGAAGTTTTTGACGAAGGGCAAGAGAGCTTCGACTGTTGTCTTTGCTGAGATGTTCCGTGTTGGTACTGCCATAGCGAATCTAGTGAAATGATCCGTGGTGACCAGGATATACTGCGTGCCATTTAGGGCCGAATCAACCTTGAGAAAGTCAGTACAAACTAGCTCTAATGATTCTGATGTTTGAATTCCTACCAGTGGGGCTCTATCTGGTTTTCCCTTAAATCTTAAACAGCGACCACAGTGGTGAACCCACCTTTCGACATCTTTGGACATTCCTAGCCAGAAGAAGCGCGCCCTTATAAGGCTCAAGGTCTTCTCGTACCCCTGATGACCCATATCATCACGAAGTGCCTTACACACTTAGGTATATATTTGGCAGGTAGGACGAGCTGAGGTTTTTCACCTTCAACCTTAGGTTGCAGCAGTCCACGACAGAAACAGAATTTCTGCAAATTTTTCTTCATGATGCCGTGTTTTGCAGGATTTGGGGTCTTTTTTCTCATGGTTGTCATCCATACACTCAGAATTTCTTCCACATTTTGAGCTTGTCTCAGCTCCGTCAATGAAATGTGGGTAAAAGGAGAAGATTCTTCTTCTGTGTCATCAGCATAGACGGCCATGGTTGCAGCAAATGGAGCAAAGTCTACCGAACACATGGCTTGTACCGACGCGATGTTGATTCGAACAGATGCGAGAGAGCGTCAGCATCCTGATTAGATACGCCAGATGTGTACTCTATCTCAAAGTCAAAGGCGGCTAGGGCTGCCAACCAGCGATGACCCGTGGCGTCAAGCTTGGCTGTAGTCAGCACATAAGTCAGAGGGTTGTTATCAGTACGCACCAAAAACTTAGGAGCTCACAAAAGATAATCATTGGATTTTTCCCAAACGCTTTATTTTAAACACAAAAATTCCAACTAGTGCGCTGTATAACGCTCCTCTGATTTGGACAGAGATCTGCTGGCGTAGGCAATGACTTTCTTTGCACCATTTGATAGAGCACTGCTCCTAAACGTACTTTGGAGGCGTCTATGTGAAGCTTGAACGGTTTCGTGAAATCGGCATGGGCCAATAATAGTGCAATAAACATGAGATTCTTCAAGCACTGAAAACTTTGTTCATGTTTATCTTCCCATTTTCCATTTAGTCACTTTAGATGGCCCTTGATCGTTCTTCTTTCGAGTGAGTGTCAGTAGACCATTCAGTGGTCTAGAAATTTCCGAATACTTCTCTACACATTTTCTATAATAACCCGCAAAACCAAGAAAAGAGCGAAGCTCTGAAGAGTTTCGAAGGGAAGGCCAATCTTTAACTTTGACAATTTTCTCGGGGTCAGGTCTCACGCCATGAGCTGATATTAGTGTCGAAAAACTAAACTGACTTTGAGTGAAAGCACACTTTTTAAAAGACAATTTCAGGCCACAGTCTCTAAGACGTTGAAAAATCAGCCTAAATCGTTCCAGATGCTTTTCTGAGGTTTCAGAGAAAATGAATTCGTCATCTATATAAATGTACATAATAAGAAAATTTAAATCCGAAAAGCAATCTTCCATCACTATCTGAAATGTACCAGGACTGCTGCAAAGCCCAAATGCGAGCCTATTGTACTCCCCAAAGCCAAGGGGACCTAAGGTAAAGACCGTGTAAGGCTTATGGTCTTCCCTTATCGAAATTTGATGGCAGTCTGACTTAAGATCGAGGCGACTAAAATATTTAACATCTCTAAGGGAGTCCAATATTTCATCCACACGGGGAAGGCAATAATTGTCCTTACGCGTTCTTAAGTTCAGGAGTCTACAGTCAACACACAGGCGGAGCTTCCATTCTTCTTACGACAGCAGGATATATAATTATATATATATATATATATATATATATATATATAGACCTAGTACTTTATTTATGTACATATATCTTTTTGTACCCCTCCTTCCCAAGTTGCTTGATTACTATGTCAGACTAAGGTGGTTTGTGGTTTGGTGGCTACAGGCAGCATTTTTGTAAGAAAGAAGCCGTAAATGTAATGTGAGGACTTCGGTAAAATGATCCTTTTCATGGTGAAGTACATTGTTACCTCTTACACCTAAATGTGAAGACCCTGTTATATTTTAAATCTGTTTGGGGTAAAATGTGATTAATTATTACAAAAGATATAAAGGCAAGAGCGCAAAAATATGTCTCTGGTTCAAGCACTTATTATGGTTTATCCAATTTCGATATTAAATGTTTCCTATAATTATGTATACAGTGTACCGACATCTTAGAAAAGATGTAGCTCCCTTGTTACATGTAAGTTGACTCAAAACCTGAAGACTCTTCCTTTCCAGATTGCTCTATCTAAATATCGTCTTTTTGAAAATCATATTCTGTCTAGCTGTCTGCTTGTCTGTCTGTCTGCCTGTCCGTCTGTTTGTTTCTCTCTCTCTCTCTCTCTCTCTCTCTCTCTCTCTCTCTCTCTCTCTCTCTCTCTCTCTCTCTCTCTTTCAACGTTGCAAGTCTGATTTTCATAAAGACTAATGAAGAAGCTGTTGAAAGAACAAAATATGCACACCAATCATTTGACAGAACCCTATTTGCACTTTTTGTCTAACCCTGATATTTCTGGTTGAGAGATATTATCAGCTTGCCTTTATACAAATATCATGGCTTGATAATTCGCCCTTAAAATGTGTATCGTCAGAGCTTCTTGATAAGGTGGGAAAAGACTGATGCTAGAACCATGAATGCTTGATAATGGGCTTTGTCCTTTGAAAAAGTATTTTTGTTTTACCATATCATATCTCAGTCTATTTGTGCTTGTATAGTTTGGCTTCCAGTAGGGATGAAACACACAGTTTTCGAGCAGAAGAAGTAGCATTTCAGATAATTATTGTCTCTTTCTGGCGCAACTGTTTGAAGGATGACATAAACTCATGTCTATTCAAAAGTAGGGTCAGTGGGTTTTTTTCCTAGGCAAAAGCATTGTTAACATCACAGTTGGTAAATGCATGTAAACCAAATATACTGTCTTGAATGTTTTTATATATTTGGCACAGGGTATTGATGTGAACCATTGTTTTATTT
>JAWDGP010002169.1:30000-45223 GCA_033675545.1 Elysia crispata | reverse complement strand
TTTGTACACCCATATTTTCTGAAAGGTGACCCACCAAGGTGTAAGAAAATCGATGTTAGCCAAATGGAAAGTGTCATCTTCATATGGTTATCCTCTGTTGTTTACGGGGGTTTTGGCATTGTTGAAATAAGGGGGTGGGTTTTTTATTTCAGTCATAAACTAATTATTTTCTACACAAATTTACACAAATTATAGCTCATATGAAAGCTAAAATGATGTTCTTTCTTATGGTGAAAACAGATTTACAAAATCGTTTACGGTAAAAAATATGTATTGGTTCAAACTCAGATTTTGTGTCAAAATTGAAAAATTAAGATATGTCAAAACCACTGAAACTAAAACTTTTTGTTGGGATTTTTCAACACCTGTATTTCCTGATTTGGTACCTCTCATAGTAAGGGAATATGGGTATAAGTTACTTTTGAAGTGTCATCTTCATGGGTAATTCCCCCTTGTTTACGTTTTTTTCGCATATCTTCAAATAAGGGGGTAGGGTTCTTTTTTGAGTCATATCTCCACATCCGCTCAGGCAAATGGGCACTTGTTGGTACTCAAATGAAAGCTAAAAAGCTACTCTTTCATGCAGTGTAACGGGTTTTATGATATCTTAAGCTAGTCAAATTTTATTTGCATTCAAACTACATTCACCTTCCGAAAACGTAAAACTGAAATATTCATTGTGTCTAAACTCAACATTACATGTTAGGAGTCAGTAATTTCTACCTGCTCTAAAGCATCACACTCCAAAGTGTAGGAAAATGTGTGTTAGGTCGATTTTAAGTGAGACTGAATAAATTACATTGTATTACAAATGTAGATGTTAAGTCGCATTTGTGCATTTAATAGTCCAGGCATGACATTTTGCAAATGAATGTGTTATAGGTGCAATACTTGACAAAATAATGGAGAACACCCATGTGAACTTTCTCAAGGAAAAATGCATGCAATTAAATAGTAATGTCATATAATAGTTAGACATAAGCTTTGGGTTTTTTGTAACAAACCATTATAAATCATCAGAATTCAAGAATGTTATGTGGGAACAATGAAACTTAGTAATGAATTCAGAATTATCACAAGAAATTGCCATTATTGTACACAAGACGGATGAGAAAATATTGTCTGTGACATTCAATTTCTCCATAATATGCACTTGCCCACATTTAAAATGAACCACTGGAAACTATGTACAAATATCAGTGGCTTCAAGTGGTGAATTTGTAATGTTGGCAAGTACATATCACATAGCATGCAGAATACATATTAGTATTAGAAACTATCTGAGCATTGTAATTCAAGGCATGAAACCAATAAGTACACACAGTTGAAGCATATTCACACAGGGAAAGGCATAACATGTGATGTGAGATCATTGTACAATGCATAACCAAAATAAGATAATGTCTATAACATTTACATCTCTCCCTCTCTCTCTCTCTCTCTCTCTCTCTCTCTCTCTCTCTCTCTCTCTCTCTCTCTCTCTCTCTCTCTCTCTCTCTCTCTCTCTCTCTCTCTCTCTCTCTCTCTCACCCACATACACACACAAACACACATTCTTTTCGATCTGGATGAAACATTGCAGCAAGATCTTAACAGAAGCTGGTTAGTTTTCTTCTTCACTGTCACTCGTTTCATTGTCACTGTTCTCACTGTCACTGTTTTTTGCTTTAAGAAGCACGGTGGTAAATCTTTGGGCTGGTATGCAATGGATCGCCTTTTCTTCTGTATAACACTTGTTGCTTTGTCTGTTCTGTCTGGCAACCGAGAGTTTCTCTTTCATCTGTCACTTCACTTTCAGGAGTGCCACTAACTTCCTGAATAACTATCCCATGGGTTGTATGTGTTGTGTCTGCACCAGTGAGGGTCTCCTCGGCGAGGTCAAAATTATCCCAGCAGAAGTGAGTTACGAGGTTGTTGTCTGTTCTTATCTGCCGAGGAAGAAGATGGTCATTGTCAGTTATGCTGTCACATATGGCAGTCTCGATTTCCAGAATTGCTGAATATGAAATGGTGTGTCCAAATCTGTTCAATATGTGTATGAGTTGTGAACTACCTGTTAGGTGTCTTACTGATACACCCAGAAGTATATGTTTGGGCATCTTCCAGTGTCCATTGGATACACAGTAGCAAATGTCCTCTGCTATTGATCTAATGAGTCGTTGTTGTTTCACTGTTTTTTGTGTATTCTTTGTGAGTAAATGACCCAGAAAGCTCAACAGAATGTTCGGAGGTTTGACAGTTTCAGACTGAAGATCTTCAGCGGTAGGGGGCCAAGGCAGTTCAGAATTCTTGGATGCATCAATTATATGCTTCTTCAAGTCGTTTCTGATCTGATGCAGCCATTTCAAATGCTGTTTCTACTGCAGAGCCCTTGGGTAGCACACCAGATTAAACAAGTTCACCTCTGAATCCAGGTTGCCAGAATTTAATTCTATCCCCAAATTCTTTTTTGAATTTTTGCTTTTAGTTTGTATGTCTTATAATCAGGATTGTATGCCTCTGGGTAATTTGACTGCAGGTAGTTAAGGTATCTTTCTCTCAGCATTGTCACCCTTTCAACTTTAGATTGTGCAATAATTGTTTCTTCTATGTAGTCTTTAATCCATTGTATTACTTTTTCATGTGCTGTAAGATTTTCTGGGAGCTCAGTGTCAAGAGGTGTGTCATATTTTTTTGTGTACTCCCTCCGACATGAAGCGTGGTAGTGCCCTTCCTTGGCAATCAAACAGAAGTTTCGAAGTAATCCTGTCAATCTTGAATCACCTTTTCTTTGAGCAGCTTCTAATATAGATGCTTTTGCTGTTTCTGTCACACATTTAATTAGTTTATCTTTCTTTCTTTTGACATACTTTGATTCTCTTTGGCAAATGATGCACTGGTTTTGGGGAAAAAGTGTACTACTGCTGCTGCTACTACACTGTATCTGCTTTCCTCCTTTTGGCATCACTATCTGCTTTCCTCCTTTTGGCACCACTACACGAGGGCTCATCTGATGTTGTGTGAACTGCTGAAGAGCGCTTTCTCGTAGACTTAACATTTGTGAACAGTTGATAACACACTCTATGATATCCATGAACATTTGGAGTATATTGTGTTGGAATTAATGCACAAATATCTGTCAGTTTTTCAGCATCATTAGTTGTTTGTCTTCTAATGTTTAAAACATTCTGGATTCTTTCCCAGTTTTCTTGTTTCAACAAGGTAAATTGTCCTGGAGTTTTCAGATTTGAATTGTGAATTATACAAGTCTTGTCTCCTGAAGGTGTTCTTTTTCTTTCTTCCTTCAATACTATCGGCTTTTCTTCAGCCATTATGTCATTGTGATATTGAATAATTTGAAGATCAGAATTATGAGTTCATAATAGATAAAATTGTCAGTGGAGTTAGTGACAAATTGTTAGTAGGATTCTAGCACATGCATTCACCTTATAATTTGAAAAAGAAAGAAAAAGAAAACCTGTTAGTGTCAGTACAAAAAGAATAAACAAAATATTTAAGGGTAATCTTGTTTACGTTTTTTTGTTCAAATATAAGACAAATTAACAAAAATTACAAATCAAATCTGGCAAACACACATAGGTATTATTTTGCATATAATGTTGAGATTGCATATTACATCTTTGTTGAATGTTTTGGTTATACATTTTTTGATAGGTAAATGTCATTTAAACCCATAAAATGTTTACTTCTTCATATAAGATATATTTTGACTGCTGACTATTTAAGTTTTGCATTATCGCAAGGTAAATGTAGTTTGAATACAAATAAAATTTGACTGGCTTAAGATATTGTAAAACCCGTTACGTTATACGAAAGAATAGCTTTTTAGCTTTTATTTGAGTACCAACAAGTACCCATTTGCTTGAGCTAATATGGAGGTATGACTGAAAAAAGAAACCTCCCCCCTAGTTTGCACGTAGGACAGAACTGATTCATCATAGAAGACCATAATTCTATGAAGAAGACAATTAAAATCAAACTATCTCACATTTTCTAACACCTTGGAGTGCAATGCTTTAGAAAAGGTAGAAGTTATTGACTCCTTACTTACAAGGTTTGGTTTAGATAAGCTGAATATTTCAGTTTTGCATTTTCGCAAGGCAAATGCACTTTGAATTCAAATAAAATTTGACTAGCTTAAGATATTGTAAAATCCGTTACACTACATGAAAGAGTAGCTTTTTAGCTTTCATTTGAGTACCAAAAAATGCCCATTTGCTTGAGCGGATGTGGAGATATGACTCAAAGAACAACCCTACCCCCTTATTTGAAGATATGCAAAAAAACGTAAACAAGGGAGAATTACTCATGAAGATGACACTTCCAAAGTAACTTATACCCATATTCCCTTACTATGAGAGGTACCAAATCAAGAAATACAGGTGTTGAAAAATCCCAACGAGAAATTTTAGTTTCAGTGGTTTTGACATATCTTAATTTTTCCATTTTGACACAAAATCTGACTTTGAACCAATATATCTTTTTTACCGTAAAAGATTTTGTAAATCTGTTTTCACCATAAGAAAGAGCATCATTTAAGCTTTCATATGAGCTATAATATGTGTACTTTTGTGTAGAAATAATTAATGTATGACTGAAATAACAACCCCACCCCCTTATTTGAAAAATGCCGAAAGCCCGTAAACAAATGGCAATAACTATATGAAGATGACACTTTCCATTTGGCTAACATCGATTTTCTTACACCTAGATGGGTCACCTTTGAGAAAATATGGTGTACAAAAATCCCAAGGGGGGGAGGGTTTCACCCGCTAGCCCACGGTCTATTATCATTTGTGATTAATTTATAAAAAAAAAACATGCTCTATTTCCAAAAATCTTCCTTATGCATTTATTGGCAAAATTTTGCCCCTTTTGTTTGTCAATTTCTTGAAGATTTTTAGTTTTATGTTTACGTTTGCGAAATTCAAAAGAATGGATGGGAATAGAGAAATCTCAGTAAGTGGATTTCAGCATTATTTAGTCTAGTGTTAATACCAGCAGCAATCGATCTACACTTTCTGAAAACTCAACACAGCCTTGAGATGAATCAATATTCGTATGCTCCTTTTTTACTCGCAGTGTCATTTGCTTGAATAATGAAACTTTATACATGTAGTGTTCTTAAAAAGCAGAAGGAAGGCCTGAGATCAACACTCATGGTGAAATGAGCTTTTTTAAGTGAAACAAAAATTAACATACGATTGAAGCCAAGCTTAAAAACATTGAGCAGAGGAGAACTGATGGATGTTTATGTTCATACAAAGAAACTCTGTTAGTTATGGTACTCATGTTGGTGCAATTTTTTTTTCTAAAGGATAGGGTCTCACATTGATCATTAACTTCATATCAATTTTCATCTATATTCAATAGCGGTTGACTAAGTTGTAAATTACAAAAATAAAACTAACTAATGAAGAATGGGGAAACTATTTTGTTCATGTATAGGGTTTGAACCAAAACAAATACAAATGTAAGCTTTTGTTACTCTATTAGTGACTACTGCTCTGGTCTTAGTCTTAAATTTTGAAATGGTTGCTGAATTGTAAACAATTGTACATATACTGTGGGAAAATGAAGTTAGCTTTTAAAGATTCAATTTTCGCCATTAAAACTGAATTAAAGTGTAGGGTGTAGGGGCTTATACTATTAGTTATAGCTACATGTAGATGGTTGCCTTTTATAGAATATTTCATGAAAAAGCTATGATTGATGTAAGCAGTGTCTGGCTCCAATTCATGAGTCAACATCTTATGATACAAATATAATAGTGGAGGCAGGTTGTTGGAAGTGTGCAGTTTTTCTAATTAACATAAAATCGATAAATAATAGAAAGTACACACAAAAATAAAGTGAAATGTTTAAAGGCATAATCATTGACTTGCCATACCTTTTATAATAAGTATAATCAAAACATGTGACGCAGGTAAAAATCAGAATTAACCTAGGAGAGAATTTTTTAAGAATCACATTCCATGGATAAATAAATTACAGGTCCAATCGATTATTTTATACTTAAGTCCAAACCAAGACACAAGTTATTAGGTAGCATACTAGTGCTACAACAAAAACTTTTACAAAGCTGTTGCTTTTTTTTTAATCTTTTTAGTGGTAAGATATTTCAATATCATGAAATTAA
Organism: Elysia crispata; assembly: GCA_033675545.1. Taxonomy (NCBI): domain Eukaryota; kingdom Metazoa; phylum Mollusca; class Gastropoda; family Plakobranchidae; genus Elysia; species Elysia crispata. The sequence goes on along the minus strand of JAWDGP010002169.1, from coordinate 39,084 downwards.
AAGATAGAAAACTGAGCAACTATTAGTTACAAGTGAAAGAAATAAAATTCCTGAAGTAGACCTCACACGTACACAACTTCACTCATTTTGTCAAAATTCCTAGGGCTGTTTTGCTGTTCATTTGCTTGAAGTTGGGATGGTCAATGAAAATTGTTTTAGGACTAACATTTTTTCATCAAATAATCCTGCAAAATCTTTGAAACATTTTAATAGTTTAAATCTTTTGTAATGCACTCTGAATTTATCAAGGCGTCGCATAAGCGCTACTTTAGTTGCCGAGGCCCGCACGGTGTCAATGACCTGACCCCGTGACCTAGTTGTCAACTCAGGTAGACTCGGGCGGCTCTGTGCCTGCACGGCATTTTATGTTTTTTTCGAAATTTTACTGTAATTTCTAACCACAATAATGATAATCATGTTTTATTTTAAAGTTTTCATTGAAAAATAAATATAACAGGCTATAGACACAAGCAAGAACGAAAACTCTAGCTCAAATACTTTTTTTGTTACATGGCCATAAAAAGTACATTTATTGTAGTATATTTGAAAACAATAGAGTGATTTTTAGAAGGTCGTAACAACTAAACGCAACATGGAATTTTTTTTAAAATTTCGCATATAGAACTTATCAGTTTTGAATAAACTACTCACGAATTTTTTTTTATGTTAGATGGAATACTTTTTGCAGGAGACGGATTTTTTGTACATGTCTGTCTTGAGCAAGCTTTATATTACTCAGCTGTATATAGAAATAAGAAAGCAGTCAAGGAACATTAGAGGCTGAGACAGACGAAGCTAGATCTAAGGATCTAAAGATGCAAGTGACTGCAAATAAAGAAATAATTAGTATAGAAATGTCAACCACAAACCTAGATTTAGCTCGAGACCGACAAATAAGAAGAAAGACGTGGAAACATAACAGATGGAATGAACAGGGTTCGAACCTGCACCTCGATGCGGCACCTATCGCCTTGCCGAGACAAGAGCAGACACTTAACCACTGAGCTATCCGCATCTACAAAAAATAGATGCTTCAGCGACAGTGACTTTCATGCTGGCTTGAACAGACTAAGAAGTTGAATCGCTAAGAACGAATTATGGCTGAATAAAATTAAACTTTTATCCTAAAAGATTTATCTTTTTCTTTTAATTCCAACTTGTTTCACATAAAAAAAATGTCGTGAGTACTAAAACAACATTAAGAAACACAGGTGGTCAGCTTTATTTAAAAACTTGACAAATCAATCATTCTGATTTTGTGAAATTCAGAATAAAATAAAATAAAATTAATTTATGTATAGATTGCAGCGTGGACAAATTCGTTTTGTGGGGAAGTGTAATCCAACGTTCAGAGAGGATCAGGAAAATTATTACATGTAGGTAATATGTGTATGTGTTGAGGTGATCCATGATCTAATGCGAGTGTACAACAAACAGAACTTTTTCAGAAAATCACGAACATGTGGTAAAAACTTTCAGAAAATATGTAGTTCATAAAATTTCTACCCCTTAGATATGAGACAGAAGACAAATAGGCCTAATCCTTAGGCATCTCGTGAATGTTTATCTGAACGGTCATTTATTTTTATTTGTATAGGCCTACAGAAAATTATTCTTACTGCAAATAAATCGCTCTAATATGCATCAAGGCCGCAGCAGCACCAAGTAATAAATCGCTCTAATATGCATCAAGGCCGGAGCAGCACCAAGTAATAAATCGCTCTAATATGCATCAAGGCCGCAGCAGCACCAAGTAATAAATCGCTCTAATATGCATCAAGGCCGGAGCAGCACCAAGTAATAAATCGCTCTAATATGCATCAAGGCCGCAGCAGCACCAAGTATTTACACTAGAGTAAGATACCTGAAAATAGTTGGTAAGGCCGTTATTTTAGGTGACGCTAGATCATGTATTATTAAGGGTTGATACTCGGATGTACGTAAAGAGTATACTAATTTTCTAACTCGAATTTACGTTGGAAAGGTGGTCTTTGTTTACCAGTGAGTGAATGAAACAGTTCCAACTCCAACAAATTAATTTTGTTTTGTTTGTTTTCTTTTGACGACAAAATTTATCTTTCACGATTATAATTCATTCACCAAAGGTATTGAATTTGATAATTATGTGAGCACCCACTTATATGAATTGTACCATATTTAAGAGGTATAGAGACAATCGTATTATGCATATACTACATATAGTTGAGACCGAATTTCATAGTAATAAGGGCTATGATAAACACCATTAAATTAAATAGGTCGTCCTTACCAAAAGGAAATTCAATTTTAAACCAGTAGGGTACTTATCATTAGACCCGCGCTTAGATCTTTATAATTATTATTCATTAGTCACGTAAAGGGTTCTTCCCATTTATTTTAAGTACGATTGACTGGGTAATCATTGTCACGAGAAACTTCCTCAAAAATGCACTTTATAGACTTTCCTCAAATAAAACAATTACTTACTCAGTAATAACCAAATCAATGCCAGGATATTTGTTGAAACAATCGAGGCTGACCTGTAAGGTGATGATTGGTTTATGATTTTGCCGATCTTACGCTAGGAACAGACTGATAAGATGAGATGCGCGCACGTTAGGTTCTCATTTAAAGATTGATATGGAAGTAAACTTGCGTAAAATATAAAACTATAACCCAACCATCACCAGTTCCAAAAAGAAAAGAGTGCCTGTAAAAATTGATTACCTCTCTATGCTTCATGAAAGTACAAATCCTCCAGGTGTATTAAATAATCTGGTTGAAGATTAATTTTAAGAAAATCGCACCTTTAATTTGCTATGACTATCTGAAAGAATTCCAATAGGCCTACCAGTAACTAAACCGGTAGATGGTTATTACAACTGAGCATGGATCATCAAGGATAGCCTTCCACACATCTCCAACGTCAGCAATTGTTAGTACTACAGTCTAGTCCCTACTTCTCAGTTACATGATCATCGTGTTATTATTACATAGCTTTTCCTTATGTGTTTTCAATCCCCCTTCGCTTTTCTCCTGCCTGCTTATTTCTGAAAGTAAAAGTTTGTGATCATAACAAATCGTTGTGTGCAACCCTTTGATTCCATTCCATTACATGTACTTTGCTTCAGCAATAAAATTGATTTACCGGTTACCTGTGTTGATAAGTATTGCAACCCATGTCTCAGATCTATAAAGTATACTTATTTCTTTTCAAGTTGGTTCTTCGTCTTCGCCTTCACCCTGGATCAAGTTCTTTAGATTATCTTGGTTTTCTTATCACCCAAAGTGCTGCGCTTCTTTCTTGTAATAACTACACGGTATATCAATTAAAACTGTAAGTTACCAGTATATTGCCTAAGATATCATTTTTCAGTGTTATCACCAGTTCGTCATCCTCCTATCATCGGTAATGATAGTAGAGCTCGGTAGGTTCAAAAGTCTTCTAAATCATAATGTTTTCTGGTTCATGTATTAATGAAAATCCTTCGTAGTCATCTAACAAATAGCATTGAAGATACACATAAGTCCTTTACCTGTATGAAGAATTTTTTAAAAAATTTTCCCCGTGATTATTACAAGCGTCAAGTTTAATAAATTTTGCTTATAATCATGTATCTTTCTGCACTAGAATAATGTCACAACCATCAGTGCCCCAATTAGTATCTATCGCTTGTTTTTTTTTTTCTTTCTTTTTGCTCAACATTTATTGTTGATGTGCAAAAGATCAGATATGATAGAACTAAACTCTCAACATTTTTTTGTCTAGTTATATATATATATATATATATATATATATATATATATATATATATATATATATTTCAAAAATTTTCATATTATCTTCTTATTTGACTTTGTTAATTCAACTAATTTTTTTTTGGTCCCTTTATAATGTCCATCTATCAGGTGTGCACTGTAGTGCCTTTAAGTTAAACACAATTTTCTGCTTTGTTATCAACTCCAACCACCATAATTAATACCAATAGCAATCCATCAATAAATTCAGTATTGGTATTTTCTTTTCCAATATCATCGCCTTACAAGCACCAACACCACTACTATATATTATCTCCATTTGATGTTAATGTCATGACAACCGCCAACACCATGTAACACGTTTTCTCATCATCATCATTCCCACCAACAACACCAGTTATCCTCATTGAACAGCCACTGTTTTTTAATTCATCATCACTAATTACATCTTCAACATGATTACCATTCCATCAACAGCATTTCTTGCATTACTCATGAGTAATTGTAGTGCCTAAACTTAAATAATTCCATAAATTTCAAATACAACAAAGAAATGCATGCAGCAAGTGGTATGTGAAGAAATTTTAATCAAATCACCAGACAAAAATTGAGACATTGACAATATATTCAACTTTAAATTAATACATAATACAAGGGTTATATGATTTAATTTTAAGTTCATTAGGAAATTGTGAACTAAAAATTACCATACATTGTCATAATGTGATACAAGATAGCTTAATTTTGATCCTATTTAATCAAGATACAAATGCAGCACTATTTGACAATGGGTACATGTATGGCCCCTACGTATGCCTACGTACGCCAACATCTTCATGGGGGCCATCGAGAGGAGACTTCTGGGTTCTTTCCCAGACAAACCACTTGTCTGGCTAAGATACATAGATGACATCTTCCTCATCTGGACCCATGGCCGTGCCAAATTAGAAGCATTCATCCAACATGCTAATACATTTCACCCCACCATCAAATTCACCAGCAACATTTCGCCCATCCACGTTCCATTCCTTGACGTCATGGTCACTCTACTAGACAACTATATCCACACAGATCTTTACTCTAAACCCACAGACACCTTCAATTACCTGCATTGGTCCTCATGCCACCCACAACACACTAGGCGTAGCATCCCATACAGTCTCGCATTTAGATTGGTTAGAATTTGTTCCTCAGAAGCTGCTCTCACACGTAGACTCAACGATCTTAAACACCATCTAAAAAAACGCGGTTTCCCCCCCAAACACACTCAAGCTGCCATTAACAAAGCCCTAGAAGCACCTAGATCAAAAGCCCTACAGAGAAAGGATAGATCCCTTACAGAGAGCCAGAGAATTCCTTTAGTGTTAACATACAACCCAGCCCTACCAAACATCCCATCTATCCTAAAAAATACTTTCCTATTCTCCAAACTTCAGATCGATGTAAAAAAGCCATTCCGACCCTCCCCATGGCAGCTTTCCGCAGACCCAAAAACCTTCGTGACTCATTAGTGCACTCATCCGCGTCAAGACGAGACATTGTAGGCAGCGGACCATGCAACATCTCCAGATGCATGACATGTTCATCCATCACATCATCGACAACATTCACCTCCACAATCACCCGCAAATCATACAACATTCTACATAGCCTCTCCTGCCACTCACACAACGTCATCTATCTCATAACATGTAATCTATGCAACAAACAATATGTAGGGCTAACATCACAAACACTACGCAAACGCTTCAACACACACAGATTCAACATTAACAACGATAGAGGCGACGCTGTAGCCAAACACTTTAACCTTCCTGGGCACACCATCAGCCACGCTAAAATAACACCGATAGATCAGTTACTCACAACAGACATGATAGGCCTACAAAACAAAGAAACATTCTGGATACACACATTACAGACTCTAGAACCACAAGGTATCAACATCAACGACCAAGCAACGTTTCCAATTACACAAATCCATAAACACACCTAACTTCCCAGGCCGACGGGGTGCCACCTTGGATTTAAAATTTAAAAAAAAAAAAAAAAAAAAAAAAAAAAAAAAAAAAAAAATTAGTTATAATACACTAGAGAGCCCAAGACAGACATAGAGAAAGAAAGAGAAACGAAGAGAGAGAGAGAGAGAGAGAGAGAGAGAGAGAGAGAGAGAGAGAGAGAGAGAGAGAGAGAGAGAGAGAGAGAAAGAGTGAGAGGGAAGAGGACGGGGTTGAGTAGAATGAGGAGGGATAGATATTGACAGGCAGCAAAACTGATACATGTAAAGGAAAGATAAAGAACACGAAAGAGAGAGAGAGAGAGAGAGAGAGAGAGAGAGAGAGAGAGAGAGAGAGAGAGAGAGAGAGAGAGAGAGAGAGAGAGAGAGAGAGAGAGGGAGGGAGAGAGAGAATCCTATACACATTAAGAGAATGAGAGTCCGTTGGGGATAAAGAGAGATTCACTGTTAAATGTCAACATTAAACAAGCAAGAGAGTGTGTGTATGTGTGTATGAGAGAGATAGAGAGAGAGATTAGACTTAGAGATGAATAGAATGTGGGAGAAAGAAAGATAAGAGATACAACGCATCAGTATCCACGATTTTATTATGTACTTGTTATATTGATCATCCATTTTCACATGTATATTACAATTCTGCTTAGTGTTACCACAACAATCCTACTTTACCACACAAAGGCACTAAGAATCTACATCAGCACATGTTTATTTTACTGAAAGAACAGGCTGTGTAACTACTATCCCTATAACCTATAAATGTATTGTTATCACTATTCATAATATGCTATGATTACTGCTAGTCATTTAGAGGCACCATTGAACCAGCACCACAGCCCCAAGATAAGCGAAAGAGAAAGAGAGAGAGATAGAGAGAGAAAGAGAGAGAGAGAGGGGGGGAGAGAAAGAGAGAGAATCCTTAACACATTAAGAGAGTAAGTCTTTAAGGGACAAAGAGAGATTCACTGTTAAATGTTAACATTAAACAAGCGAGAGAGAGAGAGAGAGAGAGAGAGAGAGAGAGAGAGAGAGAGAGAGAGAGAGAGAGAGAGAGAGAGAGAGAGAGATTAGACTTAGAGATAAATAGAATGTGGGAGAAAGAAAGATAAGAGATACAACGCATCAGTATCCACGACATATGTACTTATTATATTGATCATGCATATTCACGTGTATATTACAATTCTATTTAGTGTTACCACAACAATCCTACTTTACCACACTAAGGCACTAAGAATCTACATCAGCACATGTTTATTTTACTGAAAGAGCAGGCTGTGTAACTACTATCCTCATAACCTACAAATGTATTGTTATCACCATTCATATTATGCTATGATTACTGTTAGTCATTTAGCGTTACTATTGCACCAGCACCACAGCCCCAAGATAAGCGAAAGAGAAAGAGAGAGAGAGAGAGAGAGAGAGAGAGAGAGAGAGAGAGAGAGAGAGAGAGAGAGAGAGAGAGAGAGAGAGAGAGAGAGAGAGAGAATCCTTAACAGATTAAGAGAGTAATTCTTTAAGGGACAAAGAGAGATTCACTGTTGAATGTTAACATTAAACAAGTGAGAGACAGAGAGAGAGAGAGAGAGAGAGAGAGAGAGAGAGAGAGAGAGAGAGAGAGAGAGATAGTGAGAGAGGGATTAGACTTAGAGATAAATAGAATGAGGTCGAAAGAAAGTTAAGAGATACAACGCATCAGTATACACGATATATGCACTCATTTTATTGATCATCTATATTCAAGTGTATATCATTCATGTATGACAATACTGTTTAGTGTTACCACAATAATCCTACTTCACCAACTTAAGGCGCTAAGAATCTAAATCAGTACATGTTTATTCTACTGAAAGAACAGGTTGACTAACTACTATCCCTACAACCTATAAATGTATTGTTATCACCATTCATAATATACCATGCTTAGTGTTAGTCATCTAGAGGCACTATTGAACCAGCACCTCAGCCCCACGCCGAGCTAAAGAGAAGGAGAGAGAGAGGGGGGAGAGAGAGAGAGAGAGAGAGAGAGAGAGAGAGAGAGAGAGAGAGAGAGAGAGAGAGAGAGAGAGAGAGAGAGAGAGAGAGAGAGAGAGAGAGAGAGAGAGAGAGAGAGAGAGAGAGAGAGAGAGAGAGAGAGAGAGAGAGGGAGGTAGCAAATAAGGATTTGGCTGTAACTAATAAGACAGAACGAGGCACTGCAAAGGAAATAATGACGTGTAGAATCGAGCTTCAAGAAAGATAGCTAAAGGGAGAGAGTGAAACACAGAATAAGAGAGCAATTAACAACATAATCATCGTAGCTGCTGTATATATATATATACGCACAATTCCATCATGTTTGTTAGTAATATTTCTCTCCACCTACGTGAGAATTTGGATATTTATATGGTCTTTCAATCGCCATCCCCGCCTACAGTACCACCTATATTTATTAGAGACCCTCTACATCTCGCCCTGTAACGTATCAACTATCATTCTTCTACACGCGCATTCCCATTTGAATCAGGTGTAAAACCCAAAAAACCTTTTCCCAATTTTTGAATTTTGATTTCTCTACAGACACTAAGCAGCCCTAATATTTTAATCCAAACTCGCGCTCCAGCCTTATCTTACCCTCATATCAACGAGGTCACGCCCTCTGCCATCATTATCCCTAGCCATTGCACTGAACCTTGAAGCATTCTGCGCACTGCCCCTCCCCCAACCAATCATTTGTCCCGTCTGAGCCCAGCTCCCCCAATGTTTTGTTTAACTTGTTGAAGTCAATTTTTTCCTACACACTCTGATGAAGCCACAATAAAGGCGAAACGTTTTTATGTTTAATCTATACTTGTGTTGTTTCTTTTTTTAGTCCCGTAGTTATAAAGTGGTGTGCCTGTCTCTTTTTAAACCTGGTTTAACACTATTTACAGACACACACGCGTCCTTTTTGGATCCTTTATAATTACCAAGTTGTCCTCCAAGTGTGGTGTTTTTGCTTTTCTATTTGCATTTAAGCCTATGATGTAAAAGGTATCTAATTGACTGCAATTATAAACAGCGATGTGGTGTGGGTGTGTGAGAGTTGAGATTTTTCAATAAATGAGAAAGAGTATAGAGCTGCGCGTGGATTATTAAACTTTGGCCAATTGGTTCTCCGATAGAAGATAGTTCGTGACATTGACCTTTCATTTGGCGTTCGCGTCCCATTATCGTGATATCAATGGCCACTACACGGAAATGAGTGCTGGGTATCAGGGCATTTCCTCTAATACCTTGGAGGAAAAATTGGGAGATATAGTGTGCGTGGAATGGGGATGAGGAGGAAGGGAGACCGAGAGAGAGAGAGA
>JAWDGP010002169.1:0-27500 GCA_033675545.1 Elysia crispata | reverse complement strand
TTTGTTTTTTTTCACTATTTTTTGTTGTTGTTCAAAAGGTGTGTATCAACCCGGAGTCACGTGAAAACTGTATAAATAGGTTTAAAGACCCGATAAAGTGTCTACAAGATAAAGAGTTTAGTGGGGCAGGTTGGCGTGACCTCTGTGTCTCCGATTCTATAGATATATGTCCAAGTTTGTGTCAACGGGTTTTTTTCCCTTCGGATGTTCTTCAACATTTATCGGTCAGAATTATTTGATTTTCTTCAAGTCCTTTTCACGCCTTGTTCTATCAATATCTGCTCTTTAGAGGAATTGAAAAAAAGATCCGTTTTTCATGACCACAACGCAACGTGGTATCGTTCAGTATGTGAATATAATTATCTAGTCTTTGGAAACTTTTTTTTTTGCTTACAGACAAACACGGTCCTAAATGCCGCGACCAGGAACCTCAATAAATCCAATTCTTGGCTCGTCTGAAACAACTTTGTTCAGGATCAGGGGAACCAATATAAGTCCTGAGACAAACAAGCAAAACTGCGTGAAGCCTTCCAACTTGATCTCTTCTTAGCGTTCTGTCCGCACGTACAAAACTTACACGATCCTAAACTCTGTCCACATGTATACACACATACACGATCCGTAACTCGGTCCGCACGTACACACACTCATACGATCCAAAACTGTCAACACATACACAAACTAAGAGAATCCCAAACTCTGTCCACACGTCAACACACTCACACGATCGCAAACTTTGTCTACACGTACACACACTCACACGATCCCGACCTCTGTCCACACGTACACAAACTCTCACGATGCCAAACTCTGTCCATACGTACACACTTACACGATCCCGAACTCTCTCCGCACGTACACACACTCACACGATCCCAAACACTGTCCTGAAGTATACACACTCACACGATGCCAAACTCTGTCCACACGTTCACACACTCACACGATGCCAAACTCTGTCCATATGTACATACAGCTAAACGATCGCTAACTCTGACCACACGTACACACACTCATACGATCCCAAACTTTATCTAGACGTACACACACTTACACATAGCAACAAACTATGTTAACGTACACACACTTATAAAATCCCAAACTCTGTCCACACTTACACACACTCATATAATCTCAAACTCTGTCCACACGTTCAAATTCTCAAACAATTCCAAACCCTTTTCACACGTACAAACATTCACACAGAGCAAGAAACTATGTCCACACGTACACAAACTCACACGATGCCAAACTCTGTCCATATGTACATACAGCTAAATGATCGCAAACTCTGTCCACACGTACACACAATCATACGATCCCAAATTTTATCTAGACGTACACACACTTACACATAGCAACAAACTATGTTAACGTACACCCACTTATACACTCTGTCCACACTTACACACACTCATATAATCTCAAACTCTGTCCACACGTACACAAACTCACACGATCCTTAACTCTCTCCACACGTTTAAACACTCACACGATCCCAAATTCTGTCCACAGGTACACACACTTACACGATCCCAAAATCTGTCTACACGTACATAAACTCTGTTTTCAAGTACACACACATACACAATCCCAATCTCTGTCCGCATGTACACACACACACGACCCATAACTCAATGCACACGTTCACACACTAACACGATGCCAAACTCTGTCCACATGTACACACACCTAAACGATCCCAAACTCTGACCACACGTACACACACTCACACGATGCCAAACTCTGTTCATACGTACACACACTTATACGATCCCGAACTCTGTCCTCACAGACACACACTCACTCGGTCTCAAACTCTGTCCTGAAGTACACACACTCACACGATCCCAAATTCTGTCCACACGTTCACACACACCCACGATCTTAAACTCTTTGCACACGTTCACACACTCACACGTTCCCAAACTCTGTCTACACGTACACAGACTCACCCAATCTTAAACTCTGTCCAAACGTACAAAACCTCACACGATCCCAAACTGTGTACGCACATACACACACTCAGATGATCCCAAACTCTGTCCGCATGTACACACACTTACCCGATCCCAAACTCTGTCCACAAGTACACATACTCACACGATCTCAAACTCTGTCCACACGTTAACACACTCACAAGATCCCAAACTCTGTCCACACGTAAAAACACTCACACGATCCCAAATTTTGTCCACACGTACACAATTTCTCACGATCCCAAACTATGCCCATACGTACACACAGTCACACAATCCCAAACTCTGTCCGCACGTACACGCACTCTCACGATCCCAAAGTATGTCCTCAAACACACAGACACGATCCCAATTTCTGTCTACACGATCACACACTGACACGAACCTTAACTCTTTGCACAAGTACACACACTCACACAATCTAAACGTCTATCAACACGTACACACACTCACACGATCCCAAACTCTGTCTACACGTACACCAATTCATATGAACTTCAACTCTGTTAGCACTCACACACTCTCACATGTTCCCAAAATCTGTCTGCATGTACACACACTCACATGATCTCACACTTTGTCTACACGTACACACACTCACACGATACCAAACTCTGTCCAGACGTCAAAACACTCACACGATCCAAAAAACTGTCCACACATTCACACACTCACACGATCCTAAACTCTGTCCGCATGTACACAAAATCATACGATCACAAATTTTGTCCACATGTTCACACATTCACACGATCCCAAACTCTGTCAACATATACACATACTTAAACGATCCCAAACTATGTCTACACGTTAACACATACACGGTCCAAAACTCTCCTCATTTACACACACACACACACGATCCCAAACACTGTCCACACGTACACACACTCACACGATCCAAAACTTTGTCCACATGTATACACACCTACACGATCTGAAACGCTGCCCACACGTACACACACTTGATTTATACCTCTGTCCAGACGTACAGACACTAGCACAAAGCAACAAACTATGTTCACACGTACACTCACTCACACAATCCCAAACTCTGTCCACACGTACACACACTCACGTGATCCCAAACTCTGTCCACACGTATACACCCACTCATACGGTCCCAAACTCTGTCCACACGCACACACACTTACACGATCCCAAACTCTGTCCGCATGTATACACACAGGATCCCAAATTCAGTCCACACGTTTACACACTTACACGATGCCAAACTCTGTCCATATTGTACACACACCTAAACGATCCTTAACTCTGTACACACGTACACACACTCACACGATGCCAAACTCTGTCCATACGTACACACACTTACACGATCCTGAACTCTGTCCGCACGGACACATACTCACACGGTCTAAAACTCTGTCCTGAAGTACACACTCACACGAACCCAAATTTCTGTCCACACGTTTACACACTCACACGTTCCCAAACTCTGTCTACACGTGCACAGACTCACACAATCCTAAACTCTGTCCAAACGTACAAAAACTCACACGATCCTAAACTGTGTACAAACGTACACACATTCACATGATCCCAAATCCTATCCATACGTACACACAGTCACACGATCCCAATTTCTGTCCACACGTACACACACTCACATGATCCAAAACTATGTCAAGACGTACACATATTAACACAGAGAAACAAACTATGTTCACACACACTTTCACTCACACAATTCCAAACTCTGTCCATACAATCTCACATGATACCAAAGTCTGTTCAAACGTACAGATACTTACACAATTCTAAACTCTATCCACGTACACACACTCACACAGAGCAACACACTCTGTCCACACGTACACAAACTCACACGATCCCAAACTCTGTCCTCACGTACACACACTTAAACGATTCCAAATTCTGTACTCAAGTACACACTCTGACACGATCCAAATTTCTGCCCACACGTTTACAAACTCAAACGATCCCAAACTTTTTGTACACGTACACACACTCACACGAACCCAAACTCTGTCTGCATGTACACACACCTATACGATCCCAATTTGTGTCCAAACGTACACACCCTCACACGATCCCATTCTCTCTCCAAACGTACACAAACTTACACAGAGCAACAAACTATGTTCACTCGTACACACACTTACACAATCCGAAACTCTGTCCATGCGTACACACACTCGCATGATCTCAAACTCTGTCCACACGAACAAATACTCACACAATTCCAAACTCTGTCCACACATACACACACTCACACGATCCCAAACTCTGTCCACACGTTTACACACTCACACGGACCAAAACTCTGTCCATCCGTTCACACACTTAAACAATACCAAACTGTGTGTACACGTATATAAACTCACACGGTCCTAAACTCAGTTCTTACGTACACTCACTCACACGATCCCAAATTTTGTCCTCACGTGCAAACACTTACACGATCTTAAATTCTGTCCACACGTTCACACACTCACAAGATCCTAAACTCTGTCCACAAAAAGACTAACTCACACTATCCTTAACTCTGTCCACGCAAAAAAAGATTCTCATGATCCGAAAGTCTCTCTGCACGTACACACACTCACTCGATTCCAAAGTCTGTCCGCACGGACAAACACAAACACAACCGAAACTCTGTCCACATTTTATGCACTCATATGTTCCAAAACTCTGTCCACATGACCACACATATATAACACACACGATTCTAAACTCTGTCCGCACAAACACAATCTCTCACGATCCTTAATTTTGTCTGCACTTACACACATTCACATGATCTTAAACTCTGTGCGCGTGTACACACAACCACACGATCCCAAACTCTGTTCACACGTACACACACTCACACAGAGAAACAAACTATGTTCACACGTACATACACTCACACGATCCTAAACTTTGTCCACACGTACACACACTAATATGATCGTAAACTCTGTTTACACGTACACACACTCACACAGAGAAACAAACTGTCTTCACACGTACACACACTCACACGATCCTAATTTTTTTCCACACGTACACAAATTCACACTATCCCAAACTCTGTCCACACTTTCATACACTAAAAACATTTAAAACTCTGTCCATACACACACACACTTACACGATCCCAAACAATGTCCACATGTACACACACTCACATGATCCCAAACTCTGTCCGCATGTTTACACGCTAACACTATCCCAAATTCTGTCTTCACGTGCAAACACTCACACGATCTCATTATCTGTCCACACGTTCACACACTCACACGATCCTGAACTCTGTCCATAAGTAGACACACTTACACGATCCTAAACTCTGTCAACACGTTAAAACACTCTCATGAAAAAAAAAGATTCTCATGATCCGAAAGTCTCTCCGAACGTACACACACTCACACGATTCCAAAGTGTGTCCGCACGGGCAAACACTGACACAAAACTCTGTCCGCATGTTTATGCACTCACACGATCCAAAACTCTGTCCACATGAACACACATACACACACGATTTAAATTCTGTCCACACGAACACAAACTCACACGATCCTAAATTTTGTCCGCACGTACACACATTCACATGATCTTAAACTCTGTCTGCATGTACACACACTCACACGATCCCAAACTCTGTTCACACGTACACACACTAACACAGAGAACAAACTATGTTCACACGTACATACACTCACATGATCGTAAACTTTGTCCACGCGTACACACATTAACATGATCCCAAACTCTGTTTACCCGTACACACTCACACAGAGAAAAAAACTGTCTACACACGTACACACACTCACATGATTCTAATTTTTCTCCACACGTACTCATATTCACACAATCCCAAACTCTGTCCACACGTACCCACACTCACATTATCCCAAACTCTGTCCACACCTTCACACACTACCACAATCCAAAACTCTGTCCACACGTACACACACTTACATAGATCAACAAACTCTGTCCACACGCACACACACCCACACGATCCCAAACAATGTCCACATGTACACACACTCACATGATCCTAAACTCTGTCCGCACGTACACACACTAACACGATCCCGAATTCGGTCCTCATATACACACACTAACATTATCCCAAAACTTGTCCGCCTGTACAAACACATTCACACGATCTCAAACTCTGTCCGCACGTACACATAATCAGACGATCCCAAAGTCTGTTCAGATATACACACACCTACACGATCCTAAACTGTGTCCACTTGTACACACAGATACACGATCCCAAACTCTGCCCACAACTAAACACACTAACACGATCCGAAACTCTGTCCAAACCTACACACTATCAAACGATCCCCAACTCTGTCTACATGTACACACACTAACACGATTCCAAACTTTGTCCGAATGTACATACACTCACACGATCCTCAATTATATCCGCAAAAAAAACATCAAAACAATCTAAAACTCTGTCTACACGTTCAAACACTCACACAATCCTAAACTCTGTCTACACGTACACACACTCACACGATCCTAAATTATGTCCGCACGTAAAAACACCCACCGGATCCAAAACTCTGTCCACACGTTCACACACTCACACAACTGAAAACTCTGTCCACAAGTACACAGACTTACATAGATCAACAAAATCTGTCCACACGTACACACACTCACACGATCCCAAACAATGTCCACATATACACACACGCACATGATCCCAAGCTCTGTCTACACGTACACTTACTCACACGATCCCAAACTCTGTCCATACGTACTCAAACTCACACGATCCTTAACTCTCTCCACAGGTACACAAACTCAAACGTTCCCAAACTATCTCCACAAGTACAAAAACTCACACGATCCCTAACTCTTTCCACACGTACACACACTCACACGATCCAAAACTTTCTCCACACGTACACAAACTCACACGATCCCAAACTCTCTCAAGTACACACACTCAAACGATCCCAAACTCTCTCCACACGTACAAAAACTTGCACGATCCTAAACTCTCTCCGCACGTACTTACACATATGATTCCAAACTATGTCCGCATCTATACACACTCACACGATCCCAAGCTCTGTCCACACGTACACACACTCATACGATCTCAAAATCTTTCCAAAAGTACACACACTCTTCTGATCTCAAACTCTGTTCACACGTTCATACGCTCACACAGAGGAACAATCTATGTTCACACGTACACACACTTACACGAACCTAAATTGTCTCCGCACGTACACAAAATCACACGATCTTAAAATCTGTTCACACCTACACATACTCACACGATCCCAAACTGTGTCTACATCTACACACACTCACATGATCCCATACACTCACAAAACCCTAAGCTATTTCCGCACGTAAAGACACCCACACGATCCTAAACTCTGTGCGCACGTACAGAAACTCAAACGATCCGAAACTCTGTCCACACCTACACTTACTCACACGATTCCAAACTCTGTCTACATGTACACACTCACACGATCCCAAACTCTGTCCGCACGCACATACACTCACACTATCTTAAACTATTTCCGCACGTAAAAACACCCACACGATCCCAAACTCTTTCCACACGTACACACACTCACACGAATCCAAACTCTTTTCACACGTACTCACTCTCACATAGAGGAACAAACTATGTTTACACGTACACACATTTACACGATCCTTAACTTTGTCGACACGTACACACACTCACACGAATCCAAACTCTGTTTACACGTACACACTCTCACACAGAGCACCAAACTCTGTTTACACGTACACACACTCACACAATCGCAAACTCTGTCCACACGTACCCACACTCACAAGATCCCAAACTCTATTTACACGTTTACACACTTACACAATTCAAATCTCTGTCCACAAGTACACAGACGTACATAGATTAAAAAAACTGTGTCCACACGTACACACACTCACACGATCTCAAACAATGTCCATATGTACGTACACTCAAATGATCCCAAACTGTGTCCACACGTACACACACTCACACGATCCTAAACTCTCTCCACACGTACACAAACTCACACGATCCTAAACTCTCTCCACACGTACACAAACTCACACGATCCTAAACTCTCTCCACACGTACACAAACTCACACGATCGTAAACTCTCTCCACACGTATACACTCTTACACGATGCCAAACTCTCTCCACCCGTACACAAACAAACACGAACCTGAACTCTCTCCGCACGTACTTACACATATGATTCTAAACTCTGTCCGCATGTGTACACACTCACACGATCTCTAACTTTTTTCACAAATACACACACTCACATGATCCCAAACTCTGTTCACACGTTCACACGCTCAAATAGACGAACAATCTATGTTCACACGTACACACACTTACACGAACCCAAACTGTCTCCGCACGAACACAAAATCACACGATCTTAAACTCTGTTCACGCCTACACTTACTCACACGATCCCAAACTCTGTCTACACGTAAAAACACCCACACGATCCCAAAACTCTGTGCGCACGTACACAAACTCAAATGATCCGAAACTCTGTCCACGCCTACACTTACTCACACGATTCCAAACTTGGTCTACATGTACACACACTCACACCATCCCAAACTATGTCCGCACGCACATACACTCACACTATCTTAAACTATTTCCGCACGTAAAAACACCCACACGATCCAAAACTCTTTCCTTACGTACACACACTCACATGATCCCAAACTGTTTTCACGTACACACACTCTCCACAGAGGAACAAACTATGTTTACACGTACATACACTGACCCGATCCTTAATTTTGTCCACACGTACACACACTCACACGAACCAAAACTCTGTTCACATGTGCACACACTCACACAGAGCACCAAACTCTGTTTACACGTACACACACTAACACAATCCCAAACTCTGTCCACACGTATCACACTCACATGATCCCAAACTCTGGCTACATGTACAAGCACTCAAACGATCCCAAACTGTGTCCGCACGTAGATACACTCACACGATCCTAAATTATGTCCGCACGTAAAAACACCCACACGATCCAAAACTCTGTCCACACGTTCACACACTCACACAATTCAAAACTCTCTCCACAAGTACACAGACTTACATAGATCAACAAACTCTGTTCACACGTACACACACTCACACGATCCCAAACAATGTCCACATATACACACACTCACATGAACCCAAACTTTGTCCACACGCACACAAACTTACACGATCCTTAACTCTCTCCACACGTACACAAACCCACACGATCACAAACTATCTTTACAAGTAAACAAACTCACACGATCCTTAACTCTCTCCACACGTACACAAAGTCACACGATCGTAAACTCTCTCCACACGTACACACACTCACACGATCCCAAACTCTCTCCACACATACACAAACTCATACGATCCAAAACTCTCTCCACACGTACACACACTCACACGATCCCAAACTCTCTCCACATATACACAAACTTATATGATCCTAAACTCTCTCCGCACGTACTTACACATATGATTCCAAACTCTGTCCCCATGTATACACACTCACACAATCCCAAGCTCTGTCCACACGTACACACACTCACACGATCTCTAAATCTTTCCACAAGTACACACACTCACACGATCCCAAACTCTGTTCACACGTAAACACACTCACACAGAGGAACAAACTATGTTTACACGTACACACACAACACAATCCTAAACTCCGTCCGCACGTACCCACACTTATAAGATCCCAAATACTGTTTACAAAATATTAATTTTGAGTCTCTCCTACTGCATGACAATTTCCATGCGTATAAGAAAAAACAAGCAGATCAGACGCAGAACAGTGCGCTTTTGAAATTCTGCAACCCCCAGCTTGTTCACCAGCCTTAGAATTTTTTTTTTTTATTTACTAACCGCAAAGAAATCATTCAAACGACACAGTTTCCATGACAACGAACACGCCAATGAAGCTTTGAAGTTAGTTGCCAATTTTATTTCTTTCTGTACTCTCATGAATTCTGAAAGGTGGAAGAGAGGGTGCAGAAATTAGAAACACTGTGTGGTGATTATGTAGAGCAAGGAAAATATTTGTGCCAAATTAAATCCTTCAATACTTCTTGTTTCATACCTATAAATCAAAGACTTCAACCGTCTTTTCAATTTCTAGACACTTCATCAATTTGCAGAAAATTAGTTCATATTATTCTTGACACATTTTCCTTTACAGCCTTTACAGTGCAGTGCACAATACTTTAACATTCACAAATATTTGTAAAAAAGGATAAAATGTTTTAAAACCATTAACTTTCATACCTTCATAAATAATTTTTTGTTCAGTCTTCAATTTCTAAGCTTATATAATAAAAAAATCAACATCTTTTATGTCATTGCGACGGGTCAGTGAGATTTTTATGCCACGATATTCATACAAAATGTTTGATCCATGGTTAACAAACATTAATGCTTGACAGTTTTATGATTGAGTTAATTGAGACGAAAGCTGTTTAGATGGCTTGTATTCAACCTATCTTCACTTCTTGTAAACGAAGCCCAAAACGCAAACGTCAACAAACACCTCAACCCTTAAGGCCGCCGTTAGCTGAAAACCAAGCTGAAACTCTTCCTGCCAACCTGCTTGACCCTGGTGATCATCGCCGTTGGAGAAGTTTGCGGAGGTTAATAACCTAGTTCTTAGCCCACTCACCCGGTCTGTTCTCTCCTGCTTCTTCTTCTCCTGCTTCTCATTGTTCCCCTCCATTTCCTTTATCGCTCGTTTTCCCTGCCATTCTCTTGCCCCTCCTTTATGTACTATCTTTCTCCTATGTACTTCTTGTGCCACCGACCTTTCATTTCTTCATTTATACTCAGCTTCGCCTCCTTCCGTGCGTTTTTCATCTCAATTGCTGGTTCTGTCCTTTTAATTTTCCTGGTTGACCCCTCTCCAAGTTTTCATCCCCCTATTTTCCTGCTCGTGTTACTTGTGTTTTTCCCTCTTCCTGGTTTAAAAAAATTCTCCGTCTTGCTGATCTTTCTTTCTTCCCACATTTTGTTGCTCTATATTCAGTATTCACACTGTTTCTTTTTATCCTGTTTATTTTCATACACTAACTTCTTTCCCTCTACCTCCCTCTCAAGGATTATTTCTTTTCATCTTCCTAATCCTCATGCCACTTTCCCTTTTATCCCCCTTCCCTACCTCTTTCTACCTCTTCTCCTTCCTCTCTTTTCTTCTTCATTTTCACCTTCTTCTTCTTTTCCTCTTTCTTTTTCCTTAATTTTAGAAATTAAAGTCTACTTCTTTTCTTTTATTTAAAGCACATTAGATGTAAAACTTGACCAACATTTAAACTAAAATTATTAATTTTAATTTCTATTCCTTTAAGCTGTACCAAAGATGGCTGCAACTGCAAATATAAATCAAGATATGATGGTTCTTGCCATTGCTGTCTTGGTGAAAAGAATCCTTATATAAAGAGGGATGGGATTTGGTCCTGGAAAAGAAGACCAGAATGTTTATGTTTGGCGTATGAAGAGGTAAGATCTATTGTTTATGGGTCCAGGAACAAATAAGGGCATAAATTTTAAAGAGTACTGCACCCTCTTTAGAAGCGTTTAAATATTTCCGAAACACAGGCGAGAAAATAAGCTAACATAAATGTCTCATAATAGCATAACTTAATGCAGTTTTAGAAATAAATATGAACTATTCTAAAGCTTCTCCTCATTTCATAGGCGAGATTTTTTAGGTACAAAGATGAAAGAAAGTTTCTGTGCCACATGAACGCAAAGGAAATAAAAAAGCGTAAGAAAAAGTATCAGATAAAGTTAGCTGGTCGCTTCCCGTTGATGGTAGATAGAGTAAACAGAGTTTATTGGGTTTAGTTGTGTGACATTATACTTTCAGAGATCACATCTCTTATAACTCTTGTTATGTGTTTGTTTTGTCTGGCCATACTGGCACATTGTAACTCGCGAGTCCCTGGCCTTTTTAATGAAATAAAGGCTCTTGCGGTTTCTACATTGACCAAGATGGTTGCGTTTATCGCTTAGATTACATCTATATTTTCTATTTGTGATTATCTTCGGGCTTGTTATAGATCTACGACTAAAAACATAACATTGGCGATGAGGATGGGATATCACCAAAAATGAATTAGGTCTATTTTATATCCAGATAGGATGTTCATCGGAAATATGGATCTGTGATCAAAGAAGCATCTGATATCGATAGGCATACGAGCACAGTGCACGTTTAGACCTAGACCTTGTTTGTCTCCGGTAAACCCATGATTTTTTTTTGCGGCTAAGTAATATTTATTAACCATCTCATCTTGGTTAGATCGATAAGGTGGAATAAAATCACATTAATTTCCACCTTACGAGCAATTTCAACAGTTTTGAAAGTTCACCACTCTGTCGCCCTCAATCAACGCGTGTGTTTTAGTGGTAAGTCAAACTGCAGAAACTTGAACCAAGGTAGATCTAGATCTCAAAAAGCGATGCTTTCCAAGCCAGACATATGGAGGGCAGTTCTTACACCATAACTAGCGGCTCCTAGTGGTGACTCCACCTACGAAGTATGATTGTAGAGCAGTCACCTCTACGCAGATAGGGAAGAACAGTGAGAAGTCTTCCAAGGCAGTCGTGTTGAGGGGAGTTCATACCCCTTTACTGGCGGCTCCTAGTGGTGGCTCCGCTTATGACGCACGGCTTGTGAGCAATCACTTTTGGCGTAAATTTGTCCTGGCTGGAAGAACGCGCTACGGAGAAGCTTACTGACGGGAGAACAATTATCGACGTTGCTGATCTCATCTAGACTTAAAAATTCAGTTTTCTACATCATCGGCCAGCAACTATGGCCGAGGCAATGTCGGACTTGCTGACCGTGTTCCGTGAGCAGATGGTTTTACAACAAGAACAACGCCGCCAACAGATGGATTCTTTGATGGCGCTAATGAAAAGCCCCTCAGGGTTGGTCACAAAATCAGTACCTTCTTTCACACCTTTCGACCCTAGCTCCGAGTTGTGGACTGTTTAACACTTTTGTGGAGGCACATTCTGTACAAGAGAACAAGCGCTCGCATATCTTTCTGACAAACCAGTCGTCAGTAACTTTCAAGCTCCTTGATAACTTGGCGAAGCAGAAGTCTCCACCCATGGACATAAACAGCCTCACTATGAAAACGATAGAAGAATTCATGCTGGAACAATTTCACCCTAAAAGGTTCGTGGTTCGGGAAAGATATAAATTTTGGGCAGAGATGCGTCGGAAACCAGGGGAGACCATACGGGACTTAGCAGCAAGAATCAGACAAGATGCAGTCACCTGCGATTTTAGTTCCATAACCAATCCTCAGGATGAAGCAATGAGGACTCGTCGCTCATGTGAAAATGAAGCAGTGTTGAAGGCTCTTTTCAAAATCAAGGATGAATAATACTTTTCTTCTCAAGAACAATTGAGATTGCCACACAAATCGAGGATGCGGCAAAATGCGCCAAGGAAACTGTGTATGGTACCAGTACAGGTAGCTCTCAGGTAAAAAAAATAAAGAAACCAAATGCACCAGCGCGTACTACGGGACATGCACATCAAAGATTTAGACCCAAACACAATATCTGACAAGATTTTCCCGTTGGAACATGCGACCGTTGTGAGGGTCCCCACTGTGGGAAAGACTGCAAATTTAAAAATGCCGTTTGTAGATTTTGCCAGAAAACAGGCCACATCGAAAAAGTGTGCCTGCAGAAAAGAAAGTTCGTGCCCAAGATCGAAACACTCTCAACAGTAAAAAGAATTCAAAACTTCCGCCATATCCAGGTTTCAGCAGAACTCAGGGACAACTCTGTCCCATTCGAAGTGGATACAGGAGCAGGCGACAATTTCAAATGCTCAGAGGTCTGGCACCAGATGGGAAAACCGCCATTGCAACCGGTAACAAGCAGGTTCGAGTCGGCCTCTGGACACCCGCTTCCTGTTCTAGGATCGTTTCAAGAGAAGATTAAAGTAGAAGGAACAAAGCCAACATTAATCAACTTGGTAGTTACCAAAATCTCTAAACTGAACATTCTGGGCAGGTCAGCAATCAAAGAACTGAATATCGCAGTAGATAGAATGCTCCAGCAAATTAAACAAATCAAGGGCTCCCAATTCTATAGCAAGTCAACTCAGCCAAAAAGTGCGCTACAAACTGCTTGTAAGAGTTTGTGTGCAGAGTTCCCAACATTTTTTTCTCCAGGACTGGGTTTACTCAAGGATTTTGAATTAGACATAAAATTTAAGGTCGATGCTAAACCCGTGTTCTGCAAACCCCGCACTGTCCCTCTAGTGGTACAAGATGACCTTGAAAAAGCCTACGATGCGGGCATAGCTAAAAGGGGATGGAAGCTCACCACCTTTAGCAGCTATGGTACGCCAGTTGTACCTATTAGGAATAAAGCTCTTCAGGAGCAACCTAAGGCCCAGATACGTGTCTGTGGTGACTACTCGGTGACGGTGAACCCTCAACTGAAGACACACAGACACTCTATTCCTAAACCAGAGGATTTGATGAGAAGGCTTGGTGGAGATCATTATTTCAGCAAAATTGACCTGGCAGATGCGTACAACCAGATCCAGTTGTCCCCAGCCTCACAAGAAAAACTCGCCTTGAGCACACACCGGGGAGTACTCCTGCAACAACGGCTTCCTTTCGGGATAACCTCTGCTCCGGGATATTTTCATGAGGTGATGGATCAATTGACACATGACCTGCCAGGTGTGGCTGTTTACATCGAAGACTGTCTGGTGAGTCGGACCGATGCAGATAGTCATCTCCAGAATCTTCGCAGACTACTCCAGCGTCTTGAAGAAAACGGCCTTCGCTGTCGAATGGAAAAGTGAGTTCGGCAAACCTTTTGTCGAGTATCTGGGGCATACCCTCTCTCGAGAAGGCATCGCAAAGGGACCCAAGGTTGATGCCATAAACCAAAATGCCAGACCCTACCAGCATTCCTGAGTTGCGTGCTTTTCTTGGGCAGATACAGTTCTATGGAAAGTTTTTGCCTAACCTCGCTACAGTCCTCGAACCTCTGTATAATCTCACAAGAAAAGACTCTTGTTGGAAGTCGGGTGCAGAAGAACAAGCTCCATTTCAACAGGTGAAGGACTGGCTATGCACAGACGCTGTGCTTGCTCATTTCGATCCATCTCTGGACATCGGAATCTCATGTGATGCATCAGACTGTGGCATAGGTGCGGTGCTTTTTCACCGTTTTCCTGATGGCAGCGAACGACCGATTGCTAATGTGTCAAAGACATTGTCACCAGCTCAACGCAGATACAGTCAGATTCACAAATAAGCCCTTGCCATCATTTTCGCATTGAAGAAGTTTTACCAGTTTCTCTATGCAAGTAAGTTTATTCTGGTTACAGACCACAAGCCTCTCCTCAACATTTTTAGTCCCCACAAGGCGACACCAGTTCTGGCAGCAAATCGTCCGGCCAGGTGGGCTGTTACTCTCAGCCAATATGACTATAGCACTGAATACAGACAATCGTCTAAACATGGCAATGCGGATGCCCTCAGTCGCTTACCTTCAGGACCAGACACAGCGTTTGACGAAAGGGAAGGAGATGCGGACATGGACTCAGTTTACACAGTCAGAATCATTAGCACTCTGATCCAGGAGTGGTGGCCAGAGAAAGCTCCAAAGATGCAGTTATCTCGACGGTCATAAGACATTGCAGAGAAGGCTGACCACCATGCCATCCTCCAAATGAAAGCGGGGGGGACTTACTCAGTGCACTCTTTTAGACAAGTACAAGACTCCCTCTCATGTGAAGCAGGGTGCCTTTTCTATGGGGCTAGACTGGTCATTCCAACAAGTCTGCAACATCAAGTGTTACACATCCTTCATCAAGGACACTTTGGAATGAAACGAATGAAGCAGTTGGCTCGCACAGCGGTGTATTGGCCTGGCATAGACTTGTGTCGCACTTGTCCAACCTGTGAAGAACACCAAGGTAATCCACCCAAGGCTCCAGTCCATCCATGGATGCTACCCGAGAAGCCCCGGAGTCGAGTGAACATCGATCATGCTGTCAACTTCACAACTGGTTGGTACTCAATGACGCCTATTCGAAATATTCAATCATTCATCAAACCACATCAACATCGAGCAAAGCTACCATTCAAGTACTAGAAGAGGACTTTGTTCATTTTGGATTTCCTCATACTATTGTCAGTGACAACGGCACATCTTTCAGTTCAGGCGAATTTCAGTCATGGTGTCAGGAACATGGCATCACTCATCTTGCAGGGGCTCCGTATCACCCAGCCACGAATTGGGCTAAGGAACGCCTTGTGCAAAGCTTCAAGAAACCCTTACGGAAATCCTCCTTACTTCCCAAATCAGCCCTTCAGGAATTCCTAATGATGTATCGGCGCACTCCCCTTGCGAGTGGCTTATCACCCAGTGGAATTCTGAATGGCCGTCAGATCAGGTCGCTCATCGATATCCTGAAGCCGTCACCAGTGCACATTGCACAAGAGAGACAATCGCAAACTACTAGTGCAGAGACGACATCCTCGTCATCGGTGGCCAAGGTGCTTCACTGTTACAAAGCCGGTACACCTGTTTATGCTGCACACTATGGCCGCAGAAATGACAAGGATCTACGGTTGGTCCCAGCCATTGTGAAGAAGCCGTTGGGAGCCAGAATTATTCTGGTTCACGTGTGTCTTAGAGGTCCTGTGTGGAAGCGCCACATAGAACAACTACGTCCTCGCTATGGAGCTGATCAAGATGCAGATCCTGGGGAGGTGACCACTCCAGAGTCAACAACTCACCCACCTCTCCAGAATCCAGCCCCTTCAGTCGTCCCAGATACGACGGCTCAACCACCTCTCCAGGTTCCTGGACCGGCAGAGCCAATGTCACGATGACCGAACAGACAACATACGGTCCAGACAACCCTCGGCGTTTAAGAAGGCAGAGGAGACCCAGGATAATCCTGGACGTCTGAGAGTCAGCTTGTCGGAGACCTCAAGCTTGGCGGAGAGGTGTTATGTGTTTGGTTTGTCCGGCCATACTGGCACATTGTAACTCCCGAGTCCCTGGCCTTTTTGATGAAATGAAAGGCTCTTCCGGTTTCTACGTTGACCAAGATGGTTGCGTTTATCACTTAGATTACATCTATATTTTCTATCTGCAATTATCTTCGGGCTTGTTATAGATCTACGACTAAAAACATAACAACTCTGCTGAAGAAAAACTAACCCATGGGTTAGGAAAACATCCATGACGAAAAACTGGTTCTTAGATTAAACTTGTCGATTTCCTATTAATTAATAGCACGGACAACGTCACACATTCTTCACAAGCACCAGCGAGTTCAATATTAGAACAGTTAGCTGATTTTGTAAAATCCAAATCTATTTATCATTGGTTACAAATGTTCATATAATTTACGTTTAAATAAATGCGCATCTATAAATTCCGATACAGCAGAACGATAGTCGCTTTTTGCGGGATCTTAAAATAGATCTGAAAGTACAGAGTTAGATTTCCCATAGTGCAACACTTATGATATAAAAAATAGTGTTTAGCGCAAAGATGGCAATTACAAAAAATGAAAAGTTTTGTACGAAACAAGAATACCTAGCCTTGAGCTATTTTGTTTTACATCTTTTTTTTAAATGCTTCAATCATTGGATGGCTAATCGTAGAGGATACTCAATATTTCAAGCCCATTTTTAGTGCACCTCGAAATCTTATTTTTGTCATATTTACTGTGATTCTCAACTGTATGAAATAAGTATCAAGCTTATTTATACATTATATGTTTTCCTTTTTTTTTAGCTCAGAGAATCAGTTAGGCATAGATTTTTTTTTTGCAATTTGAATTTCATTTTACTAATTCTGTCAAACAGATTTATTAATTATTTCGTGATGTAAGAAGATATTTTTGCGATTATTCATTTACATTCAGTCTTCTTTTGGGCTGCTTTCCGGGCTGTTTCTCTTTTATCTGTGTCTTTAAACCTTGAGAAAGATCGATATTCTAAACACAGATTATAGAGTGAGTTTGGTTTATTATTATATCATGGCACTAAGCTCTTTCCCATTCATTTCCAAATTTTTTTTAACCCTTTGCTATACTATTTAAGTTTTTTTTTTTAATCGAAATCATAAATGATAGAACAAAATTTGTTTATTACCCTTTTACCTTTAAAAACAAAAAGGTAATAATTATGTGTTTTCCTTATCAATCAGATGAACCAACAATAACATGTTCAAATCACAGGCAAAAGAAATTCAGAACTATTTTTTCTCAATACACAATTCAACTCTATAATGTCGATATTTATTAAAATATTTCATTGTTTCATCCACAGTGGTGCAAAAAACTTGATCTTTGTGGTGTATGGTCGTGAATCACGGTTTTAAAGAGGAAAGAAAAGGTGAGACTTTTGGTTAACTATACAGGAAGATTCTTTTTGTAGACAGGAAAAATTATATAACGATCACAGACCTAAGTAAAAAAGTGGCAGGAGGACGAGGAAGAAAAAAAAATTAATACTTGAGAAGGAGAAAGTGGGGAAAGACGTTAGAGCATTAATAAATATAAGTACATACATGCATGCATGCATACATTCATACACACACATACATGCACCCACACACCCACACCCACACACCCACATACCCACACACCCACATGCATACATGCATACATACATACATACATACATACATACATACATACATACATACATACATAAGCTTGATAGACAAATAGATAGTTTTATGTGACCCCAAGGCTTACACTTTCAAGATGCTCAACTAGTCCTACAAAGTCCTTTGGTCATGTTGACCCACAAAGTTTGTCGTTTCTTTTTTATTATTAATTCTTTCCGGGTTAATTATAATCACTCTCAAAATTGTTTTAAGCTTGAATTGCTACAATACGTGACAGCATTTTCTTGTGTATTCAGCAATCTTACAACGACATTCAAGAGTAGACCACTATGAACTTAAGTACACAATAAATATTACTTGCATTGTTGATTTTACTAATATTTACTATCGGAATCACTATTCAGAGGACAAAACTACTTTTGTTTTTTACTTAGCATGACAATCTATAGAAAGCGATTACGACGATGTGCTGAAGTATGAGCGTTTCAAGATCAATACCCCTACTTTTTATATAAAGGTGTCTGATTTTTAACAAACTACTCTAAAGCTAAGTGAGTTCATTACGTCAGGTAATTTTTTACTATCAAATTTGCATAAAACTTCCAGTCTTTTAAATTTTCTCAAGAACCATTTCTGGTTGCAAGATCCTTCTGTATTTTGGCTTCTCTCCCTTATATTTGAAATAAAGTTTGCACTAACTGCGATTCTTCCTTAGTAACAAAAATAGTTAAATGCCCTGAGTTATAATCAGAAAATGTTTTTTTACAGACGTGCATGAAATATTTTTAAGCAAATTTCCCAAAGGAACCAACAAAGTTAAACCAAACCCACTCTCTTTTATTCTTTTTATCATATGAACTACAGACCATGGACGGGGATATAGGCAAGGGGTATTGACATCCACAATATCTAGTCAATGGACCAATTTATGAAACACTGGTAAAAAAGGGTAGAAAAAAATAGGCAACCAAATTAAACTGTAGCAAAGTGCCTTTTTTTAAAATCCAAGACATTTTGCACTAAATTCTTTTTTTTCCCTAAAAAATCAATTTCCTCTTTCTCTCCAGGTATGACGAACTGCTTCTGACGATCTCATACGAACTGCTTTCAAGAGCAGATTTGATGTGGGGAAAAAAAAAGAAAGAAAAAATGTTTAACGTTGAACCTTGCTTTTGTGATGTAATTGGCTTGGTGTGAGTGTGGTTAGACTGGCCTCGACCAATTCCCGAGTATGGCACCATAGGTTTTGGGGTGGAAGCCGCCAATGGGCGGGACTCAGACGTCATATCTCTGGGCATGAGCTTGCTTGAATGCTACTCAAGTCGGTCTTGGAATATCTGTGGTGTTGAAAGGAGCTTTCCCTCTGCACCTCCAATCAAAGGCCACCATTTCTCATTTGGAGAAAGATATATCTCTGATTACTTCCACTGCTACTAGTACCGCTGTATACCTGGGCCACAAAACACTTCACTTTCTCATTTCTTTCACACCAAGATAATAGATGAAATGAGTAAACCACTAATGATTTCACATCATTTTAAATTCAATTATGAAGATTAGGAAATACTTAAATTATATCTAGGTATAAACATAAAATTTGATCGACAGTTTAAAAAATGTAGAAGTCAAATTAACTGTAGAAAATTTAAAAATTGATTATCAGCCTTTTTTCCAGTTGAACAGTCCCGATGCAGAGTCCCTAACACATTAGTCACATATATGCAACCTCACCTACACACATCGATACACGCATAGATACATCTCTCATACATGAATACATTTACAAACATAATAAGCTGTCAGTGCTGAAAAAAAATATCCACTTTTTTCGGTTCTTACTTTTGGCTTCTTGGAGAGAAAAGGGCTAATTGGTGAGGGAAGTTTAGCTATAACAGACAAACCTAAAAAACTGTAGATCGAAGCTTCGACTGAAAAAAAATGAATGGCAGAGGATGAGGGATGAATCGAACAGACAGACGAGACATAGGAGACCGACAAAGAAGACTAAACAAGTGCTGAACCAGCAAAAAAGGCTTAGAAGGTTAAACACCAGCAAAGAAGACTAAGACAAATGATGCACCAGCAAAGAAGACTAAGATAAGTGATGGACCAGCAAAGAAGACTAAGACAAGTGATGCAGCAGCACAGAAGACTAAGAGACTTGATGGAACAGCAAAGAAGACTAAGACAAGTGATGGTAGAGCACTGAAGACTAAGACAAGTGATGGACCAGCAAAGAAAACTAAGTCAAGTGATGGACCAGCAATGAAAATAAGACAAGTGATGGACCAGCAAAGAAAACTAAGACAAGTGACGAACCAGCAAAGAAGACTTAAACAAGTGATGGACCAGCAAAGAAGACTTAAACAAGTCATGGACCAGCAAAGAAGACTTAAACAAGTGATGGACCAGCAAAGAAGACTTA
This sequence comes from Elysia crispata, assembly GCA_033675545.1. Classification (NCBI taxonomy): domain Eukaryota; kingdom Metazoa; phylum Mollusca; class Gastropoda; family Plakobranchidae; genus Elysia; species Elysia crispata. The sequence goes on along the minus strand of JAWDGP010002169.1, from coordinate 6,406 downwards.
AACAAGTGATGAACCAGCAAAGAAGACTTAAACAAGTGATGAACCAGTAAAGAAAACTAAGACAAGTGATAAACCAGCAAAGAAGACTAAGACAAGTGATGGACTAGAAAAGAAGACTAGGACAAGTGATGGACCAGTAAAGAAGACTAAGACAAGTGATGGACCAGCAAAGAAAACTAAGACAAGTGATGAACCAGCAAAGAAGACTAAGACAAGTGATGCACCAGCAAAGAAGACTTAAAAAAGTGATGAACGAGTAAAGAAGACTAAGAAAAGTGATGGATCAGCAAAGAAGACTTAAACAAGTGATGAACCAGCAAAGAAGTCTAAGACAAGTGATGGACCAGCAAAGAAAACTAAGACAAGTGATGAACCAGCAAAGAAGACTAAGACAAATGATGCACCAGCAAAGAAAACTAAGACAAGTGATGAACCAGCAAAGAAAACTAAGACAAGTGATGAACCAGCAAAGAAGACTAAGACAAGTGATGGACCAGCAAAGAAGACTAGGACAAGTGATGGACCAGTAAAGAAGACTAAGACAAGTGATGGACCAGCAAAGAAAACTAAGACAAGTGATGAACCAGCAAAGAAAACTAAGACAAGTGATGAACCAGCAAAGAAGACTAAGACAAGTGATGCATCAGCAAAGAAGACTTAAACAAGTGATGAACCAGTAAAGAAGACTAAGAAAAGTGATGGACCAGCAAAGAAGACTTAAACAAGTGATGAACCAGCAAAGAAGACTAAGACAAGTGATGGACCAGCAAAGAAAACTAAGACAAGTGATGAACCAGCAAAGAAGACTAAGACAAGTGATGGACCAGCAAAGAAGACTAAGACAAGTGATGGACCAGCAAAGAAGACTAAGACAAGTGATGGACTAGCAAAGAAGACTAAGACAAGTGATGGACCAGCAAAGAAGACTAAGACAAGTGATGGTAGAGCACTGAAGACTAAGACAAGTGATGGACCAGCAAAGAAAACTAAGACAGGTGATTGACCAGCAAAAAAGGCTTACGCACTGTGATCAGAAGGCGAACATACAAGACGACCTACTCAATAGGTAAGGTGAGCTACTCTACTAGGTTAAGTGGAGTGATGTCCAAATTTGTAGGAATGTTCCATCCGTCCCACCCCCTTCTATATAGCTTTGCAGATTTTGATTGCCTCATTTCAGTGCCCCGATAGACCGAATGTAAAATGTGTTTCTTACAGCATGCTTTTGGTTTATTCCAATGTTGTGCTGCCCTTTTGCTTTCTTAAATGAATACTTCAACCATTTGTTTAAAATCTACGCAGAAAAAAAAAAGATTTGAAAGCTTATTTTATTCACAGCTTTAATATTGACATTTCGATCACCTTCAAGAGATCTATAACGTCTCACGGACCTTCCAAATGTCTTCCGCTCCTCTTTACATTCAATTTGGATTTAAATTGTCTACATTGGAAGCTTCTAGTCCAACATTCTTTTTAAAATATAAATATGCCAATCCTCACACATCTAATGTTCCGTACCATGTTGTAGGAATTGGTGGAAAACATCACCATAAACGTTAAAGCAATCTCAACCTCTAATTGGATTTTATATCTGCTGAGATATTTCGTAAAAATGTAGTCGAAAAAAATAGCCATAAACCTGCCCGACTGTGATCTACACCATCTTGCAGGAATTAATGATCACAAAGTCATAAAAGTCGAATCAACCTTGCCGTTTTATGAAATTTACATTATTAGTTTTCATGCAGTCTTTCAAGAATAAAACAGTCATTATCTTTTTAAAAGCACCGTTCATTCTAATAATACCATTAAAATCAAACCAAATTTGCCCTCTAATTGGATTTACGACTTCGCAGATATTTCAAGCATATGTACAGGAACAAAACAGCCATAATTCTGTATAAAGCATAGCTGTTGATGTACAGCTGTTAGAATTATAAAATAAAGTTATACTACTCCCAAACATTATTTGATCTGCACCATCTTGCAGAAATGGATGGAAATCAAAGCCATTAAATTCAAACCAACATACCTTTTTATTAATTTTCGTGGATAATTACAAGATCAACACTGTCAGAATTATGTCTAATGCACAGGTGTTCATTCGGTTTTTATAGAGCCATTTTAAATGTGAGATATGATTCTGTCAATCCCTACAAAATATTTGTACCATCTATCAAACCTCATGTAGTTTGGTTCCTTTAAAAAACAGTGTATTGGAATTAAACATCTGCTATATTAAAATATGTGGTAGCCTGAGAAACCAGTCGCATGTCGGAAATTTTGGATATAGAGATAGTATACATGTGGATGCACTAGATAATGCTGAATATGCCACAGTTTGAATTTTGAAATTATCTCAATTAGGGGCTGAGTTATGGGCATTTTAGTGTCACGATGTCCAGAATCTTGAAACTGAGAAAAACGCGTTTAAAGTTAATGGTTTAAATTTTGCTTATTTTGTGTAAATTCATCGCCCAAAGTTGCATTGTATCCTATATAAGCAGTTGAAACACTTATGAAGATAATTATTTATTATTTATGGAGTGTAAAAAACATGTAAACAGAATTTCAGAGCAATTTTTGTCATGCAAACAAAAAATATGTTGCGCAAACAAAACATGCGAAGAAACAAGATAATACAGGAACCAAGAGAACCAGGCAAGTTTGATGTTTTATTAAATCCCAAAGGCAAGATTTAGTGCATTTCATTGAAAATTGTACATTCATCAAGAAGGAAAAGTGGATGTAATGATATTTTCTGTAATTACTATCTAAAAATACAAGAAAAAGTTTTTTGTTTTTGTTTGTTTTTTTTAAATGAGAATACACAGAATAAAAGAGGTATGTAAATAACTGTCTATATCATAAAGAGAAAAACATTGTCAGGGATGATTAAATAGATACTTGATATTGATGAAAAGAATAAAAAGAAAATTAAATGCTCCTGCACTACTGGTTTGGTTTAGTGTTGAAATGACTTTTGATAGCACATTAGCGGGATCCCGCATGATCCTTTTAAATAATAATAAAAATCTGATAGACTACATCTCAAATTCTCCCAAAGCATTAAATTAAAAAATACAAAGGGACATTTAAGAAGTTTAAAGTTCACCTTCGGCCCTGGTGTTATAAAAGTTAAAAAAAAACAATGAATTTCAACACAATTCTTCCTCACCTTAGTGCCCTTCTTGAATTCTTTCTAATAATTAAGCATATCTTTCAAGAGAAAAAAAGATTTCTTTGCAATTACTGATGCAGCTGTTTCTTCAACAGTCAGTGGGAGGCATCCACAACCCTACACCTCAGTGAAAATCTCATCTGAAATTTGTGTTGGATTATGGGGTTGAGAGAAGAGTTTGGGAGAAATAAGAAGATAATAAAATTCCTATGATGGCTAATATAGATACAAGTCTTATTTAACTATAGCAAAGGAGACTAAAAGAAAACTGAAAAAAAAATCATAGAAATTAGAATTCATGTCAGTTTATAAAACATAAAAAATAATTTAAAAACAAATGGGCCCTACATAAATAAAAGCACTGACACAGCTGATGCTAGTGTTAAAAAGAGACAGAGATAGTGCTCATTTTTTGGGAAAGATTGAGATTGAGATACTGCAATTCATCATGACAATAAGAGCTCTCACCTTTAAAAACTGAAATGGCCACTGCTTAACTCTGATACTGATAAGTCATATGGCTTGTCCGGTGTTTTCTACTCTACAGCCTGTGCGGAGAGATGAAGGAAGAAATTATGATAATTTTATAGCTTTGTTATAGAAAGTAAGCAAATAAGAGTAGTGCACATCAAATTCATTTTCCATTTCAGCAGTTATCAATTATGGTAAACATGAGTTTACTCGTGAAATTTGTCTCTTTTTAGAATCTAGTAGTGTAATGAGATTCAGACTCTAGATTAGTCAATACATTAATTTACGTGTACAATATTATCATCGATCTACTCCAGTCTAAATTCAGATTAGATTGCACTTATCTAATTAGCAACTATCTTTAAATCACAATCTTTTCTCCAGTTGATATCTAGATCTAGATTCGGTCTAGACGAGAGCATAAACAACAAGAAAGGTTTACCTTGTCTAGACCTAGATCTCATTCGGTCTAGACGAGAGCATAAACAACAAGATAGGTTTATCTTGTCCAGACCTATAGTCTAGGTCTAGACAAGGTAAACCTATCTTGTTGTTTATGCTCTCGTCTAGACCGAATCTAGATCTAGATCGAGGCCTCTAGATTTGAGTTATTTTTTCCATGAAACATTTAGGGCAGTTAAATACAATAAAATTGTAAAACTTAGTAAAACTAGTTTTCCTCACCTGAAGCTTCGTTCCTGGAGTTGTTGTGGGTGTGGCACTGATGCTGACATTGATGTTAGATCATGTCTCTATTGGACTCTTTTTCTCTATTTTCCAGACAAAATTTAGCTTTTGCAAGTGATTGGACGACTAAAATAGTGTTCTTACACTTATCTTATCATTTCATGAGAAGTTCATCTTTCAACTATGGTCTTTTAAAGAGAGTTTAATAGGAAAATATCCTCAGTTTCTTCATCTCAATTCGTTGCGTCAGCCATGTTGTTGTCTTTAATTACCATTAAAAAATTTGCTAGAGCGATGGAATTTTTACTTTTAAAGTATTATAGGCGTCATAAAACAAAGAAAGAAGAAGGTTTCAGCATAATTGAATGGTTGTATGATTCTTTGATTGAGCCTTTGGGGTGTAAAAGTTTTGAAATTAAAAAAGAAATAACTTTAACTGTGGATGAGGTGTAGTAGATCACAGTGATTTCGACTTGTGAGATGCGCAGAAAATATAGTGCCGATGTAAAAAAATATATTAATGCGCACTTGGTATCACAGTAAAAAGAGCGAAAAAAAAAAAACGAATACAACGGTATGCAACACTATAGAGTTTAAACTGGTGAAAATTTTACTACGCGGATGCAAAGAGTACGTAAAATATCATTAAATTTTAACGATTTTTCGGACTTTGACGCTCGATAGGGTTCAGAAAAAAATTGTTTTAAAATATTCAGAGACAAAATTAAAGCTCCTACTTCTGTCAGATGATGTAAAAATGGTTGAACTTCATAGGTATACTACTCGTTCAGTTTCGACCAGGGTCACCCTGACCACCTTTAGAGCCCTATATCTCAGAAGTTACTTTTCCGACAAATGACTGGTTTTCTCAGACCACCACTAGCAATGGTAGACAGGTTTAATCTAATTTTTATACCCGTTGCCCTGAAAAGTATTGAAAAGTAGATGTTTCTCCTTGAGAAGAGCTTTTGGTTAGCTGCTTTAAAACTTTCTGCTACAAAAAAAGGTGGTAGCTTTCTTCGATTACTCATGCGTAATCTTTCAGCTTACAGGGTACATATTTTCATGGAAGATCTCCACCCGCCGCTAGGTACAGCTCTATATTTCATCATTCCGAAGCGGATAGTTACTCCCAAGAGTGTAGATAATGAAATAGTAAAATATCATAGGATGGATTAAGAATTTGGATCAGCCAATAGGGACTCAACAGGCTAGATTCCTGATTCACAAAAAGTTTGTTTTTGCACAAAGCATTTTTAGGCGCTACTACTGCTGGCTGATGCAGTAGTAGAAAGGAAATGATAATCACATCTCGGGAATGAATCGGCTGGCTAAAGTTTGCCTTTTTTTGCCCTACAGTGTTGAGATACTTTTAGCCTGTATATTTTTCCTCTTTCCTCTTTTTTCTGTTCTATAGCTGATCATTCCATGCTCTTTTGATCGATTTTTTTCTATTTGATGCTCTCTGTGAATGGTGAAGAGATAGATAGAGCTGATGGATTAGTGGCAATTGTAGATGGAACTGGTGGATCAGTGATTCTTTAGATGGAGTTGATGGATCAGTGGCACTTGTAGATGGAACTGGTGGGTTAGTGGCACTTGTAGATGGAACTGGTGGATCAGTGATTCTTGTAGATAGAACTGGTGGATCAGTGACTCTTGTAGATAGAACTGGTGGATCAGTGACTCTTGTAGATAGAACTGGTGGATCAGTGACTCTTGTAGATGGAACTGGTGGGTTAGTGGCACTTGTAGATAGAACTGGTGGATCAGTGATTCTTGTAGATAGAACTGGTGGATCAGTGACTCTTGTAGATAGAACTGGTGGATCAGTGACTCTTGTAGATAGAACTGGTGGATCAGTGACTCTTGTAGATAGAACTGGTGGATCAGTGACTCTTGTAGATAGAACTGGTGGATCAGTCACTCTTGTAGATAGAACTGGTGGATCAGTGACTCTTGTAGATAGAACTGGTGGATCAGTGACTCCTGTAGATAGAACTGGTGGATCAGTAACTCTTTAGATGGAGCTGATGGATCAGTGGCACTTGTAGATGGAACTGGTGG
>JAWDGP010002168.1:27500-35987 GCA_033675545.1 Elysia crispata | reverse complement strand
AAATTGTCTTTAAAAACAGTATTCACGGGATGTAAATGTGAAAATTAGGAAATTAGTTAGAATTTAACAGAAAATTTTCTCCAAAAGCACGTAACACAGAACGGAATTGATAAAAAACGCGATACAAAGCGATGTGACAATGAATTTTAGTGCGTCTTGTTCAGCAGAAAAAGATCTTTTAATTAGGACTACACATGACTATCTTTTAAAATTAGAATTCGGTAACAAGTCTAATGGAATGTCCGCATTTATGACCGATTTCTAGTGCAGAAAGCGGCGCCCTCTATGTGTAGACACAGACCCGGTAAAAGCCGACCCAGCTTATCAGATCAAATTACCTGCAGGTGATAAATCTACGCCTGCCAGCCGCCCGTTTAATTAAAATCGTCTCATAAGCACAAAGGGGGGTCTCGCCGTCCCCAAAACTAAATTCCTGCCGTGAGCGTTAAAAAACAAACAAGCCATATTAGCGCCCGTGTTTCCCACTGAAACAGAAACGACCGACCCAAACCGACCCGACCCTACAAAAACGGCAATGAAAATAGCGCAGCCACAAATAACTAAGAAATCATAGAAGTTCCGCCAAAAGGTAAAAGTTTCCACCAAAACGACCCTGACTCCGGCCGACTTTTTTTCGAGTCGGTTGGAATACCGGTTTGCACCATTTTTGACGGGTCGTTTGGGTGACTCATCAGCCACAAGCCTGCCACGGGTTAAAAAAATTATTTTATTTTTAAGGAATTTTTCAAAACCGATTTCTATATTCGTGATCAGCGCCCTCTGTAAAATTCATTGCCAAGTCTTTACGTAAACAATAGGATTTTTGATGAAAAATAAAGATTTTCAGGAATTTTTTAAAAATTAAGTTTATTTTTCTTACTACCGGTCCCTTTTCACTTTTGCCACCACGTGGGAAAACCCAACGTGCCATTCCCCTTTTGGTGTGCAGCCTGTTGGGTCGAGTCATTGAAGATTATATTACAGTTGACCTACAATACAGTGTTGTTGAAACAAGAATTCCAGTTGCACGTAGATTAAAATTTTTAGAAGCATGGAAGACGAAAGATTGATTGAAGAAGTCTACAAATACAAATTTATTTATGACAAAAGCGACGCCAAGCACAGCAACAAAGATTACATCGGTAAAGCATGGGCTGATATTGCTAAGGAACTGAACTGCAATGGTAAGTATTAAAAGAATTATTGACAAATGTTTTATAATATTTTGCAATAATAGTTATGCATATCATTTTCACCTTAAAGACCGACGAGGTACGTATAAATAACTTCTTCTCATGATGTGCGACTTTAAAGAAAAATAACATATTATTTAAAAGTTCATAAAATATTTAACTTGTATGTATGTTTAAAGTATGCTTGTACACACTGTCGCGTTCAGTAAAACCATTATACCTATTCAAAATGTCTGTCTGTCTGCCTCTCTCTCTCTCTCTCTCTCTCTCTCTCTCTCTCTCTCTCTCTCTCTCTCTCTCTCTCTCTCCCCCCCTCCCTCTCAGTTTTTTTTTCTCTCTCTTTTTCTACCGATGCTTATTTAGAACTAATTCTTTAAACGACTGAAGGAAAATGTTAGTTAAATGAATATTTACACAGCACATTTAAGGTTTGTCATTTCAATGAGGTAGTTTAAATTTAATATCAATATAAACACTATTTTAGCATGGAAGACGAATTTAAATAAAGCAAGACGAGTTTTTGCCATGGCACACTACTCAGTGGGGGAAACAAAGTAGGTAGTAAACTTGTCTCTCACTTCCATGGCTTTGTTTGAAGGTTCTTCTGTTCAAAACTGTCTCTGCTCTGCCCATGTTTTGTGTAGGTGAAGTCCAAGATTCTTTCCAGAATCAACAATCTTCATTCTGTGTGGTTCATTGTTCAGTATAAAATTGTGAAGAATCACAAACTGATTTAAATGATGTCACAGGCAAAATCAGGCTGCGTTTCAATTGGTTTGAGAAAACATACCGCCACATGTTGGCAGAAATTCCAAAGGCGCACTCCACTAACCTTTTTGCACGTTTGACAACCTTGTAGTTAAAGATTTTCTTCTCATCAGTCAGTGATCTTCTAGAGGAAAAGGCCTCATTAGGTGGTATTCTAAAGGGAAAGGCCTCATCCCTATAAAAACATACGGCATGACTGTGTCTGTGCCGGGTATAGGAGTTGTCCATACTGAGGGCACGTTCAGTGTGTTTTCAGAGAGCTGTTGATAAAAACGCGTGTTTTGAAAAATGCCTCCATCACTAGAACTTCCATATTCACCAATCTCAATGACAGTATATCTAGAAAATGCGTCAACAACAGCGATGAAGACGATAGATGGATAGCCCTTATAATTCCAGTAGAAAGATCCTGATAAACTTGGGGCTTTCATCTCAACATGCTTTCCATCTATTGCACCTATGCAGTTTGGGAACTGCCACTTTTTGTAAAAAGTATCGGCGACGAGGTGCCAATGGTTTTTGTCAGGCGAAGGCATCTCATATGGTTGTAATACTTGCCAAAGAATCTGACACGTGTCGCGAACAATCCGCTGAACGGTTGTAACTCCCAGTCTGAAGGAAAATGAGAGTGATCGAAAGGAAACCCCAGTGGCAAGGTATCTGAAAAAGAAATAATTGAAACGAATTTTGCATTGTCAAAAAATGTAAAAGTTACATGTGTGTAAATCTTTTTTTTTTTTTAATTTTCCACAGTGGATGAAGCTAAGAAGAGGTGGGGTAATCTAAGGGATTACTTCCGAAGACTTGTGAAAGAACAAGGAGATAAACGATCGGGCGATGGGGCCTCCAAGAAAAAGCAGTGGTTTTTTTTTTGAAAGGTTGAGCTTTTTGCTGCCCTTTATGAAAGGCAGGGAGATGACATCTAGTCTCAGGGCGATTGAGCCACAAGAGGAGTCGAATGATTCACAAGAAATTCACTCGCTGCCTTCACCAACACAGCACACTCTACCCTCATCACCCTCACCATCACAACATCCGTTGCCCTCATTGCCCTCACCATCACCATCCCCACAACCACCGACGCCCTCGTCTTCAGCAGGCAGCGACAAGAAAGCAACCAGGTTGGTGAAAAGAAAAGCCCCAGCAGAAGATGAGGTTGCAGCCGAGCTACTTAAAGTGGTGAGAGAGTCTGACAAAGTGGATGAAGATGAACAATTCTTTAACAGCTGTCTCCCTATGGTGAGAACTTTATCAGGAGAGGAGAAGTTAGAATTTCGCATCAGCGTCCAGCAGCTCCTGTTGCAGGCCGTGAGGAGGCGTTCCACTGCTGCGAGGGGACATGGAGAGCGGGAGAGCCAGTACAGTAGCACCTCTCGCTACTATCAGGATTATATGACATATGCGAGTGGCAGTCAGTATCCTGACACCCATGATTTCTAATAGATGATGATAAAAATAAAACCTTTTGGTAATTTCATGTCAACTTTCACCCCGTTTTCTTCTTTTCAAGATTTAAGGTTTTCATTGTTAAAAATGTACTGTTTTGCATATTTCCTACATTAATTAATCATGTGACAGACAACCAGAACAAACCAGGCACAAGTCGTCCATGCTACTTTCAGGTTAAAGCCTGTAAAAACGTAAAGAACTCCTATTGCTTTACATTAGAGGAAAGTGGTTTTTTTTCTTTTTCGACCTCTTTAAGCGCACAATGTACATTAAAATATAGCTCATAAGAAAATATCGACTTTTGCCTGATTTGACTTGAACTCCTCGCATTTTTATTTCCATAAACAAATGATTGTATTTTTTCAATATTGTTCTTTTTATCGTGAAAAAAAAATTTCACTAATTATCGTTTAGTCTTCTATCATAATTTTGTGGCACGATTGCCTTGTCGTAAAATAAATACAAATAACTTACCTTAGTGTCACAACAAGTCTTTCTTTTGGTGATATAGCTTCTCGAAAATTGGTATTCTGCTTTTGCAAAGAGCATTTGCATAGGCTGAGAAGAAGATCAAATGTTGTTTGTTCCATTCTGAGGTATTCTTTAAACTTTTCATCATCTTGGGAGACATCACGAAATAAATGATGAAATTCACCACGTGTGTTTAGATTTGAAAATAGGATGAATCCAGTGTCTATGTTGTCTTTTTCTTTTCGTCTTCGCAACCAAAGCCATAATAAAGCCAGCTTTCTGACTTTGTGGCTGGTTGGATGCGCCATCATACTGCACACTTATCTGCAACTAGGTACACACTGGAAAGAAAATATGTATAGGCCTCAGATCTAGTCGGGTCGGGTCGGGGTCAGGGTCGTTTCTGGTTTGGAGTTTGGTAGGTGGAAACACAAAACGGAAACGAACCGACTAAAAAACGGTCCGGGTCGGTTCGGGTCGAGTCGTTTCTGTTTTGGTGGAAACGCGCCCTTAGCAGGGGTATCAGGCAGTTCAACAGACACACAGTTAGCCACAGAATTGAAAAGAATACCTGCAACACGAAGACAAGACATCCTAAAAAAGGCTGGGGTTAGACAAAAACTAAAGATTTCAAAGCATCACACATTAGTCATGAAAGAGGCGCTAGGGATGAGTTGGCCACAGGATAGAAAACATGGAAGATTGATAAAGAAAGTAGGGGTTTATTTAGAGAACGAACATTCAGTTAGGAACCTTTCAAAAGAAATAGTGGCAAATTTTATTGAAGTGAAAAGAAAAATATTTTTAGATGAACAAAACAAAGAACATAACACACCTTTTGGCAGGATCGCCAACTTGTCGAAATTTGTAGATTATCTGCTCAATTCATATGAGACACAAAACATGCTTACATGGCACATGGGGCACATACCAGAAGATGAAATATGGATTAAAATAGGGGGTGATCATGGAAAAAAATTCATTAAAATTCACATTACAGGTAGCAAATACAGACAAACCCAATGCTTACAGAAACACAATTGTAATAGGGATAGCCTCAGTTAGGGACACACATGCTAACATGGTTAGATTTCTAGAGGGTGGGTTAGGAGATGATCTGACTGCACTGCAGTCACATTCATGGAAAGGCAAAGCTATAAAAGTCTTTCTGAATGGTGACTATGAGTTTTTGTGCAAAATATATGGCCTCTCGGGACCTCAAGGCACTTATCCATGCTTGTGGTGCCTGATGCCACGGCGTGAAATGCACAATGCTAGTGACCACTCCCAACCTCGGTCACTGGAAAGCTTACACGCCGACAATTTAGCTTTTAGAACAGAAACAGAGGGGGAGAAAAAAGAAGTAGCAAAGCATCACAACTCACTGTATGCACCATTGGTTGGCATAGCTTTAGATAGGGTCAGCCCTCCGTATTTACATATTCTGTTAGGCATTGTCTTAAGGCACCATAAGTTTCTTGAGGATGCAGCACACAGGTTAGATAAAAATATAGCTTGTCAATCAGAAACATATTTGTTACCTTTAGGCAAGACTTTAAAAGAGTATGGCTCACAGTGGAAAGAATATCTGGAGCTTGAAGAGAGATTGCGATTTGAGGAGGGCTGCTTAGTTTTTAGTGAGACGCAGGAGGAAATAGATAAATACACACAGCAGATACAAAAGACAGAAAGACTTATTTCATTTTTGACACACAAAGAACTCAAACCGAGGGCAGGGCCAATTGCATCATCATTAGATCCAGTCCTTAACAAACACAAGATCACACCTCAGGCTTACCACAGCAGGTCATTTGTAGGGAACCACTGCCATAAATACTTACACCCCAGTGTCTACAGGTACCTCACAAATAAGATAGTCACACAGACTCAAGCATGCACATACGATCCAATCATAGTTGACGAAGCACGCTTAGTTCAGTTACATTTGAACAGTTTAAACGCAGCTCTCAGCAATGTTCACAAAGCAATTTCTCACACAAAACCCATTGAACACAGTTATTTACCAGACATTCAATCTTCTATAGACACCTACATGTCCATCTACAGAAAAACATTTTCCCAAAAAGTAATCCCCAAACAGCATCTATTAGAGAGACATTGCATCCCATACATTAGACAACAAACATTCGGGTTGGGGCTCCTGGGAGAGCAAGGAACAGAGCTGAACCATCAGGCAATATCGAAATTAGAGAGAGAGAGAACGGGCCTTTGGCATCCCAAACGAACTAGACAGATTGAAACATATTTTGTCTGCCCATTTATTGCAAATTGCTCCAGCTCTTCGATGCGAAGACAACTGACTGTGATATATATATATTTATTTTACCCTGTACATTTATTTATTTATTCAACCATCGCGCCTGATTAACTTATTTATATATATATATATATATATATATATATATATAATCACATCGCACCTGACTTACTAATTTATTCATTAAAAAATCGCGACTATGATAAGATATTGTTATTTATTTTCACACCATCCTGAAAAGGATGCATATCATTCGAAAATTGTAAGCAGGAAACTCTCAACACAAACATTCTGTAAATCTGTGCCAAATAACGGAGTATAATTACACCCCAAGTACTGTTTCCAGGAATAACTCAGAAACTTTTTGTGTCAACAGCCTAATTTTTGGTGAGTTTAGTTTTGAATATGTTGTCTATTACACATCTAAATTTCTAAAACTTTCATCGGCAGGTTTTGTTATAATTGCAAAATTTAGTTATCAATTTCGTCATTAACTCTGTAGAAAAAGTGCCCTGTTTACGGGTAATCTATAATAAAACTATACATCTCAGTTCTGTAGTTTTTTGTTCCTACAACACAACTGCTTCTCTTCTTTCATATATAAATATTTCATTTAGGTACAAGTTAAGTTGGCAGGGTAGGAAATAAAAAAAAGATTATCATTAACTTTAACTAATACGCGAGTTGAGAGAGCAAGACTCTAGGCTCTGCTTTGACCCGGTCATCAACCGAGGTCAAGCAAGGTCACGAGGGCTTAGGTTACAAGAGGCAGTGCAGCTAAAGTATCATGGCTGAGACGCCGTGTTTTTTTTTTTTTTTTGGAAAAAGGAAATCAATGTAGACACTGCATAAGCTTAGAAATTAGAAGACATGATAGGATGACATCTCGTTTTCTATTTTGTTTTCTTCATTATTATCACATGTTTATGGCAAACATATAGACATTTATCTCTATACCTGCTTTCTATATTTCTGTCTCATTTAGACGTTAGCTCTGTACGTGCTGTGTATGTATTTAGACGTTAGCTCTGTACGTGCTGTGTATGTATTTAGACGTTAGCTCTGTACGTGCTGTGTATGTAAAACAGATTTATACACAGAAGGTAAAGAGATAACGTCCAAATAAGACAGATATATAGACAGCAGGTACAGAGATAACTTTCAAATAAAACAGATATATAGACAGCAGGTACAGAGATAACGTTCAAATAAAACAGATATATAGACAGCAGGTAGAGAGATAACGTCCAAATAAGACAGATGTTTAGACAGCAGGTACAGAGATAAAGTTCAAATAAAACAGATATATAGACAGCGTTATCTCTGTATCTGCTGTCTATATTTCAGTTTTATTTCAACGTTATCTCTGTACCTGCTGTCTATAGATCTGTCTTATTCGGACGTTATCTCTCTACCTGCTGTCTATAGATCTGTCTTATTTGGACGTTATCTCTGTACCTGCCTCTATACATCTGTCTTATTTGGACGTTATCTCTGTATATTCTGTCATACATCTGTTTTACTTGGACGTTATCTCTGTGCCTGCTGCCTATATATATCTGTCTTATTCGGACGTTATCTCTGTACCTGCTGTCTATACATCTGTTTTACTTGGACGTTATCTCTGTGCCTGCTGCCTATCTGTTGCTTAGACGGGTGGTAGAAAGATGTATAAATCTCTTGTCTTCATATCCAATACGATCTAATGTTGCAAAAGACCAGAGTGGGATAATAAAGTTCGTCATTTGAAAGAAAAGACCCCACCAACTGCCTTAGCTTTTATGTACATTTAACTTCCTGATAGAGAAGTGTAGAATTGTTACTTCGTCAGTTGTATTTAAATTTACCAACCGTTGAGATTAATAATTGCTGCTTTCCCAATTCAATGTGGCCTTCACCGGTGACGCATCAAAATATTACAAAAACCAAAAAAAAAAAAAAAAAAAAAAAACAACAAAAAAGCAACGTCTTGTCGTCAACAACTTGTAGCTCGGTGTTGACAAAAGCATTTAGAAAACCCAGTATAACGTAATTCCTATGAAAAGATCTGACGATATCTAGAACATTCTAGATCCTACATCAGACAGGAAACATTCTTTTTGCGCATGCTCAATATTGTTTTTTTTATTTCTTTGGACCAAAACTGTACAATGTTTAAGCTTCCTGTTCTTCATTTCAGGCTTCGACTTGTTTAGTGACATATGCAGAACAACATTTAGCCTTACAAGAAAATGCGCAAGAAAACAAAGACTTCACATAAATTGTATTATCGTGAGTAGTATGAAACTTTTATTTTTTGCTGCACGTTGTTCTTGTTACTTGTCAAAA
>JAWDGP010002168.1:0-25000 GCA_033675545.1 Elysia crispata | reverse complement strand
TGTCAAGGGAAATAACAAAAGTAAAACTATAAGTCTTTAACCGAGCCCGGGTTATAGCGAATAATTATAAGGTAAAGGTAGACATGCAAAAAAAAAAAGATTAAGATACAATCGTAGAGGAAAATAAAAAATAACTATTATGTAGGGGGAAAGAGAAAATGATTTAACATATTAAGTTAGTGAATTTGTTTTACAATTTATTTTGGAGTTAATTCTAAGGAAAAAAATAATTTAGTCTAATTTCTAAATACCTTTTTTGTAATAAAAATCATATAAAGATAATAAAGGTAAAAAAATAAAGTTTTACCTTGCACTCGATTCACGAATGAACTACATTAATTTCTCTTTAATTAAGGAACATAAAAATGAAACATTGGTCCCCTCGTGGTTTAGATCTTCTTAAAACTTTAAGACAGTAAGAAAACGCGTCTTGTCACTTTGGTGGCTGGAACGAGAGTGACGAGAACGAGAGTTAAATGTTACCACGTTCACTTGTTGGGGTCCTAACTACAGCGAGCAGATACATACACAACCAAAATAAGATTCTTCACATTCTTCTTGTCATAACTGCAGTAAGATCCCTATATTTCTAGAACAAAATCATTAACCTCTGAAACTGGACATGTAATACTTAAACTTTACTTCTTATTATTCTCTTACCTAACTCACTATTGCATTTTCAAAACAAATAATTCTATGACATAACTCAAGGTTTTCATAACATACTCTATTATTCGAGAAACTCACACAAGTTGACACTTACATACATACACTTACATTCTTACACCTAAGACATAACATCCGTAACATGTCGCATTGTTCTAAGACCGATTCACGACGTCATATGGTTCTAGAAGCGAATATCAAATTGCCTAGCCTTGTTACCATGAGTCACTGAGGAAGAGATTTATATTTTAGAATCTAACTAGATACGCTGCTTATAATTTATGACTGATTCTTAAACTATGCCAAGATAAAGTGAACTGATATATCTATAGCTGTCTAAAATTCTGCGTTCATATAAACTTAAACCTCCCATAGTGCTACGTTGTTTATGATAAAGAACCGTGGTACCCCACTTCGAAGGAGCAGGGGACAGAATTCAGTTAGTCAATAACATGTATGCAAATATAAATTCTCAAGGCTTTTTAATCTAAATAGAAGCTCTCCTCCTTAATTGTAAGTAGTCACAGAAAAAAAGTGTATTAAATCGCTACTTACATTTTTTTTTTTTTAGACCTGAGGCTTATGCGGAAATACACAAAATCTACAAAAGAAATTTTTTACCCTAAGAAGCTCAAAATACACCTACACGGCTATTCCTGAACAGCTTTTGTCATTAACATTCCATGAATTCGCCATATAATTTGTGTTACCCAGATTCCCCATCTTTCAAGTTCAGCCTTCAAGGAGCATCACAATCTTCCAACTTACCTACAAAGGAATATATCTACTAGATTAACTTCAGATTTACACATGGATTCTCCACAATTAGATAAAATACTCGCACAGTGAAGATATATCCTGTGGGTCAATTCTAAACTATAATCCAGAAGGGATCTAATTTATGTGGGTACATTCTGTTAGCGTACATAGCGCCAGAAATAGCCAGTAATAATGACCCATTATGCTTGAGAATTAACTATGAGATGTCGTGAAAAACTATATTGTTAATAGAACAATTAAAAAGAAATTATATGAATATTTCACGAAATAAGGTAAACTTTATAACCCACAATTTAAAAAAAATTGTTTTATTTTGCTTTTGCTGCTTTTTTTTTTCTAGATTTGAAAACTGGTAGCGTAAACATGATGTTTAGAAAAGAATAAAAAAGGTTGTGTACAGACTTGTGGCTCATATCCCTTACAAGATAAAAAGGAAAGAATATGAGAGTTTCAGTAAAGAAAAAACTGTTCTTAGTATAGTTGGTGATTTCTTCTTACACAACATTTTCTTTCCATTTCCTCTTCTAGATTGAACCATTAATTGCTTTTCATTTTTTCCTTCCATGTGTATTCTTTTCTTTCTTCCACTTTTACATTCTTCTTCACCTATTTCTTACAAAATGCTGTAATAGAGATCAATAAAAAAGAGAGAGAAGAAAGGGTTAGGGAGGAGTAAGTTGAACCAAAAAGAGGAGGAAAAAGGGTTAAGAGAAGAAGAAAACAGAAAAAAAATACAGAGAAAAACTCAGAGAGTGAGACTTAGAGGAAGAATTTAGAGGCGGAAACATGATTTACTGATATTTTTATTTTCAACGTTTTTTCCAGCCAAACATTTCAGAAGAAATTTTTCAAAGTATCACTAAAGCCCTGCACGACATAAAACCTGACGATTTAGACAGTTTGTCATGGCGACCCAGACGTCAAGCGAAAAGAATAAACTAATCGAAGCTTGTCGTTCTGGAGTTTACGTACGCGTTAAACTCTTCTTGAAAGAAATAGATGTGAACGCTAAAAACAGCGAAGGGGAAAACCCGCTGTTAGTTGCCAGTCAGAATGGTCACATCAAAGTCGTTAAAATCTTATTGAAACACGGGGCAGAGATAGATGTACAGGACAATAAGGGATATACTCCTCTAATGTTTGCAAGTCAAATAGGTCGTGTTGATATTGTCAGTCTTTTAATAAAAAAGAAAGCAAATGTCAACCTCTCTGGATATGACAGTATCACACCTCTCATCTTGGCCAGCTGGCATGGACATAAATCGGTAGTGGATACTTTGCTCGAGCATAAAGCTTTGGTCGATGAGAGAGGAAAAAAAGGCTGGACAGCTCTACATGCTGCCTGCCGCGAAGGTCACATAGCTATTGTGAAACTTCTGATCGAACATAATGCGGACGTGAATCTTGGTAACAATGAAGGGATTACACCGCTTATGATATCCAGCGTAATTGGACATGAATCGGTAGTGGATGTTTTACTCCGGCATTACAAAGCCTTGGTCCATGTGACAAGCAATGATGGTTACTCAGCTCTACATGCTGCCTGCCAGGAAGGTCACATAGCTATTGTGAAACTTCTCATGGAGCATAATGCGGACGTGAATCTTGGTGACAATGAAGGGATTACACCGCTTATGAGAGCCAGCTTCAATGGACATGAATCGGTAGTGGATGTTTTACTCCGGAATATCAAAGCCTTGGTCGATGTGACAAGCAATGATGGTTACTCAGCTCTACATGCTGCCTGCCAGGAAGGTCACATAGCTATTGTGAAACTTCTCATGGAGCATAATGCGGACGTGAATCTTGGTGACAATGAAGGGATTACACCGCTTATGATATCCAGCTTAAATGGACATGAATCGGTAGTGGATGTTTTACTCCGGCATTACAAAGCCTTGGTCGATGTGACAAGCAATGATGGTTGGTCAGCTCTACATGCTGCCTGCCAGGAAGGTCACATAGCTATTGTGAAACTTCTCATGGAGCATAATGCGGACGTGAATCTTGGTGACAATGAAGGGATTACACCGCTTATGATAGCCAGCATAAAGGGACATGAATCGGTAGTGGATGTTTTACTCCGGCAATGCAAAGCTTTGATTGATGTCACAAGAAATGATGGTTGGTCAGCTCTACATGATGCCTGCCAGGAAGGTCACATAGCTATTGTGAAACTTCTCATGGAGCATAATGCGGACGTGAATCTTGGTGACAATGAAGGGATTACACCGCTTATGAGAGCCAGCTTAAATGGACATGAATCGGTAGTGGATGTTTTACTCCGGAATATCAAAGACTTGGTCGATGTGACAAGCAATGATGGTTGGTCAGCTCTATATGCAGCCTGCCAGGAAGGTCACATAGCTATTGTGAAACTTCTCATAGAACATAATGCGGACGTGAATCTTGGTGACAATGAAGGGATTACACCGCTTATGATATCCAGCTTAAATGGACATGAATCGGTAGTGGATGTTTTACTCCGGCATTACAAAGCCTTGGTCGATGTAACAAGCAATGATGGTTGGTCAGCTCTACATGCTGCCTGCCAGGAAGGTCACATAGCTATTGTCAAACTTCTCATGGAGCATAATGCGGACGTGAATCTTGGTGACAATAAGGGTTATACACCGCTTATGAGAGCCAGCTTAAATGGACATGAATCGGTAGTGGATGTTTTACTCCAGCACTACAAAGCCTTGGTCGATGTAACAAGCAATAGTGGTTTGTCAGCTCTACATGCTGCCTGCCACAAAGGTCACATAGCTATTGTGAAACTTCTCATAGAACATAATGCGGACGTGAATCTTGGTGACAATGAAGGGATTACACCGCTTATGATAGCCAGCTTAAAGGGACATGAATCGGTAGTGGATGTTTTACTCCGGCATTACAAAGCCTTGGTCGATGTGACAAGCAATGATGGTTGGTCAGCTCTCCAATTTGCCTGCAAGGAAGGTCACTTAGCTATTGTCAAACTTCTCATAGAACATAATGCGGACGTGAATCTTGGTGACAATGAAGGGATTACACCGCTTATGATAGCCAGCATAAAGGGACATGAATCGGTAGTGGATGTTTTACTCCGGCATTACAAAGCCTTGGTCGATGTGACAAGCAATAATGGTTCGTCAGCTCTACATGATGCCTGCCAGGAAGGTCACATAGCTATTGTGAAACTTCTCATGGAGCATAATGCGGACGTGAATCTTGGTGACAATGAAGGGATTACACCGCTTATGAGAGCCAGCTTCAATGGACATGAATCGGTAGTGGATGTTTTACTCCGGCATTACAAAGCCTTGGTCGATGTAACAAGCAATAATGGTTTGTCAGCTTTATTTTTGGCCTGTGGGAAAGGTCACGCAGCAGTTGTGAAACTTCTGAACGAGCATAATGCGGTGGTTAATCTTCGTGACTATGAAGGGGTTACACCGCTTATGATAGCCAGCTTCACTGGACATGAACCGGTAGTGGATGTTTTACTCCGGCATTACAAAGCCTTGGTCGATGTGACAAGCAATAATGGTTTGTCAGCTCTACATGCTGCCTGCCAGGAAGGTCACATAGCTATTGTCAAACTTCTGATCGAGCATAATGCGGTGGTTAATCTTGGTGACTATGAAGGGATTACACCGCTTATGAGATCCAGCTTCATGGGACATGAATCAGTAGTGGATGTTTTACTTCGGCATAACAAAGTCTTTGTCGATGTGCAAAGTAATAATGGTTGGTCAGCTCTCCAATTGGCTAGTCAGGAAGGTCACGTTACGATCGTTAAACTTCTGATCGATCATGATGCGGACGTAAATCTTGGTGACAGTGAAGGGATTACACCCCTCTATTTGGCCTGCCTAAAGGGACATGAATCGGTACTTAATTTTTTTTCCTGGTAAAGAAAGCTTTGGTTAATTTGAAAAACAAAGATGGTTGGACAGCTCTACATTGCGCCTGTCAGAAATGTCATGTTGTGGTCGTCAAACTTCTGATCGAGCATAATGCGGATGTAAACCTTTGTAACAATGAGGGGTTTACACCGCTTCACTTGGCCTGCTGGAAAGGACACGAATTGATAGTGGATTTTTTACTAGCGCAAAAAGCCTTGGTCAATGTGAGAAACAAAGATGGTGTGATAGCTCTTCATTTAGCCATTGAAGAAGGGCACATTGCGGTTGTCAAACTTCTGATCGAGCAAAATGCCGATGTAAACCTTTGTAACAATGAAGGAATTACACCGCTTATTATATCCAGCTTACATGGATATGAACCGGTAGTGGATGTTTTACTCGCGCATAAAGCCTTGGTCAATGTGAGAAACAAATATGGCTGGACAGCTCTCCATTTCGCCTGTAAAGAAGGTCACGTTGCGGTTGTCAAAATTCTGATCGAACATAATGCGGACACTACACTTTGTAACAATGAAGGAATTTTAAAACGTATGGGATCAGTTTTAAATAATTATATATCGATAGTGGATAGTTTACTCACGCCCAATTACTTTGTAAATTTGAGAACCAAAGATGGGTTTTCAGCTCTGCATTTAGCCTGTGAAAAAGGTCACATGGAAGTCGTGAAATTTCTGATCGAGCATAATGCGGTCGTAAACTTCAGTGACAACAATGGTATTACACCGCTTATGAAAGCCAGCTTTAAGGGACATAAACTGGTAGTGCATGTTTTACTCGAGCATAAAGCCTTGGTCAATTTGAGAAGCAAAGATGGTTTGACAGCTCTCCATTTCGCCTGTAAAGAAGGTCACGTTGAAGTGGTCAAACTTCTGATCAAGCATAATGCAGACATCAATCTTTCTATCAGTATTGGTTTTACACCTCTCATAATAGCTTGGGTTAAAGGAAATTTGCCAATAGTAGTGTTTTTACTACAACTTCAAGCTTTGATTTTTAAGAGACACACAGGCGGCTGGACAGCTCTCCATTTTGCATGCAACGGAGGACATATTGATACAGTTAATTTGCTTCTAGATAAAGGAGCTGATGTGAACGCACAAAGCTGTGAAGGCAAAACAGCATTTATATTGGCCTCTTCAAATGGACACGAAGAAGTTGTGAGAGCTTTACTGAAACACAAAACAGACGTAGACAAGTCTCTTCGAGATATCAAAAGGCAGTGTCCTCTGTCCATTGCTGAAATGGAACAACGTTATGATATCCTCCTTTCAGCTAATGATCTGATGAATAAAAATAACTTTCAAGCTGACAGCAGTGTCTCTGACCCGGGAAGGGAAATCGCAGAATCTGCAATCAATGGAGACGACAGAAGGGGTAAATTGCATCTTTCCAAATTGCACATATTTAATCTGATATAAGCCAGTTGAACGTATGCAGATTATAACCATTAATATTTTTACTTTACAATACCACATCTTCAATGTTTATCAGTTTCTTCCTAGGAATATCAGCCTTTAACTATGATCGCGATACATGTACTTACTTAACGCCCTGAAGGGAGTCTATTCACTCGAGTCCTCAATGCATTCTTCCTTTTTCTAGCTTTCCTAGAATTTTGCTTTTTTGAAAATCATAAGCGTTTTAAAACGATTCACTGATTAAATGATTATATTATTAAACAAATAGGCAAATTCACAATTGAAAATACTTGTAAAGCGGAAAACTATTTCTTTCAATCTTCTTTCTTTATATTAAGAACAAACAATTACACAATGCAATTTTTATAACCATACCCTTTTGTCGGGTAGAACTCACAAAAATACTGATCTTCACATTGTTTACTCCCTTAAGGTGTCACAAGATTCACTGCCAATGCCTGCACCGAAGTCACAGCTGATTTAGACCGGAGGTATGTCTGCTCTTCTCCATTATAATTTCTTTACTCTTGCCTCTCTTACCATACTTATAAAATGCTCTGCTACACTAGAAACATCTTTGAAAATACGAGGGATAACCATTTCCTTCTTTGCCCTTAAGAATAATATCCAGCTGTATTTTCTCTGGTTTTCCTTTCCTCTTTTCCTGAAGATTCCATTTCACAAAAGTCTATGTTGTAAAGGGTGTATACCTTATATCCGAAGTTTTTCTTAAATTCACCTGTACAAGTTCATATCAAATTCAAAAGTTTTTATGGTTATCAAACTTGAACAAGGGTGTGACAAACATTTCTCCTCTCTAGATGCAGCTAGGAACAAGTTTATGATAATCAATCAAGCATGCTCATCAACATAGCTACAAAACTTTCCTACGAAATCTAAATAAAAGTGATTAACTAGAGCGATCTACCATTAGAGATAAACATTCTCTTTTCAATCATACGGGGCGTTTTCAACAAAGAAATTAATTTTTATGTAGTCTTTTAAATTTACAAATTAGACAGGTTTTTTTTTTAACACATAGTACATTTCTTTCTTGAAATTTACATTTCCTTTCTATATTTTTTTCTTTATGGTTACTTCATCTTCATCATTTTTAACTAAAGATTTTTTGCTAAATTATTCAAAATCTAGTTTTTAAACTGCAGTTTTCTCTAGCTCCCAACTTTTTAACTTCATAGCTTAAGTAGGGCGTCACTGCAAAAATTATCCAACTGCCGTAGCAGAACAAAAAGACGCTTAAAGTCTCAAGCTAAATGACATCCCCAGGGTCTTATTCATTAGTGGTCATGGGATAAAATTGAGGCACCTATGTATAGATAAAACATAAACAAAGATGCATTTTCACACGTGTCCACATTGATGCCTTTTTGTGTTTTTGTCTTCCTTTTCTGTTCTTATGGAGGTATAAAGCTAAGGTTTTCTCCGTTCCGAATTCAATAAACCTTTAAGATTTAGAAGATATTTTTTCCACAGAGTGGTGCATTGTTACGCTCTGATTGGGGAACCCAATGCAACCATCTTCACATGTTCACGAGCGCGTATATTTCATCCTCTCCCAGCTTCTCATAATTTTTTCATTGCAATAGAATTGCTTTTCTAAAGCTAAAAACAAATGTTATTATTACTCTTTCCGACAACGGTATCAGATCGTACGAGAGCGGCATGGAGCAGATGAACACTCTTTTAAACACTATGAAAGAGATGTGTAGACGACCTGATTTGGCTAAAAACATGTGAGTCCTCGATAGCTTGAATGATTTTAATTATTGTCTGTATGTCTTAAACTGTTTTTCAAAGATGTTTGCAATTGATGTGATTTGGTCAAAACCTTATGATCTATCGTAAGGATCACTACATTGCCACATAAAAATAGTAAAATTTACTAGACAAGAAATCGCCTAGGAAGTGAATGACTATGTTAAACAAGAAGACACAATTTAGATTCAGGAAGCTACCAAGAATGAAAAAAAAATGATTTATTTTTTTTTAAATATTACTATTTTTATTTAATGAAATAACAAATAAGGTTATTAAACTTTTTGATGCACTGCATTTTGAAAATCGTAAAGATGAAAAGTTGCTAGTCTTTAATTTTCAATACTTTGTTTACAATGATTTAAAAAATCTTTTTTGCTGTATTATTTCAACTTCACCCTATTATTCTGTGGCAAAAAGCCTGAACGTTATTCCAGTCATGAGACTCATTATTGTTTAAAAGATCAAGACAAGCTTTATCAAATTTTAACCGCTTTTGCAAATGTCCTTTCATTATTTAATTATCTGCAGTCAATGATATTTGATTCGCTTTTTTTTCAAAAGTTTGGAAAATAAGGAAAAACGTTAATTGTGCATTCAGGATATTTTTTGTTTTTTTACTCTAGTAATAGAAGTAGCAATAGTAGTAGTAGTAGTAGTAGTAGTAGTAGTAGTAGTAGTAGTAGTAGTAGTAGTAGTAGTAGTAGTAGTAGTAGTAGTAGTAGTAGTAGTAGTAGTAGTAGTAGTAGTAGTAGTAGTAGTAGTAGTAGTAGTAGTAGTAGTAGTAGTAGTAGTAGTAGTAGTAGTAGTAGTAGTAGTAGTAGTAGTAGTAGTAGTAGTAGTAGTAGTAGTAGTAGTAGTAGTAGTAGTAGTGGTAGTAGTATTAGTAGTAGTAGTAGTAGTAGTAGTAGTAGTAGTAGTAGTAGTAGTAGTAGTAGTAGTAGTAGTAGTAGTAGTAGTAATGTGGTAGTAGTAGTAGTAGCAGCAGCAGCAGCAGCAGCAGCAGCAGAAGCTTAGGTGGTGGTGGTATTAGTGGTAGTAGTTGTAGTGGTGGTTGTGTTAGAAGTAGCAGTCGTAGCTTTAGTGTTGGTTTTAATAAGAACTATAAGTGTTAGAATTTTAGGTAGTGCTCAGCAGTGATATGACTTCAAGTGAAATGACGGAAAAATGGTTGACATTGTAGGACCATAATCATCGATTTATAGATACTTCGATACCTATCGCCCTACTTAAAGAGACTATAGCCTGTACCAATATGCCACGTCGTTTCCTAGTTTCATGGCGAAGGTATTTACTAAGCCTCCCAGACTGACTTGCAATCTTGATTGGGAAGATCAAAATCGCACCAAAGACAACACTTGCATCCAAAAACATCGACACCTGCCAATGGACGCACAAATTTCAAGGAAGATCCAAATTGCCCCAAAGACAACCATCTAAGCCTCTAACCACTGCTGAGCGCTATCTAATTTTGTGCGATTTGGATCTTGTCTATGAAAAAAGCCCAAAATATTTCGAATTACAGTTTGTTTTTGCTGTAAGTATCATGTTTTTTAAAAATCTCTTTCTTAGTTGCAGTGTTATATTTTAATACGTTGATACATTTTTTTTCCTTACAGACCCAACATAAATATCCAAATGGTAAATCACTTTCACTTTGAAAATGTTGAATATCTGACCACTGGAGGCAATATCAACATTATTGAAAAGAAAACCAACTTAAATTCAGATGAAGAGGATAAGAAAAGAGATGATGACTCAACTACGTAGGACAGACATGTTAAAAACGTTAAACTTTTTTAAAACAAAAAAGTCTATTATATTGTTGCAAGTTTTCTTATTTAGATCTGGAGTTAAACCCACATAAGCTTTTTAAAACGTTTTTGAATAGGGTTTTTTCCTAAAAAAAACCGTCTTGAATTAACGTTTTACTTAATCCCGCTTACTTATATCTTCTAAGGGGACATTACTCCAAATTATGTCTTGCTCAGATCCGTTTGCTCCCACCCCATAAAGAGACATATATCTAATTATGTCCTTGCGCAGCTTTTTTTTATTCATATAAAGAGATTTTGCTCCAAGCTATGTCTCGTTAGGAAAGATTACCCAAAGTTAAGTCCCATGCATATTCAAGTAATTTTACTACATTTCAATGATCGATTCAGCTGAGCCAAGTATGGACTGCACATTTCGCTTAACAAAATAGCAAATTGCACATTTTGTTTAGCTTAGCTTTTAAATATGCAATTCATGATCTATATCTGAAATGTATGTTTCTGTAAGCGATATCATCCAAATCTATACTCTGCTAAACCACAACCTACGAAGCTTCATCTGGTTAGAACACTTACTACATAATATGATGTAAAAATTTTTCTTATCATTGTTTTGTAATTTAAAAAAAAATTCTGATGAATGGAATTTTTTTCCATGTATAGTTTAATGAATTCGAAGCCTCTATTGTGACAGTACATTAATGCTTGGATATACTGTACAGTGATCAAGCTTTTGTTCATTCATTTTTTAAACACGAAATCGAATACGACTTTAAATAAATGTATAGATGGATAAATAGATAAATCAAGAGTAAGAAAAGAAATGTAAAGAGAGAGAAAGAGAGAGAGAGAGAGAGAGAGAGAGAGAGAGAGAGAGAGAGAAATGGAGAGAGAAAGAGAGTGAGAGTCAGACAGACAGACAGAAAGACAAAAAAGAATATGGCATTTACTGATAGATGATTTCTGTTATGAAAATTTTTATTTATTCTAAACGCCTAACGGAAACCAGACTATTAACACACATTATTTTTACACACCTCAATATGCCTCACTACCGATGTCTTTTACTTGTCCGTTGTCACGAATGGAACAAAGTTAAAAAAAATAACAGTAATTGATTTCAGTTGTCGTACTGCAAAATCTGAACCATTTACTTTTCCATAGCTATTACCACATAATAGAATCAAAACGAAACAACCAAGTGCAGATATTTTTTTAAAACTATCAATAATACAAAACAAAATGACAACATCTAATTTGTTCCTTTTTATGGAATAATAATAGAAGCAAATTTAATGGCAAAGTCAAGTCTTTCTTTAAATGTTACAACATGGATGAACCATAACCAAGCAACAAAATCAGCCCAAATTGCTTTTGAAAATATGAAAAAAATTCAGCAAAAAACCCATCAAAAAATAAACTCTCAATTTCCTTCCTACAGCTGTGGCAGCATTACAACAGAACCAAAATCAATCTATTAGCCAACTGAGTTCTTTCCTATAGAACCAAAACCAATCTATTAGCCAACTGAGTTCTTTCCTATAGAACCAAAACCAATCTATTAGCCAACTGAGTTCTTTCCTATAGAACCAAAACCAATCTATTAGCCAACTGAGTTCTTTCCTATAGAACCAAAACCAATCTATTAGCCAACTGAGTTCTTTCCTATGGAACCAAAACCAATCTATTAGCCAACTGAGTTCTTTCCTATAGAACCAAAACCAATCTATTAGCCAACTGAGTTCTTTCCTATAGAACCAAAACCAATCTATTAGCCAACTGAGTTCTTTCCTATAGAACCAAAACCAATCTATTAGCCAACTGAGTTCTTTCCTATAGATATTGCTATGTATTTTTTATATACGATGGATATATTTTAACAATTCCAGTTAATGTAAGGTTACACGTTTGGATGATAATTTCTCCATGTTTATAAGTAAGTCAAAACACTAATTGGAATATGAAAAATATTATGGAATTATTGATTCTTATGCCGTGTATTTTAGAACCAAACATTATTTTCTACACGATTTTTTTCTTTTCTTCTCAAATCATATATTTTTTTTGCAAATCTCACGCAGTTAATTGTATAAAATTTGTTAATGTTGTACCTCAAACATTTTTTGACATTTTAATTAAAGATCTTATTCATGATTTATGCCAATATTTTTGTACATAAAACAAAACTATAAAAGTAAAGTTATAAGCTGTTGTAAATAATTCATGACTTACAATGGCTTAAGGACAATATACACTTTGCGAGTTTATCTTGTTTAAAATTCCATCAAGCAATGGAGTTTGATTAACAGAAGAGTTACGGCCTGAACAACTTGAGACAATGTGTGTGTGAAAAGGAGAAAGAAAGAGAGAGAGAGAGAGAGAGAGAGAGAGAGAGAGAGAGAGAGAGAGAGAGAGAGAGAAAGAGAGAGAGAGAAAGACAGACTTAGAGAGAGAGAAAAGAAGACAGAGAGAAGATGATGAAGAGGAGTGAAATAGAAAAAGATGAGTGCAATGAGGGCTAGGGTTTATTTCCCGGCAATTTAACAGGATAAATGTTCCTTATTAACAAACTCATAAGGCTTCCTTATGCGATACTTTTTTAAATAATTCTTATGAACGTTGAATTTTTATAATGACATATTTTTCCATGTTAACTAATATTCTATATAAAGACAATTTGTTTCCTAAGGATTCTTCTTATTTAATTTTATATAGGATGGACATGTTTCCTATTTTTTGTTAATGTGAGGTTCCAGGTTGGAATGGTTAAATGCCCTTCTTAATGTGTCAATAATTTTTAAACAATTAGAACAATAACTTGAAAATGTAAATATTATTGGACTAATTAATTTTTATTTTGTGTATTCTACTAGTCCGCATTATTTTGTGCATAGCTTTTTTTTTTCTTGTCAAATATACATGTTTTTTTTTTAATCTCAAACAGTTTGTTGTATATATTTTGTTTGCTAGTAACAATTTTGTATCTGTAATATTTTTTTGAACTTTTATGTAATGATCTTGATACATTTTCCTGACCATATTTGTGGAGCATAAAACTATGAGAGGAATGTGAAAAAACTACGAAAGTAGCATTATTAGTTGTTTTAAATTATTAACAGCTCACAAGTTCTAAAGGACTATATACACTTTACAATGTTCTTCAGTTTAAAATTATATCTAGCGACGGAGAGGGACAAAAAGAGAGATACTGTTGAATTTCAAGAGATACTGTGCACGGGTGAGTTTGTATCTAAAGAAAAGAGAGAGAGAGAGAGAGAGAGAGAGAGAGAGAGAGAGAGAGAGAGAGAGAGAGAGAGAGAGAGAGAGAGAGAAAAGTAGAAAGACAGAAAATAGTGAAGAGAAGACAAAACTAAATTTACAGCAAAGCAAGGGTTGGGCATATTTTCTTACGAAAATTTAAATTCCTTATGCAGTACTTTAAAATTTTTTTTCTTTCAATGTCGTATTTTATAATAAACCCAAAATTTCTAGTTAAAGACAATTTCTACAAATTCGTGTACTTTCTAATTATCAATAGGTTTGTTGTAATTTCATTTTTTTTCAAATGATTTTTTATCATTAATGTTAAATTTTCTTTTAAATGTTCATTTTTGTTAATCATATCCAGTGGGAACATCAGTATAAAATTAATCATTACAACTTTACAGTGCCCTGATCTTTTCAGTGCATATATAAAAGTCTTAACTAGGAATCGATTAAGCTTTATCCATTGCGCTCTTGAACACAATTCGTAACAATAAAATAAATAAGAATTCCTTCACCGGTGCCTTTATATATGTATTTATATATATATATATATATATATATATATATATATATATATATATATATATATTTATTTATTCACACCGGTGTATATATATATATATATATATATATATATATATATATATATATTTATTCACACCGGTGCCTTTATATATGTATTTATATATATATATATATATATATATATATATATATATATTTATTCACACCGGTGTCTTTATATATATATATATATATATATATATATTCACACACACATATCTTGATTATGAAACTGAACTGTTTTCCTTCTTATGTATATACAAATATTAATCGGAAAAAGAATATATTTTATTCATTGCTTTAAGATACAAAAAAATCTTCGCCACGATATTGATGATTATGCCTTTACAAGTGCCTTGATGTACATAAAATGTAACGGTGGTTTTTTAAACGGTTTATCTTGTCTTTAATAGTACCTTGATAAACAACGTTGTAACCATTATTTATCATGTGCCTTCCAATGACTTGATAAACAAAATTGTTATCCATTAACTTTATTCTCAAACCTTATCGAGTGATTTGGAATGGAAAGATTATAATTATAAATTGCCCCTTAACTACTTTTATTTTTTTCCTGATCCATAAGATTCTAATAGAATTCAGTTAACCTTTGACACAATTCCTTTGAGAAAAGAAATATGAACATCAAGATAAATACTGCCCCTTTTAGAATTATAGAGAATCTTGTATTGCTATACTTTTTCAGCTCTTTATCAAAGACACACCTCTAGAAATCAGATTTGGGGATTGCGATGAAATTAAAAAAAAACAAACAACAACAACAAATGAAAACAAAATTATATTAACTGCGGTGAAGCATGCAGTGTAAAGGTGAAACTTAATCTAGTTTCTGTCAGATGCTCTAACCTTTGTTATCATGTATAAATATTAGAGTTGTTTTTATTTTTAATTAACGAGAGATATACTTAACATAGTTATAGCCACACAGGCTTCTTCTTCGTGAATAAAATATTACTTTAAAAATTAGATCATTAGCTAAAGATTTTAACTTCTACCAGTTTTGTTAATGTTATAGAATGTTTTTTAATTAAAAACAAATGCCATACATAATTATTTTTGCATTGCTTTATCGTTTCCATTATTAACGTCCAATTCGAGCTTAAGTTTAGCTGGATATGTTGCATAAGTCAAATTGTAAAAACAACAATTTCGATGTCTCTTTAGGTTATACCCTCTTACACGGCGTAGCAAATTCTATTTCTTCGCTCTACTTTAGTTGAGCGCTAGAGATGGCCCTACTGCCATAAATCAGTGCCGCCTTGACAGGTGACCTGAGGTCAGGTGCACGGCCCGACTGTTATAGCTCGGTGCTGCATGTCTCGGCCGGGTATGAATAAAACCATGTTATTTTTCGACATTTTAATCAGTTCTTGCTTTGCAACCGCTCAAGACTGGATTTTATTTGGTTTTTCTCCACAATTCCCTGTTTTTCCTCAATATATTCGTGAAAATCTGATAATTCTAACTTAATTATTGTGAGTGTGGGATGTTCATGAATTAGGAGTATATTTTTTTTAACTGAATATTGAAAGCATAATTAAGTAAGTTTTAAGGCTAATTATAAAAATTCCACACGATGAATAAACTTTGTTTCTCGGCCATAGGAAAATTCAAAATTATAGCTTTACGAAGATGTGATTTTTTTCTGTTGACAGCATATCTTATAAACTAATTTAACTTTTAAAATACAGGTTTTTACCAACTATGGAAGATTCCAGAGAGACTCATATAAAACAATGTTAACGGTCTGTGTCGTATATGTGCTAGAGTGCGTGTGACGAGAAAACAACAAAAGCACAATAGTAGGAGTCACTTGTGTTCCGCTCTTTCTGGAGATATTTTCTTAATTTACGATCTGAACATTGAAAATGACATTGAAGACACTCATTCACAGTACCTGTGTGTCAAGTGCTACTCAAGCATAAAGACTCTAAAAAAGAGATACAGTGACATTTCTATTCAAAATGCCCGTGCGGTGTACAGCTTAAATAAAGACAAATGGTAACCATTCGTAGATGGGCACAAAACTAACACCTGTAAAATTTGCACCCATAGAATGGGTTTGACAGTAGGCTGCATCAAGAGAAGAGAGAGTGGGTGCAGTAGCTCAATGATCAGGAGCGCCACATGCCCAGAGACACACACTACATCACATCAAAAGACACCAGTAGCTGTAAATATTGATTTAGGCATAGAATCAACAAGTTGCACACTACCAGATTCAATTGATGCCATCACAGACACAAGTCAAGCCTGCACAAGCTTTGCTACTCATTCCTCACATTCCTTAGAACACTCACTGCATTCCAGTATAGACGCAAGTGAAACAGTCCTCGATCACCTTCGTCAAATGACATCTACTCTATCAGACACAAACATTTCCATATTAAACCAGTCTCAGCCTCTATCCAACCCACTAGTTGAATTTTCACCTTTCAACATACCTCCAGTCCCTGTAGCAAAATCTACCCCAACACATTCCTCCAACAAACAAAAAATAACAACAGATACTTCAACATCACCTATGTTTAAAAACGATAGTATATTTAGCCAGTCTCACAGCCAATCAGACAATACACCTCTCACTAAAGAAGAGGAAAAACTCAACACGCACTTAGTTAGGAGGAAGCTGTATAGTGACCCCAAAAAACAGGTTGTTAGATGCAAGACAAAAGGTCAGCCGTTGGTGTTGCAGAGAGTGATAGCTCCAAGAAAACACACAACTACAGTAAGGACACCCACAAAGAGAAAGAGAGCTAGGATTTTAGATAATGTCAGATCATATGTAGCACACGGCTGTTTGTCAGCGCTCGTTTAGTTTTCGCCCGGCCTATCCCATGACGCCCGCCATGCCCATGTGAACTTTGGCCTAGTTCACCAAGCCTCCTTCTTCTTCGCTCTCATGCATTAACTTTCTTTCTTTATTATTATCCCTTTCATTTTTTATCTCTCTCTTTCGTTTTAGCCTTCTCTCTCTGTACTATATCTCTCCCTGTGCTATAGAAATAAAGAAAGCAGTCAAACAAAGCTAGAGGCGGAGACAGACGGAGCTAGATCTAAGGATAGAAAGATGCAAATGACTGTAAATAAAGAAATAAATAGTGTAGAACAATCAACCACAAACCTAAATCTAGCTCGAGACCGACAAATAGGACGAAAGATTAAAAATCTTTCTTTATTTACAGTCATTTGCATCTTCGATCCTTAGATATAAGTCCGTCCGTCTCAGCCTCTAGCTTTGTTTGACTGCTTTCTTCGTTTCTAAATATTAAAATTATGTCTTAAAGTTAAATATCCATCTTTCTAAGAACCGTTATTACATGTACTTTATATAAGTGCATATGATAGGAACCCTGGCAGGTTACACACTGAAAAAGAAAAAAAAATCATTAAAAAAAACTAACAGAGAGACCATTTAACTTTTTTCACACAGGCTTAATCAAATCATAAGTAAAGTAAAGGCATAAATTATAGAAAATTTCTAACAATCTAAATGCAAAAATTGAAGCTCATCAAGGTTTCCAGGTTTTGGTTTTCAGCCAATGTTTTTTATTCAGCCTCATTGTTTTTCTTCATAATAGTCAAGTCTCAAAACGAAAGTAACAACTAAATTTCGAAATAAAGCAAATAATAAATGGGCAGTCTAAATTACCAAACATGGAATTAATTCTAACATTCTCCCCACCTGGATCCCATTACAAATAATGATCCACTCAGTCCTTACCCAACTCAAATTAAAGGCGTTTCCCTTAACATAAATTTAAGACATCTGCCCTTAGTCAATAACAAAAGGCTTGATGAAGGAGAATATTAACTCTTTCACATTAAAGACCATCTTCCACATTTAACTCAGTATGTAACTGTAAAATGGTTATGCCATAGTTATCAAGGTAATTAATACAAGAAAATTAAGGTTTATTTAACCAAAACATTCTCTAAACATTAAACAAGAAAATAAACATGATAATTCTCAACCATCAGGGTTGATCTGAAAAGTCACAACTAAAGGTGTCTGTGTATCTCATAAAACCAACCAAATTGTCTTAATTACCCCTAGTGGATCCTCAAGAGAGCTAGATTGAATACAATTACTATGCATTACATAACAAACTGAGAAAAATCTTATCAAACGTCAAATGCTCTGCAAAAATTCCTCAATGAGTTTAACTTTAAGACGATGCAGATCTGAAACAAATCTAACTCAATGCAGAATGTATTGAAACTAGAGGACAAATCACAGAATTAAGGAGTTAAATTGAAACTATGATACACACAAATTACTTAACTAATGGTCATCCCACAAAATAGATCAAAATAATTCACATAGAATTTATGAAATCCTTGGTAATAATACCCATCAATTGGTAAAAAAGGTAATACCACTGAGTCATATTAACTTGGGTTGCTAATCATTTATGATCACCAAGAATTTTAGATCTTAAGTAGCAAAGTTTACTCTCTTAATCATTTTACTGACAAAAAGGGAAAGTGGAGTATAATAAATCAAATTATTAAAACAAATTAGAAATAAAATTCGAAGTAGGAGCAAATCTCATTGCTAGGTATGTAACTACCCGGTACTAAATTATTATCCAACAAAGTTGAATTTAAATTTCACATTTTTGATTAAATCTCCAATAAAATATTCAAATTGCAATTATTCATTATAGACTCAATTAAGGCTACCAGTGTTGCTAGCACCTGTATTTATCATCAAGTAATTGGAATACATGAGAATATGTTAGGATAAGTCATCAAACAAATATTCCATGCATCATAAATATTTTGTTTTTAAGGGGTATGTACATTGTATCAAAACCAAACCGAGTAAAACATAGCTATCAATAGCACAAACAGTTAACATAGTGTTCTATGAGTAAATAATGAAGAGGCATTGAAGGCCACTCACATTTTGAAATTAACAACCCCTTCAAGAGATGCCCAGACTCATTATTACATTAACTAATCCTACAGGTCTAATTTCTTCGGCGCACGTCGCTGCCTACCTGCCCTTGTGTATACTGGACTATTTTGCAACTTCTTGTCATCACTAGTACAAGCCTTAGCCCTATCCTCTACCGTAGTCTTGGGGTCAGATTCAGACTGACCACCCCCCTTCACCTCACTGACCAATTCCAATTTATGGAGCTTTTGAAGAGCTCTTGTAAAATGGCCCTTCTTGGTCTTCAACTCCACAGCTCTTATAAGACCATCCCTTCCTACAAAGGTTTTGGTGATAACACCAAGAGGCCACTGAAGCCTTGGTTTCCCATCCTCTCTGACTAAAACCATTGACCCTACCTCAATGTCACACTTCTGTCCCCCCTGTGTCAAGGTTGGCAAGTTTTTGATATACACATCCTGCCAAATCTCCCAAAACTGACTGACAGCTTCAGTCTCACACTTCTCCCTCAACTCAAGATCACTCACTTTCTCAACGTACTCCTCAACCATAGATGGACTCAGTGCTGAACCTCTCCCAATTGTGAGGGAGTGAGAGGGTTGCAATCATCTCCAACATATATGAGTGGTCTGGAGTTGATACAGGCCTCTACCTGCTGAAGTGTGGTATCTAGCTGTACCCTTGACACCCTTGTGTTTCCTAGACTTTTCTTAAGGCAGATTTGACTGATCTTACCAATCTTTCCCAAAACCCTCCCCACCATGGGGCTAGTGGGGCACTGAACTTCCAATCTAAACCCATATATCCTAATTCTCTTTGCAATACCTTTTGAGCTGCCTTAAAGGTCTGAGCGTTATCTGAGTATATTATTGAAGGGTGACCTCTTCTAGCAACAAATCTCTTAAAGGCAAAGATGAAATCTTCCAGAGATAAGGAATCTACCAATTCCAAATGCACTGCTCTAACTACCGCACAGGTGAAAAGCAAGATGTAGAGCTTTCTGTTAGAGGTATCGGAACAAAAGAGGGGACCTGCATGATCAATGCCTATGACTGAAAATGGTGGTGATTTCTTCACTCTGTCCTCAGGAAGAGGGGCCATGGCCTGCTTGCATGCTCTTGCATCTTGTCGCTGACAATGAATACAGCTCCTGCAAATCTTCTTTGCCAATGTTCTAACTGACACAATCCAGAAGTTGTTCCTGATAGCAGTCACCAAGGTGTCAACTCCAGCATGTTTCATCATGTAGTGTTTATTCTTGACTAAGAGGAGTGCCAAATGACACTTGGGAAGGATGATAGGGTGCTTCTCGTCATACAGCAAAGATGAGGCAAAGGCAAGTCTTCCCTGCATCCTCAGTAAACCATCCTTGCCAATGAAGGGCGACAGTCTGGAGATTGGCGATCCACCCTTAACTTCCCTACCAGAAATGAGTTGCTCGATCTCCTCCCCATATCTCTCCCTTTGGATGCACCGTAGCAAAGTAATCCCACCATTCTCCAGCTCCCCAGGAGATAATTCACTTGAAGACCTTCTTTCTTGGTGGGGTCGGCAGTTGGTTGTGAACCTCAATACCCATGTCACCACCCTAACAAGTTTTCCGAAGTCTGAAAATCTGTCATATTCTAACAGGTTCTTGGTTCCTTCTACTGGGGTCATTACTAGAACAGTCTCTCTTGCTTCTTCGTCTTCTTCTTCCCTCGTCCAGTCTGGGATTTCCTCATCTGACCTGGGTTGGCTCTCATTCAACCATGCAGGTCCATGTAACCACATGTTCGAGTTTGTCATTTCACGAGCACTTATTCCCCCTGGTCAACAAGTCTGCGGGATTTTCCTTGCCAGGGCAGAAGTGCCATCGTTCCGGACTTGTGAGTTCCTGGATTTCTAGAACTCTGTTCTGGACAAACTGTTTCCATTTTGCCGCATTGCTCTTTATCCAACTCAAAGCGACCTGAGAGTCAGACCAGCACGTATATGAGTTCCTAGTAGTCTCCTAATTGAAGTGCTGAAGTGACGAATTTAAGTAGTCTTGCCGCCAACAATGCAGCCAGTAGTTCTAATCTTGGGCGTGTTGTCTTCTTAAGAGGGGCCACTCTCGTCTTCGATGTGACTAAGTTTACAAACACCTGTCCATTGACCGTTGTTCTCAGATATACACAGCAACCGTATGCCTTTTCCGAGGCATCTGCAAATACAATAAGTTCCTTCTGTGAACCGCCATCCCAAGCTACTGGTGAAATGCATCTCAAGATCTTCCAATCCCGAACATAGTCAAGGCCCTCTATCCAAGCCTTCATCTGTACTTGAAACTCATTTGGGAGAACATCATCCCAATCGAATCCCCTTCTCCAGGTTTCTTGAAACAGCACCTTCAAGGTAATACTGAACGGCGTCAGCAATCCCAGAGGATCAAATAGGCGAGCTATTATGCTTAGTAGTATTCTCTTTGAGCAATGTCCAATCTCTGATGATAGGAGAGTTACAAAATGGAAATAATCTCCTGTTGTCTTCCATGACAGCCCAAGGACCTTGGTGATACTCATCTCGTCAAATTCTCCAAACATTTTAGAGTGCTCCCTCCTGGCTGCCTGGCTGTTAGAGGCCCATTTTGTGAGGGTGAGTCCACCTTCCTTCATTGTCTTTTATCCCTCTGACATCATCTTGCAGATTTCTTCTTCCGAGTCTGCCCCGGTCAACCAGTCATCGACATATAGGTTGTCCTTGAGTTCCTTAACGGTTCTGCATTCATCAAACCTTGCCAGGTGGTGTTGAACTGTTGCATTGAGCAAGAAAGGGCTTGCTGCGTTCCCGAAAGTGACTCTTGTGAATCTCATAGTTCTTATTTGGTCGTTTACATTCCACAAGAATCGGTGGACATCCTTGTCCTCAGTGTGGAGTCCTATCATCAAAAAAGCCCTCTGGATGTCTGCTCACAATCCATACTGCCATCTTCTAAACCGAAGTAAGATCTTGACCAGGTCTGGTATCATCTTCGGGCCTTTCTCCATGCAGTCATTCAGACTAATTCCGTTTACGCCCTTGCATGAGGCGTCAAAGACCGGTCTCACTTTGGTAGATCGATTGCTATCTTTAACCACTGGATGGTGAGGCAAATAAAAACTCGGGAATTTAGTCATTATTTCTTCAGCTGGAACCTCTTAAACAATCGTCCTTTCCTCTAAATCCGCTATCACGTCATTGTATCTTGTTTTCAGTGACGGATCCTTCTCAAGTCTCTTGATCAAACCTTGAAGTCTTCTTTCTGCAATCACTCTGTTTTCAACAAGTGTTGTCTTTGTCTCTTCATCCTTCCAAGGTAGCTTCACTGTATAGCGTCCATTTTCAAATCGTACTTCCCCTTCAAAATCCTCTAGCACCTTACTCTTGGCACTCTCTTCGCTTGGACTAATGCCGATCGTGTCCAAGTCCCACATGTTTCTAATTAAACCATCTGACAATTCTGTTTGACAAAACAAAACCTGACTCTTCTGTGTTTGGCCTACAGAACCTACCTGTCTTACTTTCTGCCCATCCGTAGGTGAATAGGACCCTGACAAGATCCATCCAAAGACAGTTTCCTGAGCCACCAAGCCACCAGAGCCAATTTTCTGATCTCTTATCAGAGGCCAGTACCAATCCAGCCCAATCAATATGTCCACCGTTATGGACCTTCCCTTCTCAAAATCTTCACAGAAGGGAATCCTTATAAATCTCTCAAGGAGGTCCGTTGGCACTGGAGCCCTAAGCTTATACTTGAACAAGAAATCTGGTTCATACCAATCAATCTGACCCTTTCTCCAAATGCTCTCAGCTCAAACACATCCCTTTCACCCTTCCTCTGACTCATTCTCTCCAAAACAACAATATGCAAGACTCTTCCTTCCCCACACTCTGCAGGTCTAACTTCTTTTTGCACATTCAAGGGCCACAAAGGACCTGTCTGAGCCACTATCGAACATGACAGATTGCTGACTTCAGCGCCTACAATTTTGTTTTTCACAACCTGCATAGTATCGTTGTGGCATTTTTTGTTCTTTGTGTAACCCACATGCGCTGGACCAACGCCATACCCAACAGGACCACTCCTTTCAACCTCCTTCTTCATCTGTCTCAAACAGAAAAGCACAGGCATGGTGTGCCCCCCTTACAGTGAAAGCATACCTTACTACAATTCTTAGCTAAATGATTTCCCAAACAGACAAAACATAAAACCCAACTTCCTTATTTTATTCTTTCTTCGCCTCGTAAATCTAGACCATTTAGCTCTTGACACTGATCGGAAAAATGCCCTCCATGACAGAAGACACATAGGGGGGTCCTCTTGGACCCAGATCCTGAAAAGCAGGGCTGTTGCGCTTCCGTCTCCTACCTCA
This sequence comes from Elysia crispata, assembly GCA_033675545.1. Lineage (NCBI taxonomy): Eukaryota > Metazoa > Mollusca > Gastropoda > Plakobranchidae > Elysia > Elysia crispata. Next base: position 1,546 of record JAWDGP010002168.1, on the reverse strand, counting down.
TGTTCTGTCTTGGTCTGCTTCTCTCTGACCGCCCAAAGACCCCTGGATCTCGCTTCTGACGGTGAGGTTGTAGTCGGACCCACCGCACTGCCCGCAGTCACACCAAACGTTTGGGAGCGCTCTCGCCTCTGGATCTCCTCATGAAGAAAAGCTTCCTAGGAAGGAAACCAAGATCTCCCTCTTTCCCCTCGCCAACTCTAGCCCATACCCAGCCGGATGTTGTTAGGGTAGCTGATGCAAGATGAGTGGGAAGGTGAGGATGACCCCCATAGCTCTCTCCTCCGACGCCCATGATTCTCGAAGGCTCCTAACCTGAGTAGTGATCTCGTCGTGAAGCCTCCACAGGGTGGGCTGGCAAGGGAGCTTTCCTTCGACGTGAGGAACAGGTTTGTCTGAAGGAGACGTTGGATATGAGAGAATAATATTATTCTTTCTGGTCTCCCAAATCTGGTCTGCAGCAACGTCTTTAGCTGTGCTGTAGTTCGTCTCCGTAAGCGAGAGACCTGAGATTGTGGCTGCCAAGCTTCTCCCTGAAGTAGGGACTGTAGGTACGTAAATTTGTTAACGGTTGGGATTGAATTGTTGCACTGTCAATAACCGCCCTAAATTTGTCATCCCAAGAATGTCTGCCACTCTGTGTATTCCCCACTAAATTTTGGCAGTTTGAAGTTTTATGGCAGGCGGTGAAACTTGGCCTGAGGATTGAACCCTTTCTGATGTGGATGATTCTGTCTTTTCTTGTGACAGATTATCTAACTCTGCAGTAGAAACCTGCTTCTCTCTCTAGCTTCCTTCAACAAAAGTCACTAATTTTTTCCTCTCTGAATTGGGCCGCAGCTTCCAATGTCATCTTCTAATTTCTCAATTTCTATGTGTTCTTCAACTAAACTCTGGAGCTGTTCATCTAAAATTACCAAGTCTTCTTTCTCGAATTCTTCTATTTGGGCAACCAGACTCAATCTGTGTGAACTCTCTCCTGAATCTAGTAACTGCCTTAACTTATTGGTGGCTCTTGTTAACCAACTTTTAGGCCGTGATTCGGGCTTTCTATTGGCTTCCTCCATAATTCTACAATTCTAAATTACTTAGGCCTATTGTTCTCAATCAACTTGTAGATCTACACCAACTCTTCAGTCTTCTACCTAAATTACTTAGGCCTATCGATTATCAATCAAGCTAGTAGATCTACACCAACTCTTCAATCAAGGTTTACAACCTTTCGAGGGCGTCTCTTGACTGCCCTCTACTCTTAGTAGAACTAGATCTAGATCTAGCTCAAGTATTCTATATCTCAATATCACTACTGAAATCTAAAGATCTCTTGTAAAATATCCCGGTTTCGGCACCATATAGAAAATTTCTAACAATCTAAATGCAAAAAATTGAAGCTCATCAAGGTTTCCAGGTTTTGGTTTTCAGCCAATGTTTTTTATTCAGCCTCATTGTTTTTCTTCATAATAGTCAAGTCTCAAAACGAAAGTAACAACATAAAATTTCTGAAATAAAGCAAATAATAAATAGGCAGTCTAAATTACCAAACATGGAA
>JAWDGP010002165.1:482500-596324 GCA_033675545.1 Elysia crispata | reverse complement strand
TTTGACAAGGGAAGAAGAAATTACCGAGGGGATAAAAAAGCCTTGCTCTTCCAGCACTACCAACTTATTATTTTATGTCTTTATGCCTCTAGTATGGGCTGATAATGCTGATGCCATCTCTAAAGAGTATGCTGGCACAGGAGCTCTTAAAACTGACTTTACAAGGTACAGCTTTTCTTTTTGTATGGAAGTATTTTCTTTTACAATTTTTGCTATAGTAGACTATATATTATGGGTTTTTCTTAAAACTGGCCATTCTGTCATTTCTTTGAAAAGGAAATAATATGCCAATTTTTTTCCATGTATTTTCTGTAGTCTCTGAAACTATTTTTTTGGTTATAAGAATGTTTGCCAACATATGTGAGGAAGAATCAGCTTATTCATTCAAAATGAAACTCAATATTGATTTAAATGGCAGAGAGCACACCATGTAGCTCAGTAACTAGAGTTCTTGTCTCTCAAGAGAAAAATGCAAGTTTTTAATCACAATAAGCACTTATTATCATCCTGAATCTGCACAAAAATATGAGGTAAAAGATTATAAAGAAGTTAGCTTTTTTCAGTGTATGCAAAATAAGATTAAAGTTATGTTCAAGGTTGAAGAAAAAAGATTTCATAGATTTAAAATAATCTGAAGATAATTCTTGCATTGTTAATAATTTAAAAAGAATTGGGTCTGTATTATGCTAATAATTTAAAGAATTTGTATAATAACTTTTTTGCTGAAAGTACCAAATACTACATCTATTATAATGGTGATTTACAAAAAAAATTGCAAAAGTAATGATGTGTTTGTTTTTTTTTTAATGAAAATCATCAATTCATCACACACCTTTATTTGTGCAGATCTTTTCCTGTTTCAAAATAGACCACTTTTTATCACATCAAATGTAAGAGTGATTTAAATAAGCATCATTGATTTTTTTTCTTTTAACCTTTTTCTTCAATGATCAGGACAGGGAAGCGAACAACATCAGGAGCTTTGCAAGATGGTTACAACTCAGCCTTACGCTATATCAAGAACAATTTTCTAGATGGAAATCGCCAGGTCAAACATTTATTCAATGTTTTTTTTTAAATACAAATAAATAAATAAACCCTTTATGAAATTTTATATTGATAAAAAGTTGGAAAAGAATAACCGTTGGTGATATTTTTTTAAACAGATTAAAAATGATTAGAATAGATATGGATGTTTTGGTTTTTTGGCAGCTTTTTCAACCTTTTGTTAAGATCATTTAGTTATGGACAAAAATATTTGATTTAGAATAAAAATCCAAGATGTTCATCATGACTACAATTGTCTTTATATTTGATTTTAGGACGCCATTGATCTTTTCCTTGGGAACTATACTGTTGAGGAGAGTGAGGGTGTTACATTGAAATCCCCTCTTGACTTAGAAAGGGATTGGAAGTACTATGCGGTGAGTTGTCTAACAGAAATGAAAGATAAATTATATATATTCTTTCTTTTAATCGACAGTAGAAGCTCAATAGTGAGAGTAAAACAAAAGCTTCTGTTGTCAACCATGAAAGAAACACTATATTGAACCTTAATCTTTTGAGTGGATACAAAATAGAGGCCTCCTTTTATTTATTATTGATATAGATGAAAAGTTTGTTGCAAACTATTCTTGCTTTTATCAGGGCTGAGAATTCTCCGTCTAAAGGCGGATTTCCGCCCAACTTGTCATTTCCATCCGCCTAACGAAGATCGCGTCCGCCCAAAAAAAAAAAATTAAAGCAGCACAAAAATTCTGAAGCCTTCTTTTTGATTTCGAGGCTGGTTTCCGGAAACATAAACCAACCAACACGGAAGAGTTCGGTGGTATTGATCAAGTGGAATTATCGAGATTAACATCGATACCATTTAATGATAATCTATTGTTGTTGTTATTACTTTCTTAATCGGTTTTGAAAATATCGATCGATATTGGCCGAATTTCTCTTTGTTTTTGCCAAAGCTTGGCGCAACTTTTCTCAGTCTTTCCACAACCGTTTGCGTGTGAACATCACAATGGCGAGGCGTCAAGACATTGTTAGTAGAATATTGTGAACCCATGGCAATGGGAATGGTGTGACAAAACCGCTAATGGTCGGCGTCTGACTAAAAAAAGTTAAAAAAAAAATCTAGTCTGACACCTTCAGTGATTAAATTCAATTCAATATTCTAAGATTGTTCCAGATATGTTTTAGGTTTACCTTATTTTTTTTCTTACATGTCAACAAAAAAAGCAAAGGATATAACACAATAATTAAGGGAAGTTCAGTGCCAGAGGGGCCTAAATGGCTTAATTTTAACTCAGTTTTTCAAAATTTTCCAGGGGGGGCATGCCCCCGGACCCCCCTAGGTGAATCTCGCACCTTCGGCTCGTTGGCTGGTATTTTCAGACTTTTTCTTGTCTGACCATTCTCAGCCCTGTTTTATGCTTAAAGTGTAGCAAAGGACTGATGGGTGAAACACTGATTTTTTTATTTTCATGAACTTATGTTCTGCTCTAAGTCAGTGAAAAATAAAAAGGGGATACTACACAGTGAAGAACTTTTTATTATCCATTGTCATCCATGTTTTTATTTCAAGGATATAAACTTGATATAATTTTTTTTTTAAATAACAGACATGATTAGATAATTAAAAAGAATCTTGCCCATCTCCAGACAGTATGGAGAAAAGTTAGTCATTAACATTGCTTTGCCAACTCAAGAGTGACTCAGATATTTTTTTTTTTTGTATTTTATCTTGCCTGTCTTATATGAAGTCTTGAATTGTGATTTTATCTTCTGATCCTCTATTCTTGCTTCCAGTCAATAGTATCTTTTGCTACATAACCTGAGCATTTAAGTTTGAGACTCTAGTATTTTCTATGTTAATTTATATATATATATAAAAATTATATGCATAATTTTTCTCATTATTTGATGCAGTATGTAAAGTTTTACAATTTTCTGAACAATATGTTATGGAAAAGTGGTATGAAACGCTTTAATTCGTATCAAGAAAACAAGTATGTGGAAAAGCTCATTTAAGGTAACCAATGTACCCAATTTTTTGCCTATTTGATCAATTTAAGAGCAGATGATTTTGCGTTCTCTATTTATCTTGCAGGTGCCGGTGATCTTCATTGTAGCATTCTCCATGTTTGTAGTCAGTGTGCTTCTTCCTGATGGTGAGACTTTTATCAGATTTTGTTTTATTGTCCTCTGTATATATACGACAGTATTGGTGTGGTTTTTTTAGTTATTGTATTTCCTGTGAGAACAGCTGAATTTGGAGGAGTAGAGCAATCAAATTGAACGGTGGTGAATAACATTAGTTTTATGTATTTTGCTTCATACCTAGTTTATAGGACTTCTGCATTTTTTTGGGGGGGGGGTGGGGGGGCTGGTGGGGAGAGAACGCGCTTTGTTTGAAAAGTCATGTGGCTGCATTATTGGGTCAGATTTAGACTAAAAAATCTGTTAAGTGTTGTGTTATGCTTAAAGGCAACATTTTTCTTATCTTTTTGACGAAAAAAGTTGTTTTTTTTTTCAAATTCCATTTTATGTTTCAATTTACATATCATGGTCATGAAAAGCATTGCTCTTGTTGAATAATACATTGTGATATGTTTGAAAAATTGTCTCCTTGAAAATGTTGATAGCTTCCTAAATGTCTCAAACCTAGCTCTGATTCTACAGCCTGCATCTCTTTTCCTTACTTCTGATATGGTGCTTTTTGATCACACCTATTTGTTTTACTCTTATGGGATTTGATTTTAATGCCACAGCAAGCTAAAAAAAAAGTTTAAAACTATAAAATTTCCACTAAATTGAAACCACAAAGAACAAATGTATGAGAGCATGTCAATAATGTTGCACTCTTCATTCGCTCTCTCTGTATACCACTTAAACAGGTGGGAGGAGGCTAAAGAGAGTGAGTAATTACTGTTCATTCTCATGTGTTGGATCCTCAGTTATCATTTCAAAATAAAAATTCCATCCGAGCGCTCTTTGTCAGTTTCATTACTTTGCGTTCTTTTTTTTTTGGCTGTGATGCTACTTTTCCAACCTTCTTGAATGATGACTAACAAAAAATTTTCAGCATGGGCTGAGGAAGATAGGTCTCTTTCAGGACTTGTAGGGATGTTTTCTGCAACTGCAGCTCTTTCCTGAGCTGTTTTGTTGTTTTTAGGGTTGAATGATTGCAGAAACACATATGGAGCTAGTTAGTAAGGTGGGTGTCATGGATTTTTTTTTTCGCTCATTGACCTTCTAAAAATTTAATCTGAAGCGACAAGATTTAGCAATGGGTTTTTAATCATGAAATGTGTTGATCTGAGACACCTAGTTTTAGCAATGCATGAAGCAATACACAGGGCAGAAGAATGCCATAATTTTTTGAGCCATTCAGGGAATGATTTTGATGATGTGATTTTTTTTATTTAACATTTTGCCATTCAGTACATTATGTGTACAAATATGGCAAGACCTAAAATTTGGGATTTTTAGACTTAAATTATTGTCTTTTATTGATTAATTTTGCATTGCAGTTTTTCTTTATTTAAATCATTGCTGCAATGCTTTATACTTTAGTTTATGCAGCAAATTTTGTACCAGAGCAGCCAATCTGTGCTGTTTCCTTTGTTTCAGTAAGATATTGAGCAAAGAATGAGATCATCCTTCCCTTTTTTTCACTTTTCTGTTTTTGTTTTTCAAAAAAGATTATTTATGGTGAAATGAGAATTTATTTTCAGTGAGTACATGTTGTAAATGATTAATATTTACCGTCTCATGCTGATAGTATCGATAATTTCATGCCAGATTGGGAAGCGTAAAACCAGAAATTGTTGTGAAATCAGAAAAGAATTTAAGGAATGGAATTATTACTATGTTAAGTCATCGCTAAATCGGGAAATGTCATCGGTAAAAAATTTCACATTACGTCGTGGAAATGAAGTGTTGAGAGCAGATTGTTTGCTATATTTACCTGTGAAGTGGGCAACTCTCACATGGTATGAATGAATTAACACTCAGGTGGTCAATAATAAGCTTTCCTGGGCTTAGGCGACATTAATCAGGCCTTTTTATGGAACTCAGGTAAGGAGGCATGCTAGGGAAAGGGTGTCTTGATGTACCTGCTAGGTTGTGAACTTCACGGTCCAATTCTATTCCTGGTGGATATTTATTGAGCTAGTGTTTGTTTTAACAAATAATCTTGTGGTTGCGAGTTAGCCGCCAGATGATGCAAACATTATGGTCACTTCAACAGAAGACGTGTTGCTTTTGTTTGTCTGATAAAATTTGTTGTCGAGTGCATATCTGTGATGGCAAGCGTGTTTTATTAAAGGGTTGCTTAAATTTGTAAGTTTCATTCATTGATCAATGCTCGATATAAAAGATGGCTAGGAAGAAAAGAGTTGACTTGTCTATTGATGACAAATTTAAAGTGCTGGAAGCTCTCAAGACACCAGGAGGAACAATAATGAAAGTTGCCGATCAATTTAATATATCCAAGTCTCAAGTCAGAAGAGTACAGCAAAGCAAGGAATTGCTAGGACAGCTGCAGCACTCGCCAAGCATTTTGGGCAAGAGAAGAAAACGGGATCAGGAGCAAAACGATGTTGGAGGTGCTTTGGCATAATGGATGAGCGAGAAGGTTGCTTAAGTGCTGCAATGTCAGGGCATGTTGTGAAGAAGAAAACTATTGAGCTTGCAACAAGCAAAAGTGGGGCGTTCAACCTGTCCAATGGCAGGTTCTACCGGTGGAAGCAGAAGAACGACATTGTTTTCAAGAGAGAACAAGGAGAGAAGCAAGTTGCAAACTTTGCTGCTGCTCAAATTTGGAAAAAAGACGAGGTGCGACAAATTATGGAGTCCTTTGAACCTCTCAACATCTTTAATGCCAACGAGATGGGACTTTATTACAGAGGATTTCCCGATTGAGGCCATTGCTCAAAAGAAGGATAACCTTTCTATACTGCGCCCACATGAGTGGCGATGAAAAACTTCTGATTCTCATCATCGGAAAATCAAAAAAGCCTAGAAGCTTTCCCAAAGATCTCAGCATACTTCCTGTTAGATACAGGAAGTCTCCCCTAACTCATCCTTCTCATATTTCTTCTCCTTGTTGTCTGTATATATATCACTCTCTGTTTTTTCATATCTGTGCCTGAACACACTGAGCTTTTCTTTTTTCATATATCAGGGAAATCAGGAAAACCCTGATTATCGGGAAAAGAAGTCTTCTCCCCAAATTTCTTCATTAAAACTTTACATACTTATAGTTCATGTCCTTGTGTGCTTTATATGCTTGACAGGTTCCTAAAGGAAATGTATTTAGGTTCCGTTATATAATACTATGTTTAAGTGGCCATGAAAAGTCTAGAAGGCACAAAAATGTGAAGGAATGTAATTGAAAGTGATGGTTATGGTTATCTTGAATCCCACAGATTCCTTGATTGGGATGTGTTCCCACCATGCGTATACTTGTTTTCTTCAGCCCTTACACAAAAATTAGAATTAAAATCAATGCGAAAGATCCGAACATGGAAAAAAAATCACAAAAAAGCCTAGATGGCTCATAAGTCATATTGAAGCACGCAAATTTTTTTGTCTTGCAGGAATTAAAAAAAAAAAAGATGAATTAAAAAGGACAAATGCATCACCACTACCTCTGAGATATTACAAGGGCATTCTCTATCTCTCTCTCCCCCTCCTTCCCCTTCTCGTATACAATGATTGGCGAGTACAATTCAGTTGCAAGGCTTTTTATTGACTCAAAATATATGTTCAGTTCTTCAGATCTGATATAATGTTGGCAGTTTTGGTATATGCATAGTTTAAGCAGTTAACATTAACACTAACATTGTACTTGATTCAAATGAATCCTGAAGGATGCTGATTCAAACAATTAAAATTTTATGCCTCTGTTCTGCATTTTTATGCATAAAGCTATTTCCATTGGGCTGAATTATTGCTTTATATATGCTGCTAGTATAAAAAAGAATAGAAACTATATATTTTCATATTCTTAAAAGCAATATTTGAATATTTTAAGGATTGGGAGGGGGAGGGAAGGGAGATAGGGGCTAGATATGTCATTCAGTAAAGTGTAAAAGAGCAGTTCACCAGTTGAGGTGTATTCCTCCCTCCTTAAATTCCTCTCTTTTTCTCTATTTCTTCAATCTCTCGATTATTCAACACATGGAATTTGCAGAGTTTCTTCAAATTACCATGCTCAAAGTGCATATGTTCACCTTGCACCTATCTGCGACACGAAAAGTTTGTTGTCAGTTGAGTTAGAATATTCTGCGCCAAGAGTTCTTATGGTTTGAAGGGTTGGGACTTAGACTTCTATGGAGAAACAAACAAAATATGATATGCTGCAGTAGAGCACTGTTAAACTAAACTGTAGGGACTCCAAAATTTAGTAAACTTCTAAAAAAACTTTTTAAACCTGTATTTTTTTAAACAGTCTACTCTGTCTGTCTGTCTCCCACCCTCTCTCTCTCTCTCTGTTTGTCTGCCTCTGTCTGTATGTTGTCTTTCTGTCTGACTCTCTATCTCTCTGTTTGCCTCTCTGTCTGTATGTTATCTTTCTGTCTCTGTCTGTCTGTCTGTCTGTCTGTCTCTCTCTCTCTCTCTCTCTCTCTCTCTCTCTCTCTCTCTCTCTCTCTCTCTGTCTGCCTTTATCTCTATTTGTCTCTCTGTCTGTCTCTTACTGTCTATCTGTTTGTCACTTTTTGTCTGTCTGTGTCTATCTGCTGTCTTTCTCTTCTTCTCTGCCTATCGGTCTGTCTCTGTGAATGTCGGTCTTTTGTCTGTCTGCGTGTGTGTGTGCGCATCGAGTCTCATGGTTTTTTACTTATCATTTGTGAAGTCACTAAATTTGAAAAGTTTTACACTTTAAATTATTGTATATGTGGTGTCTCATATTGTCCTGCAGACACTTGAGTGTTTGCCATGGTGAACCTTGCATGATAAAATGAATCAGCTTGTTCTAGTCGAAAAGTTTTTTGATCCAAGGTTTGTTGAAGCCATTGACATTAAGGATCAAGGGAAATAGTGCCATAAACGAGGAACATGTCTTATATAAAATGGAACCTCTGTCGTACAAACACTATGAATGGCTCATATTGAAGCATAGTTAAGACCCACACAACAGTTATACACAGTAACAGTCTAACTTTCATCAGCCTAGGCAAGAAATGCACTGGAATGCCTATTGATGACTGATGATTCGTCGTGCATAACCCATACTCTCTTTGTGCCTGCCCTTCCTCATTGTTCACATGTTTGTCCATCACTAGCCAGCCACCAGTCCCATAATGCTGCCCAAAAATTGACATACACTTCTACCTCACATCTCTTTTGCGTTGGGTGTTTTTAGATATCCTCTCTGTTTGAACACAACTGAATCAAAGGAAGGCGTGGATATCTTAGGAATTTTGAGCCAAGTCAAGTTGCCTTTGTTTACATGTACTTACTAGAAGTAGAACTAGCGAATGCTCCAGAAAACTTAGGGGACAAAAAATGAATTTAATATTCTGGGTTTTTTAAAGCCAGGATTTACCCCTGAATGGGTACGTTATATTCATGGATTTGAAGAAGGTAAAAAATTTGGGGATTTTTTTCTAGTTCTTTTGAAAAAGGTTGCGTTGAGTCCAGTGTTCTTGGATGGAAAGATCACGGCAGTTCTTAATCTAATTCTCTGACTCTTATAGATATGTTTATATAAGATTTTTATGTCTTCAACCTTCTTATCTTATATTGTTTTTTTTTATTTCTCTCCTCAGAGCATCTGAGTGAGCAAATGATGTATGTTCTGTTCTGGGGCATGGCCTCTGTGATGTCAATGGCCACCATCTTCATGTATGGCATGGCTTTTGTTGATCAACCTCGACTCGCGGCTGCCAAATTCAAAGCAGAATAGCTATATGGCAACCCTGATGGAATATTCATCGTTTGACTAATAAACACAGTCAGTTCCCGAAAATTTGTGTCAGCCTGGAGCATGCTAAAATGTGATTTATGGGCTTAAATAAGCCAGAGTAGCAATATACCTCTATAGAAACAGAATTTTTTGTTCCTTTCAATCTGTTAACGTAATTATGCAGCTTAATGTGTGGAACATTTGGATCAGTAAGTAAAGCAACTTTAGTCCAATTGTGTCATTTGTTTCACATACTCATAGATGTGTGCCATTGATAGTATTGAAATTTCAATATGAGGGTTGATTCATGGATGCTTGTAGCTGTCTTAATAGACAGGTAACATTTTTTAGGATTGCGATGTGCATTTGGCTTCAATGATTATATTGTGATTAGAAAGGTTAATTTTATATAAGAATGGGTTTGAGGACAAACATGATTGGTCTTTGTATAGGATGGTTGAAGTGGCACTGTCCTCATTTCACAAACAGATTGCTCTCAGCATGAGGTCCAGAAAATGAATAATTTGCAAATATCAATGAGTAATGGCCCCATAATCCACACTCCACAAAACTTTTTGTCTAGTGTGGGAATACATCATTAGCTAGTGAAATAAATATCCTATCCAAAATTTTAGCCCATCCTTTCTCTTACTTAAAGTGAATTTTGACTTTTGAAAGTTAAAACTAATGTGTTTTCCTAGTATTTATATATTTTGTACTGGGCTCATCTGGACTGCATATATTGTTGTTGAAGCTTCAGCTAAGAAGGTGCACTATAGTGTGTTCTTGTTTCTATTGAAGGGCACATAGAGTAAGAATGGACTGGCATGTCTGCATGTACAACCCAAAATATTCAATGACTTTGTATTAGATGTGAGAAGTAGGCATGCATTCATGAAGAAAAATGTCCTGGGTGATATTGGATCTTTTTGACTCTTTTCCTGTTGCTTATGATTGAAGTTCAACAGCTTCTCATGTACATGAAATAAGACATTTTGTGACATATCTAAGAAAGATTTTGCAAATTTGAAGAAACAAACTTACTGTTGATATAATTCTACTCAAGGGTAAATGGAAAATAGAAATAAACTGTTGGCAAAAATGAGAGAAAAGAATTAAAATTATGTCATTTCTTTCATGATACCCTTGTTTGTGAGTAATTATCTCAAATACCTGAGCATTATTAAACCTGTTCCTTTGATGCTGCATTTTCTATTTCATTATCTCAGTTTGATACAATGATAGATTCAATTTGGTGAGTCAGATTTGTGAAATGTAAAGGTGACATAGGCACCAATGCAGTTAACTTGTTAACAAATTACAGTTGAGCACAGATTCCTCAAATTCGTTGGGGAATTTTTTTTAAGTTCAGGGAAGCCAAGTTCTAACACTATTTTTAGCTCTTGGGCGCTGGAATTGCGTTTGGGACAGCTTTCATGAATAATTTGAAGTATGTTAACAGCGTATAGAGGCTTCGTGTTTTCTTGATTACTTCTGTACATTTCTGAGCATTACGGGGATACCTGATTTGCCGCATTTCCCTACTTTTAATACGATATTTCAAATAGCGGATTCAAGATATATACCTCTGAACAACTCAATCTGTCACTCCCAACTTGTTTTATGTAAAAACTTGTCTCCCAGCCCTAAGCTTATCGGATCTCGAACTTCTGATATGTCTAGATCTAGACTCTAGGTCTGCCTTCAGATCATGGTCACAAATTTCTTTTTTGCTAGGTGTAAATTCAGTCTAAAGTCATGGTTCAAATAGAATGAACCTTGCTTGTTTCTGAATAGTCTTTAATCCAGAGAAGGGCTGTCTGTCAAGGCAAAGCTAGACTTAATGATAATCTCACCAGAGGACCCTGCAAAGAATTGAACCCAAAGCTCACTGTTGTCAGTCCAACATTCTATCTTTTGAACTATCTGGCGTCCTAACCATCATTAAAGAGATCTTATCCGTATGCTTTTTTCACACTCATGTATTGATTGGTTCTGCACATAGAAATTAGAACGAAAGATTTTCATGGCTCTGCAATAAAACAGTACTACTAGATTTGGAAATTTCATTCTTCTTTTAATTGTTTTACAAAAGTGTGTATCATAATTGTTTGCAAAATCTCATTCCCCATTATATATAGTATTAACCTGAGCATTTTAGTTTATAAGAATTTCTATTTTCATGCATTTTTTTTAGGATTGAGAGACTTGGCAAAATTCATTGTTCTAAATAACATATGTATATATATGTATATCTGAATCTAAAGGTCCAAGTTGGGATATCTGACTCATTTGAACTGAGTCATCTGAAAGTATAGTTTTTGTAAATAAAAGTGTTTTTGCAAGATTATCCATGTTTAACATTTTATGAAATTATAATTCTATGAGTAAATATTAGAGAACTTGGGTTTTAAGATATATATATATATATATGCTGTAGAGTCAATGAGAAAACAACTTGGCTTAAGTCAATTTGGAGATAAAGTTGATTATTGTTTTATATCTGTTGAATCTTTTCTCTCTTTTCTATTATATTTTCTCCTGATTACACCAATAACCTTAATTTCAAGTTAAAATACAAAAGACTTGCTATTCGGGCAATTTAAAGTTAACTACCATGAACTTGACCATTCTCTTTGGTTGTTCTAAATTCTTTTTTTCTAGACTCCATTGCATTAAGCAAAAAAGGGAGGAAATCTGCTTTCCAGGTTGCTTCTCCCCATTTTCAAAATCTGATATTTCATTAGCACTATAATATAAATTAATTAAATTATTGATCCAGATTTAATTCATGAAATTTGATGATTACTGATTATGTGAGAGTAAGTGATTTACATCCAGTAATATTTTTAGAGGTACATGATTGATACTTATTGGATCATGGATGATGAAGAGTTTATTGAAACATTCCTTCATTTCAAATAAAAAAAAAGCATTACAGCTTTCAATAATTTTCTTTTGTCGTTTTATAATGTTTTCTATTCCTATTTCACAGGGCAAGCAAAACATTTGGTTTAAATGGTTTGTTACATACTTACACACCTTGTAGGTGTGCAAGATACTTGAACAGGGATAATAGTTTTAATGCACATGTTAACTATAAAGGCTGACATACATGTATAAGATATGTAAAAAAAAAGTCAGATTTGTTTATTGGGTTTCACCCACATTCAACCATGAAGGATAACAAAAATAACTTTCTAATTCTACTCACTCAACTTGATTCAGCAAATGGACATGTATAGTTTGTCAATAATGCTTATATGTATAACTTTCAATTAAAAAAAGAAAAAGCCAGTAAAGTAAAATAATTGGTGCTGATCATTTTTCTTATGAATATATCAGGTACTATTTTGGGTCAAACATATGTGGCAATAGACCATTATGGTTATCTTGACAATTTTTTAGATAGATGAACATGTCTGTGATATGATGGTGCATCTAAAATGACAAGAAAGGCTTTGATCTTAATAGTAACATTATTACATATCTGATTTCATCCATTAAAAGATTGCAACATGTCAATCGTGCTCTTTTATCCATTTGTTTCATTTGTGTGATTGTTCGTGAATTTTAATGAGTAACGTCCAGAGCTGTGTGAGAAATACAATTTATGCAGAATTTTTAATTAAAAAGAAATTTTCTCTGCCCTTTTTTTTGACAATTTGAGTATACAAGATGTTTTAATAATTTCATGACTCAAAATCTTATGCAAAATATGTGTACTTCAAACATGATGTCCTCAATTTCATTTGCCCGATTGCCCCAAACTATTTTGGTTTCAATCATGTGCAAAAATGTTAACATTATTCTACTTTGAAGTGGACAGATTACTTCCTGAGTTGCTATGTTTTTGGTAGAGAACATCACTTTGTAAGAACTGTGACTCCAAATATATTTGGATATTTGCACTTTTTATTCAGAGATTTTATGAATCATATATTTTTCAAAGGAAACTGAATGAGCAAATTTTCTTGGGGATAAAATAGTTTTGCACCATTAAGGTCACCGTCCTGAAATTTATTCAGCAAAAGATTTTAGCCTTTTATTTTCCTCAAAAAGGTTCGTTTTGAGAACCTGAACATTTTTAGGTAGGCCTACAGTATAGTCATTGTGCAACAAGTAAAAAATTTTGTCAAATAAAGTTTCAAAAGGCATGAGATACTATAAAGCTGAATTCCAAGAAAGTAAATCCTGAGTCAAAATGACTAACAAGCTTACCTGCTTTGACATTGACGTTTAGGTAATAAAATAAGTATTCCTTAAACTAAAACCTCTTTATTAATTTAATCAAGATCTCCTTTCTTCAGATTCATTTGACTATTCAGTTAGGACCCACAGCGTAGGATTAGAAATGATGTTGGCTGAGATGATTGTTCCAACCCTTTGAGGGTTAATTCTTTTACAGTTTGAAGGAGCAGAAATATATTATTTTCAAACAGAACAGTCAATTTTGTTGTGAATTTTGTATGTGTCGCAGCAGCCTACAATCTTACACCATCTGATAACCGAGTATAATAAAACCCATCCCTAATAATAACTTGATGATCTAGTAGATCTAGAACCGTTGTATACCCTTCCCTCCCCTTCCCACATGTCACTCTGTCAGGCCAATCCACAAAAGTCATTAACCTGTGGGCCAATCACAGTCCATCGTGCCATCTCGCCTCTTCCCTGATCCCAAATGCTGTGTGGGCAAGATCATGTATTGATACCATTAGGCTCGAGACGCCAGTCTCTCTTTTTCTAACACACACACAAGGGTGCTTGTCTCTTTAAGGTCTTTCTTTCACATCCAACACCCCTGCCTTCTCTCAGTCACACATACACAAAACCCTGTCTACACACTACAGACCTTTAGATCTAACTCAAGAGGATAGGCTAAAATTAAATGGTATTTTGGATGATTTTGAAACCAAAACATGGGAAATTCCTTTGAATTAGATTTTTAGCAGATCAAGACATCAATGTATTAATAATACTCATCAAAGAAAATTACATGTATTGAGGACCTTTTGGTTACCTCAAATAAAGGAAAATGTTTAATAATGAGATCTTGCATTAAGTGGAGGGCACTGTATGCCAAAATCAAGATTAATGTTTTAACAACACAAAATGCAAAAGAGGAAGTCAAGTCATTGTTATTTCTGATGGATAGAACTAATCAGTGGAACCATATTTAACAACTATGTGGAAAAAAGGCACAAAAGCCTGCATCGCTTGTTTGTACCATAGCAATGCAGGAAAGGCAAAATGCTCGAAATTTTCTTCCTCTGAAAAATTTTTGTGCTTTTCTTTCCTTTGTACATTCAGATCTAATTGTTATTACATGGGGAAGCAGTATCAATACTCGCTATTGCAGAAATAAATTGATTTAAAGAGAGGATAAAACGAGATTTCAGATCCGTCGTAACAGCAATAATTGTCACTATTCGAGGTGTTGTTAAATATGGGTTCCACTGTAGCATGAAACAATGATGTGACAGAGCTAGAGACAGTACAGTTGAGTCCAAATAATTCGAAACTGAACAGTTCGAATTCTTGGATATTTCAAAGTCGTTTAATTTTACCGAATATTTCTCTATTTAAGCTATATTAAAAAATATCGGTTAGTCCAAATTTTGAAATTATGATCCCGTTAATTTGAAACGATTTTGGCGTCATTTTTTTGTTCTGACACAGTGAAAGCACTTTTAAAGGCTTGTAAAACAAAGTGCACGTAGAGCTATGCTCCGCGCGGCAAGCGATTCTGGTGTGTGTGTGTCCACCTACGTTACAGTAGGCAAGAGTCTGAAATAAGGCTACAAGAGAGAAAGGGGTTAGGCCCACCCCCATCCCCGTGCACACGTGCATGACATTTCTGATCTGTCATCAACATTTTTTTTTTAACTCTTTCTCTATGTTTTCTGATAATTCGAAGTCCTTTTTTTACCCGAATGACTTCAAAATAAGCGGACTCGACTGTATTTTAAATTTTGATTCAACCATTGAATCTGACATGATGTAATAGGCGTCCATGATGAAAGAAAATGATAACCTAGCTGTTGCTTTCCACGATGGTTTCAATAAAAATCCTCCATACCGGTATTTGATTCTTTTTCAAAGAAAAAAAAAGCATTATGCACACATCACCTGTAGTTGTAAGGATCAACATTGATTAGTTTAGATTGTACATATAAAAGTATTTCTTTCTTCATCAGTTGTTATGACAGCTACTTAAGTAAAAATTTAATAGCCAAGTCTAATAAAAAATGATGCTGCCCCACAATCTGCCCCTTCCCCTAAATTGCAATTGCATGCATCATCAAGTGATAAGAGAGAGATTTAGCGCTTAAAATTTATTTATCTTGAATCACAAATACCAAAACCAAAATTTTGCATATTTGACTCGAGGAAAACATTTCATTTTCAAATTTTTTCTGTCATTTTACCCACAACTGCCTCATTTCTAGACAAGATAATAAAAATATTCAAGTGGATAGCAAAAAATGAAATGGTTCAAATTCAAAAGGATGAATTTTTTTTTTAAATTCAATCTTGTTTTATTACTCTTTACTGTAATACATGTATACAGCCAACTTAAGTTTACAAATAAAAAAAAAAAAAAAAAAAAGAATCCAGGATTATTTATCACACACTTGAAGGCTTAAATGGGTAATCTTAGAGTCAAGTCAAGAATTAAAAATATGTAACAAACATGTGCACCAATACATCAATAAGAATATCAAATTGTGGTTCTAATTATGGGCATTTCCTTCAAACCTTACAAATCATGGCTAGCTAAACTTTATTTGCTGCCCTAATTGCCTACGGCAAAAAGGGCAGTAAGTAAGTAAGTAAACTTTATTCCCAAATATTATTTTTCAAATTTGACTATCAAGATTAATTAATATTCTGAGTAAAACTAATTCCTCTTAATCGTTTTTTTTTTTTCTGTTATTTTACTCAAGGTCTCATTTTCTACAAAAGACAATAGAAATAGAAATTTAATTGAAAAACAAAAATGATTTAAAAAGATTGATAAATATTTGATATTGTTTTACTATACATATACAGCCAACTCAATTTCATGAAGGAAAAAAAAAAGGATTATTGCAAGAAACATGAATGCTTACTTGGGCGATTTTAGAGCCTTAATCAGAAAATTTTAAAATCATGATATACATCAATAATAAGAATATAGATAAACTACATAAAATATTAAAGGTTTACATATATTTTCAAAGCAATTCCAACATCTTACTTAAAGAATAAGTTCCAACAGAGCTAGAGAAAAGGCCTGTCTGTCTGTAATTCACTCATTCATTTTTTTGTTTTTAGTTGCACAGAGATATCAATATAATTTTTCCTAACATCTTGTGTCCAAATGAAATGCTACTATGCTAGAGAAAGTTATTCACCTCTAGACAGCTTTTTTCTTTTTAATTTTTTTGGTACTGTAGGAACACTTCTATTTTTTTCCTAAATTCATTGAAAATCAGCAGAAAATGAATTTTCAGCATAAGAGAGAAACTTTTCTAAAAGGAAAGAGGGATCTTGATCTTTGACCAGTTGCATGGGATTATTGCCTGTGCTACCAGAAGGACTTCCCTCAGAGCAATAGCCAATATCTAAGCTGGAAGAGGGAGAGACAACTCTAGCATTAACTGTACTGGGATTATCACCAAAATTGATTAAGTCAGAGACAAAAGGAGTCAGGCTACTTGTTGCCATGTCTTCCAGTAATGTCTCTACCTGATTTTCTGCATCATTTTCACTGATGATATCAAAGAGATTTTGTTTTTCTATTAGACTAGTGTCCGTTCCTGAAAGATATGTAGAATCTATAGCTTTTGAAGAGTGTGACTCTTTGAATAACTCATCGCATAGCTCTACAACATCTACATTGTTGAGGAAACTCAAATCTAAATCATCTGGGGGAAAAAATGATGAAGAGTCAGAATTTTCTGGATAGTACTCAGAACCTGGGTTGATTTCTGATTTGGAAACTTTATCAAAGCAGATATTATCTGAAGTGATGGAATTTTCTAGACAAGGCTCACAGTTTGGACTGATATCTGATTGTGAATTTTTATTGCTACAGGCACTCTCTGAAGATTTGAGTGTATCACTAGGTACTTCTAACATTGCAAGATGAGGATCTGTTCCAAAATTGTCTGTTTTCTCATTTGTATCAGCAGTGGGCTCTTTATTGATTTCTAAACTTAAACAGGTTTGCCCAAATGAATTATTTTGCATAGATTGAACGTGAAGATCAGATGCCGTGGGGGTATTGAAATCTGCTCTTGCCATCTGATGCAGAGTGTTCTGGGACAGAAG
The DNA here is from genome assembly GCA_033675545.1 of Elysia crispata. Taxonomy (NCBI): domain Eukaryota; kingdom Metazoa; phylum Mollusca; class Gastropoda; family Plakobranchidae; genus Elysia; species Elysia crispata. Next base: position 579,094 of record JAWDGP010002165.1, on the reverse strand, counting down.
ATAGCCCAGCTGTTCTGGGGTGACAGTAAGAGCACAGACAGGAGCAAGAGACGCGTTGACAGAATTATTCAGAGGAGTTTGTAATGTTTGAGAACTTTGCTGAAAACTCTTTGCTGCTTTATTGTCTAATGCAATTTTCTTATTGGGGTCTTGTAAAGCAGTGTTGAGCGGTGCTGTGGCAGATATTACACTAAGTTGAGTTTTGGGCAAGATTTCTCTCTGAGGTCTGAAAGCAGAGGTATTATTGTTTCTAGTAACTGAAGAGTTTGGTGATTGTATTTTTCGCTTTTCCATGAGCTTCTGTGCAAAGGCTAAAATGTCTGTGGGATGCATTTCAGGGTATGCAAGAAAATCAGAAAAATCTTGGTTACAGCCAGAAGGTATTGGTAAGTTTGGGGCCTGTTCATCTTCTAACTTTTTATGTTTTTTGGGAGAACATTCAACATTTTCTTTGTGTAAACCTGAATAATTAAAATTTCTCTTTTTTGATCTTGCCTTTTTAGTGACTTCCTTGATGTTTGTAGTAGCCCTATTTTTTACATTATTTAGTTGCTCTGTCCTTTTGAGTGATGATTTTAAACAATTTTGAATATTTGTAAGAATTGACTTGTGAACAGTTGCGTTTAACTCATTAACTTTAACACAAGCATCCTCAATTGCAGAGTGAACACTTGTGACTTTGCCTAATAAACTTGTAAGAGATGTCATTAAAAACAACTCCAGGTATTTCCCCTCTTTCCATAGGCGGGACTCTTCCTCAAGCTCTGCTGGGAACCTTTTCTCATCCCTCAAATGACTTTCTAAGGCCAAATACTTCTCAAGCAAAATTTCTTTTGTGTCTTTTGGGTTGGCTGTGGGGTTTTTCCAAGCATGGTTCACTGCTCTGTCCCACCAAGAAGGTTTACATCTTGCTCCCCACACTGTCTCCTGGCCTCGTCCTTTTCCTACTGCCTCACGAGATAGTAGGCGAACTGCAAAATCAAGCCATGCCTTTTCACAGTTAATAGGGTCTCTTTTAGTGCCCAGAGTGTCCATTGGCCATTTGAAATGGCAGGGGCAGGAGAGGCAGCTCATGATGATTACTGCACAACTTCTGCCAGGAACAACAATCTAGTTGTTCTTTAAACCACAAAGTTGTGGTTTAAAAAAAAGTCACTGTCTTAAGTCGCACAGTGTGAGCCCACTGCAGCAGGTTCTTGAATGCAGAATCTGACTTTGGGTATTCACAGTTAGTGTTTATACCTCGTGAAAACAAGTTGCAAAATTTATTCAGCACTTCAGAGTTCTCAAATCCAGACTTGGCATGTGTTGCAAGTATTTGCAGAAATATGGTCTTTATATTAAGTGACACTAGAGTGATCAGGGCAAATGCAGGGAAAAGAAAACTGTTTTTGAAACTCTTAGAGCCTTGATCAGCAGTTGATGTCAAAGCACAACCAACTCCATGATCAGACTCACTTTGTTTCAAAACTTGTCTCCACAATGATTGCTCCCTCGACACTGATGATGATTTTTGCTGTAAACCCTCTGAATGTTCTTGCTGAGATACTTGTGAGTTTACCTGAAGCAAGTTGACTTGACATGGAATGTGAGGATCTGGGACATAAATCAGTGGATCTACTGGGATGCTTGTATCAACTTGTTGTGTCAAGCTTTTCGCCGGAACCTGTATCTTTTGTATGAAGATTTGATTCGATTCAATCATGCTAGCTTTGGCGCAATGTTGGTTTGGTTGTGATCGAAATTGTCGTTTGTACTGAATTCTTGATTCTTCTAACAAATGTGAAGGTTTTCGCTGCACTGATAGCACTTGAGAAGTGCTTTGTTGAAACCCCTGCGTCAATTGAGCTTGTAGCAATAAACTTGGCATTACAGCCACCATCAGGCCCAACTGGGCCTGTGTAGCAAGTTTATCCATGATGTTCAACTTGAAAAGGGACTGCACCATCAGCATAAGGGCACAGGAAATCCTATTATAAAGAGAGGATAAAAATAGCAGTTTGAGGAATGTAATCATTGATTTGAAATGTGAAAATCAATTTTTATTTTAAAAAAAAAAAAAAAGGAGACTATACTATAAATAAAATTAAGAATCAGCAATTTCATAAAAGAAAAAAAAACAAAAAAAAAAAACTTTGCTCAGCTCTGAAGCATTTCCATGAATGAACGGAAAATAATTTGAGAATGATGCAAAAGACTTGTTGAGGCCATTAGTAAAACTGAATAGTTTTTTTTTTTAAATCTATGGAATAGGTCAACACTGCTACTTGCCCCTCTCCTAATTACAATCTTCCACAAGATCCCTTGTAATGCCTCAACCTGCTTCTACTCTGCTTGTTCAATTTCATTAATTTCCCCTTGATGTCCCCAAACATGTCTTAGCAAACCCTCTTCCTACTTTATTCACTTTGCCTTTCTACCTGACATTCTATTCTAACCTCACTAACAAGAATTCCACTTTCACCCCTTGAAATTATTTTCTAATCTTTGATTTCCCAGAGCTATATCAGCATGAAGAAAGCCTGTCTCATTTACAAATGAGCTCTCCTCCTTTGCAATGATCCTTTGGCTTCTTAAAGGGAAATGTAAGACACCTTTTTAGCACAAAATAGATAAAGGATAGAAATCAACTTCTTCAATGACATCTGTCAACACCATTTTGTCTCTGAAGAAGATTCCTCAACAAACTTAGGGGTTCAAAAGACTAATCCAAAAATTTTTATTGAGCTTGAAACTTAAATGGATATAACATTGCAAGCGATATAACATGGATAGGAATAACCGTGTGCTATAAACATTCAAATAAAATATCCTATTTTAATCTGCAAAGAATATAAAGGATCTTTTCAATTTTCTTTCTAATTTTCTAAACCCATAAGAATAGTTGGAAAAAAAATGTATTTGATTAATCATCATTTTTGTAAAATGAAAATTTATCGTTCTATGTCTCTAAATGGAAATTGTTTGTTGCCCCATGTTGCAGAAAATTTCAAAATTAGATTTTGAATAATATAAGAGCCTGGACATAAACTTCGATTGCTAAGTTAGACTGTCTTGTGACTCTTACATTCTGCATTATTGAACTTGAAGGAAGATCAAAAGTTCTGAGATGGGCATCTTGTCTATTATAACAGTCTTCAATCAAAAGTCTACAAAAAAAGTTCTAAAAAAAAAGAATTTTAAGTCATGTTATCTCTATAAGTTTTCTTTTTATTTAACTCATTGGCAGTAGATAAAATTAATGTTGTAGCATCATAGAAAATAGACCAGAACATTTTCAATGTCTTTATCTCATTTCCTTTTTTTGCCACCTTGTAGTCTGAAAGGACTTGATAGTTGGGTCACAAACTCTTTATAGTTAAAATATTCTGAGTAAGACTTAAAGAATGTTAACCTATTTTAATGCTTTCATCATGGTTAATCAACAAGGGAGACATATTTCTCAATTGAGCAGATAAAGTGACTCAAATCCAGATTATAATGAGATCCTGCACATAGATTTCATTGCTGATATGTACCAGAATCAGGTCTCAGTAACGTGAGTAGATTTGAGTAGTTCTAAAAGTATAAGATTTTCCAAAAATGAAAGTTTGTTTGTTTTTTTTTTTAAGATTTGTGTATATATTTGTGTATTATTTGATAGGTTGAAAAATATTTTACTCCAATTTTCCAATACATTTAAAAAAAAAAGGCTAATCTCAACTGAATGAAAAAACTCCTGGAGCCTCTGCTCTTGTGTCAACCTCAAAATCCTCTGTTCTCTTCTAATTATCTTCTCCCCATTTTTTCATTACATGGTTGGTTTGCCACACTTTATTTCCGCAAAATAGAACAACCCATATATATATATATATATATAATGTAACACATGCATGATTTTGTCATACCCATAACATAGAATCAGCATGGCATTTATTATACCATTGAGGAAGAAAACAGTAATGTTCAGAATAAATCCTGACAGCAAAGTGTAACATCAAACTGGTTCATTTTATAAAATAAAATCCATGAAAGTTTAGGAGATGTATAGTAATTGCGATGTACAAACATTGTGGATAAAAAGAAAAAGGGAGAAAAGGTTGGAGGAAGCATGCTGTAAGCATTTAGAAATAGCTTTTAGAATTGGTTTATTCTAATAAAGACAGTAAGAAAGGAGCCAGAAGAAATTTTATAACAAGGGCCTGAGAATGGGGAAGCTGGAAAGAGGCAAGGTATGGACACAGATCTGATAGTGATATCAATAATCTTAGAAAGACACATACCCAAAGAAAGAGGGGACATGGATCTATCCTGACTGAATCTGCGACTAGTGTCAATGTCAATCAAAATAGGGAGCAAGTTGATAGAATGAAAAGTGGAGGAAGAGGGAGATGGGGCAAAATAAGTGAGACGTGCAACGGTTTTTGTCATTGTGAAACAGGCATTTTTATTGCAGAGCCATAAAGTAAAGAATGTGGCATTGGTGTGTATCTTAAAAGAGATCATGACCTATGTATGATGATTTCATATTAGAACAGACTCTCAGGAGGAGTGGAATGCAGTTGGTCGAGATTGTCTTTGATAAGTTGTCTTCTCTTTTTTTATGATAGATGTACCTCTTATTCACAGTCCGTTTTGATCAAATGGAGTCAAAGAGAGATCCTGATCGGAATCTCTGTTCCACTTAAATTCCTAATAACCTGCTCTACTCGAGTTCGCAGCAATCTGGGATTTATTGCATGTGTATTTAGAACACAACGCCTATGGTTGCCAAGGACGTCTCCCCTCAGCAGATGTTTTCTTTTGGGAACTCATTACACTAGTGATCAAATGGTCCTGAGTCTGTAAAATTACAAGAACTGGAGATGACCAGTTGTGGTGTTTACAGGATACAACATCTACATGTCAGAGATTATTATTCTCAGATGGACTCTATACCGATGAATGAGATCTGGCTGACGCTCTGGCCAGGTAGAATTCAAGCTATTCCAACATGACAAATTAACAACATAAAAACAGGTCAAGTGCAGATTCAAATCTGCTCAATTTAACTGTAGCTAATGAAGTAAGATCATTTCAACAAAAAAGAAGATACAAAAAGCTATAAAGTTCATACTAATTAATCATCTACAAACAAACGCAGTAGAACATACCAAAAACTTCAAATAGAACATAACAGATTGAATCAACCATCTATACAAAAACAGAGTGTGTGGCCATAGTGATTGTGGTAGAATGTCCTACATATATGCCCCAGCTATAATGAAGTGAGGATAGCAATCTGCCCAGTGGTAAGATCTCTTTATTTTTGAAAAGATCTTTGGCAGCACAAAGGTATTTCACATCAAAGACTGCCCTGTCCGTAGCAAAAACAAGAAGGAAGAAATTTAATCGGTCCAACACTCCCAAAATGAGAGCATTTTTAAATGTGATAATGGACATTTAACAAAGAAATAGGGCAAAATATTTCACCTTAACAAGCTAATATTTTTTCAATCACCGATTTCCTTCAGAAATGATTTTGAGATAAAACTCTAGCGCCTACAATCACTAAATTTAGTTACAAAGCTTGCATTATAGAGCATTTTGATTCATCATGAACCATCTAGATCTAGATCTAGATCTTGATATAAATGTAGATTAAGACTTTGTAATTTGCAACAATAGGGCTATTGATATTCGTAGTTAGAAGTACAAATTTTTAGGTCAACAACTACAATCTGGATCCTATCCTGCTTTAAAGTAGATTTATTGAATCTAATGTGGTTTGGATCTGGTCATTAAAAAACTCCTGGTCTAAATAGACTCAAGGCTAGAGAGACCAGACTCCTGGTCCACCTAGACACATGGCTAGAGAGACCAGAATCCTGGTCTGTCTGAACGCTGTGTCTAGAGAGACCAAATTACGACATAGTCCAAAAATAACTTTGTAATGCTAGATCTATGCCCGTATTCAAAACATTTTGGAGTTAACGCACACGTAAAATTAGCGACCTGTCTTTATAACGATAGCGTTATCTACGATGTATTCAGAAGATTTTTTAACGTCATCGTAAACACCGCCGTATTCAGAACATTTGTCTAACGATAGCGTTAAAATAATGACCAAGATAATTAATTTATCATTTACTTTTGGCGTGTTTTGCAAAAATTGTCACTTTTCACCCGGAAGTTAAGGCTGTTGCCTTGTTTACATTTCATATCGGGCTTGACAACGATGTTTAATGTATAGAAAAAAACTGTTTGGAACATTATGCAGATTAATGGTTCTTGTTCTAGCTGCAACCCAAGGATGAAACTGTTGTTTAAAAAAATATATAGTCTTTGCTTTAACATAGTGCCCCTCATCTGATCTAACAAAGAGCTTGATCTAGATCTAGAATTAAATCTAAGCTTATTTAGAGCTACAATCATAACAATGTCTACAGTTAATTTAGACTTCGGAAACTCAATGCAATGCAAAGATGTTGTGGAACAATAATTGCTGTTCAGAATCGAGTTCAAGAGTAAAACTTCAGTTAACTAAATTCCCAGCATGTTATCTCTCATTCGATTTATATTGTAAGGGTTATGCCTAGATCTAGATCTAGATCCAGGCCTTAAAGCAAACCTGTGTCTGTACCTAGATCTAGATCTAAATTACAATTTATTAAGGTTAAAGTAAGAGGCCTATGCATAATTACTCTTTGACTGAGTCTAAATAACCTAAAAGACCACATAGACTACGTTATTTGTTCAATTTCATATGAGTAAAATGTTTCCAATCATTATAGCCCATGCCAAGTTTTTTTTTCAAGATTTAGATGGGAAAGGCCCTTCATTAATGTCCATTGGTAGTAATGCTACTGCAAATGGTTATAATATTACTTATAAAAGTGTAAAAAAAAAAAGAAGAATTGGACTTGTAGCAATACTTTCTCTTAATTCAGCTAACATTAGGATGAATTTCAAAAATTAACATCCCTTGGATTGACTACCTTTTTATGTATATTATAGCTCTTTTCCTGGTTACTCTCATTTTCCAATTTATTTAGAAAAGTCTTTACAGATTATGATTACAAATGAAAAGCATAGGTGAAAACATTCTACTATTTCTAGGTATAAAATACCCTCTCTGATGGGCATAACATACTCATTATTTTATTTGAAATTTGTACATTTACTCTTTTTAATAATTATTCACAAAAATTAATGATGTAAAATGTGTGTTCTACGCCTGGTTTGTATTTAAAAAAAAAAAAAATAGCTCAATTGAGATGAAATTAAATAATACTGAAATAATACAGTATCTTAGGCACTACATAAAAGTGCTTGCAATTGACCTCCTTTAATTTAACCCAACTCTTTTAACAGCAACTACGTATAAATACATTTTTAAAGTCTGTGGTTCCCCCCACCCCTTTTGCTATCCATATACCAATACTTTGAGAAATCAATTTTAAAACTTGATCAATTTTTCAAAAAGTGCAACATTCTTCACAGATTTTCAATCTCTGTGCATTTAAAAATATATAAATCTTTTTGTCTTTTTGTAGAGGAGTATAATATTTGAAATGTTTAGTGGCCAGCTTGTTAAGTTGAAGGAACAATAAACACAATCTTTTTAAAACTGGATAGAAAGAAGTTATTTATAAGCAAGTCTTTGAACAGAAACTTTTAGCCATTACTAAATGACTTCTCTTTCTCTTACATGTATTGTTAGTTTATATATATATTTGTTTTTTATAATCTGAATAAAGAAAAATCAGCAACATATAATTTGAGATCAGCATGTGCAATTTCAGCAATATTCAGTTTCTATCACAGTTTTGATTTGCTTAATTCAATGTCTTTTTAAAATATCACTGCTCACTTCAGTAAAATTTTTTTTAGGATAATTAATCATTTAAATAATTCAAGACAATACATTTTGCACTTCTGCAAAATGATATTCGCTTATACATATAGTCTACATGTAGTGGGTAAATCTTGTAAATTACTTTTCAATTTAGAACATTGGAATGAAAAAGTTCATTTTACTGCATGAAAATTATTGATAAGTTTGTTGAGCTGCCTGTTTTCTGTCTCTGTAACTTGTTGAAGGTACTGGAGGAAAACAATAAGATCTCCACTCTTTATTTATTGAAAACTGCAGATTGAAAAAGTTGAATAACATAACAAAGTGATGCATTTCAAAAGAAAAGTAATACTTTTGTATTTCTTGGTAAATAAAACGTTTTGGTTACCTAAATTTCACCAAGAAAAAAAAAGATTGACTCTATGTACCATTTGCAAAGTCCAATATTGAAATCGCTTTGTTTTGAGAGATTTCATTTTCTAAAATTATTTGGCTTTTTGTTTTCTAAATAAGCAATAATCTTAAATACCCTGGTGAATAAGGAATGAAATATTTTTTTAAATAATGGCTTCCATTGGGCTTGATTAAAAAAAATGTTCTAATTCTAAAAGAAAGCCTCAGGCAAAATCTCATTATTATTATTATTATTATTATTATAATTATAATGATGTTAATGAGGTTTAAAAAAGAAACAAACAGAGAAAATCAAAAGAATATTATCTCAAGAACTGTGGAACTCATGCATTTTGAAAACTGGTTTGTGGAATCAGCACAAAATAAACCATGTACTTCTCTTTTCATAATTTCAATCATGGATGTGCCTACTTCCATTTGAATTAGGAAAATGCCAGCGTTGAATTTGAGACAATTTTTAATACATACATCAGTCTCACAATATGCTAATAACTGCTGGAAAATGAGAATTTGTAAAGAAAACCTTACTATCTAAGTATCTCTCCCTCTGTCAGTAAGTTCGTCTGGCTGCCTCTCTCTTTTTCTGTCTTCCTGTCTCTCTTACTTTCTTTTCTCTTTACTTTGGTGATATGTAGATACATTTAAAGAGAAAAACGAGAGAAACAAAGAGAGAGAGAGAGAGAGAGAGAGAGAGAGAGAGAGAGAGAGAATTGTTGAAAAGCTAGGAATTTCATTAAATTAATACTGTAGTCATAGTCTGCAACTGTACAAAATCGCCAAAGGCATTTAACTTCATTTCAAGTAGTTTGAGTTTGATTGCAATTGCTCAGCCTTGATAAATGAATAAAGCTAACATCTCTCTCTCTCTCTCTCTCTCTCTCTCTCTCTCTCTCTCTCTCTCTCTCTCTCTCTCTCTCTCTCTCTCTCTCTCTCTCTGTATAAGTTTATACCATCTTGTATCGAAATTCTATTTCGTGGCTTACTGGTTGATGTGACGACAATTAAACTTAAACTACCGTATATGTAGGTTTAGTCTATTCATCATTCACCACTTTCAAATTCATAGATACTGTAGTGTTTGCAGATCATCTTCGCAAAACATTAAACTTGCAATCTTTTTTGTTTTGTTTGTTACTGCACTTGACAAGATCCAATTTTCAATCTAGGTCTAAGTCTAGCTAGTCTACATTTCAGATCACTTCTGTAGATCTAAGACTTCAGTAACTGAACTCATAGTATTGTCGATAGATTTTTTTTCCTTTCCATCCCTTTTTTTTGTTTGTTTGTTTGTTTTACCATTCGCTCACATTTGTTTATTTTCCATTAATTGTAGCTGAGTAATAAAAGGCATCAGATTTTATTCAACTCTTTTCTAATCTAGATCTAGATCTAGATTTATAACAAAGTATATTTAAAGAATATAAAAAAGTGCATTAAGTCCGTCTTGCAAACACTCCCAAAGCCACCATATTGGGAGAGAAAAACAATTCCTTGGTTACCAAAACGATAGGAAAGTGTTCGTCACCTAAGTCCATTAAAGCGATCGTAAAAATTTTAGGGTAGGCCCGAACCTATCGTTAACGTGATCGTTAGCTCTCTTTAAAAAGTCCCCCCTAACGATAACCTAACGACCGGTCGTTAGCGAAAATGTGCCTTCTGAATACGTCGTTAAATTAACGCATGCGTTAGCCAGTTAACGACAACCTAACGATAGCGTTAAATTCTTCTGAATACGGGCACAGGAGGACACTTCTTTGCAAGAATGTAAGATTTAGATCTATTGGTGTCACACTCAGTCTAGATCAGATTGTAATAGGCCTATAAAAAGATTTATAATGGTCTTTTGGCATTTAGATAGAGACTAACAATTTAACCTCATTTCTGGAGATATCCTCGGAATTGTAATTACTAGATTCTAGATCTAATTTAGAAACAGATTCTAGAGCTAGATCTAGCTAATCTAGATCTAGATCTTGTTAGATCTAAATATGAGAAGGGAGAGGGGAGGGAGGTATGAGTTGATTCACTTACCCTGTGTTCTAGAATTTATGTCTATCAACTTTGCCGGTTAGCGAGGAATTTGCAGCTCAATGAGAAGGGACTGGTCAACCCTGCCCGTAGTAACCTCCATTACTTGACATTTAACCCTGCAGTGTTGACAGTTGGAGGTCACTTCCGCCCAGACACGCTAGACGAGTCAGCCTTCACACAAGAGACATTCTAATCTTCAACTTTTGTTTTGTTCTTTTAATAAAGTTATTTCAATGTTAGAACATAGTTCTGCGTTAATAACTTAATCCTAAATTGGTGACCCCGACGCTGAACTCGTCAAACCTAGATCTACGCTACACTTACAGCTCAAGTTCTAAATCTAGATCTAGATCTAGGCCGATCAGCTCAAGCTTGGTAACCTTAATATAAACCAACACAGACAGTAAAATATAAACTAGATCTAGTTTCGCTCAACCCTTGTCACAATGTCTCAACACCAAGCTGAGTCGGCGCAGGCACTGCTTGATGCCCTCACAAGCCAACTTCAATCCATCTCAATGCAGCCGGGCTCTCAACTCAATGCGGTATCCATTAAATTACCAGAATTTTGGACCACATCACCAGAGGTGTGGTTCGCTAGAGTTGAGGCCCAGTTTGGCACGAAAAATATAACACAGGACCAAACAAGGTACGATTATGTTGTCAGTGCGCTGGATTTCAAAACAGCCGAAGAGGTACAGGATGTATTGGTTAGCCCTCCAGAAGCTGAAAAATACACTACGCTAAAAAAGGCCCTCATCAAAGCCTTTGGCAAGTCCCAGGCTCAGCGCGACAGCGAGCTACTAAATCTCAACGGATTAGGCGACAGAAAGCCTACTGCCCTGCTCCGCAAGATTAATGCTTTAAATGACGACCCCCAAACTTTGAAGAGGGCACTGTTTCTTTCCAATCTCCCCGCTGACGTACAAAGCATTCTGGCAGGCCAAGACTTCAGTGACATCGAAAAGCTTGCAGAGGCTGCTGACCGTGTTTGGGAAGCCCGTTGTACAAGCGTACATCACATTACACAGGATTCTGGTCAACCTTCCGCCACTATTGAGTCTGTAAAAAGACATAGAGCACAAATGACACGTCCTGTGGATACCAACACCACGTCCAGTTCCCACGTGCCCAGTCCACCTGTGTGCTTTTACCACCTTCGATTTGGACCACAAGCTCGCAACTGCCAACCGGGTTGTAAATTTTCGTCCCTGCTGTCCAAAGCTTCGGGAAAAGACAAAGCCAGCCGCTAGGCGTGGCAGCAGCTGGCACTTCCAATCAGTCAAGCACGCTTTCGGTTGTGGATAAGAAATCTGGACACTCCTACCTGGTTGACACGGGAGCAGAGGTATCTGTATACCCTGCTTCTTTACAAGATCGACAAACTCAACATCCTTCCACTACACTCTCCGCAGCTAACGGGACTTCAATCCGCACATGGGGCAAACGCAGTATCTCGCTGGCGTTGGGTCCCAAGAGGCACTACACCCACGAGTTCTACATCGCTGATGTCACGCGACCTATCTTAGGTGCAGACTTCTTCACAACGCATGGACTTGCCATTGATCTTCGCGGCAGGCGCCTCTTGTCGCTTGATAACATTTCTATTCTCTTACAAGATACCAAACTTCCCCTTACTCTTGCAGGTTTGGGACTTCCTCATCAAAATCGGTATTCCGGCCTGCTTCAACAGTTCCCTGAGCTCCTCACTCCATGTTTTCAGAGCTCCATCAACAAACATGGTGTCGAGCACCACATCGTAACCCATGGCCCTCCAACTCACGCTCGAGCCCGACGTCTTTACCAAGAAAAACTTTCTGCTGCCAAAGCCGAGTTCCTGCAGATGGAAGAAATGGGCATTGTCCGTCGATTAAAATCACCATGGTCTTCTCCTCTCCACGTGGTCCCTAAGCCGGGTGGTAAATGGCGCCCCTGCGGCGACTACAGGCGTCTGAATGCATCAACCGAGGATGACCGCTATCCACTCCCACATATTCAAGCTTTTAACAGTCATCTTGCAGGTTGCACAGTCTTCTCTAAGATTGATTTGATCAGAGGCTATCATCAGATTCCCATGGCTCAAACATCCATAGCAAAGACCGCTGTGATCACTCCTTTTGGACTCTGGGAGTTTCTCCGTATGCCTTTTGGGCTTAAAAACGCTGCCCAGTCTTTCCAGCGGCTCATGGACGGGATACTCAGAGACGTGCCTTTTGCATTTGTCTATCTTGATGACATTCTGGTTGCCAGCCATTCACCACAGGAACACCACCAACATCTTCAACAGCTTTTCACACTTTTGTCTTCAAATGGACTGGTCATTAACAAAGCCAAGTGTGTTTTCGGCGCTGATGAAATCGATTTCTTGGGGCATCATGTTAGTGCTGCTGGAATTACTCCACTTCCTGACCGGATTGCTGCTCTTCAAAACAGCAGTGCACCTACAGATCGCACAAGCCTACAACGCTTCCTGGGAATGGTTAATTACTACCACCGCTTTCTTCCTGGAATAGCTGACACTCTCGCCCCACTACATGCTCAGGCAAGTGGAAAAGGACAAACTATAGAGTGGTCAAAAGACTGTCAGGAGGCTTTTGACAAGGCCAAAACCGTTCTGAGCAAGGCAGTACTTTTACATCACCCTCAACCAGATTTACCAACTAGCCTCACTGTCGATGCATCAAACACTGCCATTGGTGCCCAGCTTGAGCAACGCAAAGGCCGATCTTGGGTGCCACTCGCTTTCTTTTCCAGAAAATTATCGGACTCTGAAAGGAAATACAGTGCCTTTGATCGCGAACTTTTAGCGTCATACAGTGCCATCAAACATTTCAGACACTTTTTAGAAGGCCGATCCTTTACCCTCTACACTGATCACAAGCCATTGACATCTGCTCTGATAAGTCAAACCGATCGTTCTCCACGGCAAACAAGACACCTTTCCTTCATCGCGGAGTTTACCTCCAATATCCAACATATCAAAGGCAAATTCAACGTTGTGGCAGATGCTCTTTCGAGAATTACCACCGTTGACACCTGGGAGGCAGCCGTAGACATTCCCCACAATATGGTTCCAGATACTCTTTGCATTGACCACATCGATTTCGACCAACTCGCTGAAGATTAAGAAAAATCGGATGGGATGGCATCATATCGTACAGCCACCACGGGCCTGCTCCTCCAGGATATCAATATCGGCTCCTCAAAGCTACTCTGTGACACTTCCATGGGTCCACCAAGGCCAGTGCTACCTACCTCCTGGACTCGCACTGTGTTCGACAAGATCCACGGGCTCTCACACTCTGGGGTTAGACCCACCCAAAAGGCAATTGCACAACGCTTTGTGTGGAATGGTATGAAGCGTGACATACGTAAGTGGTGCAAAGAGTTCCCTGACTGCCAGGCCTCCAAAATTCACAGACACACGCGCTCTCCACTCACAGAACGCCTTCCTCCATCGGACAGGTTCTGTAGTCTCCATGTATACTTAGTGAGACCTCTTCCGGAAAGTCAAGGCATGACTTACTTGTTCACCATTATTGATCGCTTCACGAGATGGCCTGAAGCAATTCCTGTTCCTAACGCTCATGCTTCCACGTGCGCTTCAGCCCTTCTCCATCACTGGGTTGCAAGATTTGGAGTACCTGTCGATATAACTTCTGACCGTGGCAGACAGTTCACCTCTGTTCTTTGGACCCAGTTAAACATGCTCCTCGGCGTTGAAGCCAACACCACGACAGCTTATCATCCACAAGCAAATGGAATGGTTGAGCGTCTTCATCGGCAGCTCAAGGCATCACTCAAAGCTCGCACAACCGGCGCTAACTGGTTTGATGAGCTTCCTATGGTTCTGTTGGGTATTCGTTCTTCTTGGAGAGTCGATCCTGGCTGCTCACCAGCCGAACTCGTTTATGGCTCGACACTCCGTATACCCGGTGAATTCTTGCAACCACGCGAGGCACGCGCTGTCGAACCTGATTTGCCTTTCCTAAGACAACTCCAACAAAGCATGCGCTCCATTCAGCCACCTCCACCAAGATTTCATGGAACGCAAACTGCCTATGTTCCTGCCAACTTGGCGTCAGCCGACTATGTGTACGTTCGGAAGGACTCGCACAGACATCCTCTGCAACGTCCCTATGACGGACCTTATCGTGTTTTAAATAAGAGTGACAAATACTTCACACTTGATGTGAAGGGACGCACAGAAACAGTCTCCATCGATCGTCTAAAGGCAGCTCATGTCACACAGTTAGCTACTCACAAAGACAGCAACCCTGTTCCCTGCCCGATGGATCCACCCTCATCAATCTCCAGGCCAGCTGCAACGTCTTCGCTTACCCCGTCGACAGACAATCCCATTACGACAACACGCTCTGGCAGAATTCCACGGCGCCCTGTGAGATTCCGCTGACAACACACTCCTAATGGTCTATCGCTCCTACAGTTGAACTGTATCCCGCTGGGAGGGGGGTTATGTAGCGACCGTAGTAACCTCCATTACTTGACATTTAACCCTGCAGTGTTGACAGTTGGAGGTCACTTCCGCCCAGACACGCTAGACGAGTCAGCCTTCACACAAGAGATATTTCTAATCTTCAACTTTTGTTTTGTTCTTTTAATAAAGTTATTTCAATGTTAGAATATAGTTCTGCGTTAATAACTTAATCCTAAATTGGTGACCCCGACGCTGAACTCGTCAAACCTAGATCTACGCTACACTTACAGCTCAAGTTCTAAATCTAGATGTAGATCTAGATCTAGGCCGATCAGCTCAAGCTTGGTAACCTTAATATAAACCAACACAGACAGTAAAATATAAACTAGATCTAGTTTCGCTCAACCCTTGTCACAATGTCTCAACACCAAGCTGAGTCGGCGCAGGCACTGCTTGATGCCCTCACAAGCCAACTTCAATCCATCTCAATGCAGCCGGGCTCTCAACTCAATGCGGTATCCATTAAATTACCAGAATTTTGGACCACATCACTAGAGGTGTGGTTCGCTAGAGTTGAGGCCCAGTTTGGCACGAAAAATATAACAGGACCAAACAAGGTACGATTATGTTGTCAGTGCGCTGGATTTCAAAACAGCCGAAGAGGTACAGGCTGTATTGGTTAGTCCTCCAGAAGCTGAAAAATACACTACGCTAAAAAAGGCCCTCATCAAAGCCTTTGGCAAGTCCCAGGCTCAGCGCGACAGCGAGCTACTAAATCTCAACGGATTAGGCGACAGAAAGCCTACTGCCTTGCTCCGCAAGATTAATGCTTTAAATGACGACCCCCAAACTTTGAAGAGGGCACTGTTTCTTTCCAATCTCCCCGCTGACGTACAAAGCATTCTGGCAGGCCAAGACTTCAGTGACATCGAAAAGCTTGCAGAGGTTGCTGACCGTGTTTGGGGAAGCCCGTTGTACAAGCGTACATCACATTACACAGGATTCTGGTCAACCTTTCGCCACTATTGAGTCTGTAAAAAGACATAGAGCACGAATGACACGTCCTGTGGATACCAACACCACGTCCAGTTCCCACGTGCCCAGTCCACCTGTGTGCTTTTACCACCTTCGATTTGGACCACAAGCTCGCAACTGCCAACCGGGTTGTAAATTTTCGTCCCTGCTGTCCAAAGCTTCGCTAGGCGTGGCAGCAGCTAGCACTTCCAATCAGTCAAGCACGCTTTCGGTTGTGGATAAGAAATCTGGACACTCCTACCTGGTTGACACGGGAACAGAGGTATCTGTATACCCTGCTTCTTTACAAGATCGACAAACTCAACATCCTTCCACTACCCTCTCCGCAGCTAACGGGACTTCAATCCGCACATGGGGCAAACGCAGTATCTCGCTGGCGTTGGGTCCCAAGAGGCACTACACCCACGAGTTCTACATCGCTGATGTCACGCGACCTATCTTAGGTGCAGACTTCTTCACAACGCATGGACTTGCTATTGATCTTCGCGGCAGGCGCCTCTTGTCGCTTGATAACATTTCTATTCTCTTACAAGATATCAAACTTCCCCTTACTCTTGCAGGTTTGGGACTTCCTCATCAAAATCCGTATTCCGGCCTGCTTCAACAGTTCCCTGAGCTCCTCACTCCATGTTTTCAGAGCTCCATCAACAAACATGGTGTCGAGCACCACATCGTAACCCATGGCCCTCCAACTCACGCTCGAGCCCGACGTCTAGACCAAGAAAAACTTTCTGCTGCCAAAGCCGAGTTCCTGCAGATGGAAATGGGCATTGTCCGTCGATCAAAATCACCATGGTCTTCTCCTCTCCACGTGGTCCCTAAGCCGGGTGGTAAATGGCGCCCCTGCGGCGACTACAGGCGTCTGAATGCATCAACCGAGGATGACCGCTATCCACTCCCACATATTCAAGCTTTTAACAGTCATCTTGCAGGTTGCACAGTCTTCTCTAAGATTGATTTGATCAGAGGCTATCATCAGATTCCCATGGCTCAAACATCCATAGCAAAGACCGCTGTGATCACTCCTTTTGGACTCTGGGAGTTTCTCCGTATGCCTTTTGGGCTTAAAAACGCTGCCCAGTCTTTCCAGCGGCTCATGGACGGGATACTCAGAGACGTGCCTTTTGCATTTGTCTATCTTGATGACATTCTGGTTGCCAGCCATTCACCACAGGAACACCACCAACATCTTCAACAGCTTTTCACACTTTTGTCTTCAAATGGACTGGTCATTAACAAAGCCAAGTGTGTTTTCGGCGCTGATGAAATCGATTTCTTGGGGCATCATGTTAGTGCTGCTGGAATTACTCCACTTCCTGACCGGATGGCTGCTCTTCAAAACAGCAGTGCACCTACAGATCGCACAAGCCTACAACGTTTCCTGGGAATGGTTAATTACTACCACCGCTTTCTTCCTGGAATAGCTGACACTCTCGCCCCACTACATGCTCAGGCAAGTGGAAAAGGACAAACTATAGAGTGGTCAAAAGACTGTCAGGAGGCTTTTGAGCAAGGCAGTACTAGTCCAGTACTTTTACATCACCCTCAACCAGATTTACCAACTAGCCTCACTGTCGATGCATCAAACACTGCCATTGGTGTCCAGCTTGAGCAACGCAAAGGCCGATCTTGGGTGCCACTCGCTTTCTTTTCCAGAAAATTATCGGACTCTGAAAGGAAATACAGTGCCTTTGATCGCGAACTTTTAGCGTCATACAGTGCCATCAAACATTTCAGACACTTTTTAGAAGGCCGATCCTTTACCCTCTACACTGATCACAAGCCATTGACATCTGCTCTGATAAGTCAAACCGATCGTTCTCCATGGCAAACAAGACACCTTTCCTTCATCGCGGAGTTTACCTCCAATATCCAACATATCAAAGGCAAATTCAACGTTGTGGCAGATGCTCTTTCGAGAATTACCACCGTTGACACCTGGGAGGCAGCCGTAGACATTCCCCACAGCATGGTTCCAGATACTCTTTGCATTGACCACATCGATTTCGACCAACTCGCTGAAGATCAAGCAAAATCGGATGGGATGGCATCATATCGTACAGCCACCACGGGCCTCCTCCTCCAGGATATCAATATCGGCTCCTCAAAGCTACTCTGTGACACTTCCATGGGTCCACCAAGGCCAGTGCTACCCACCTCCTGGACTCGCACTGTGTTCGACAAGATCCACGGGCTCTCACACTCTGGGGTTAGACCCACCCAAAAGGCAATTGCACAACGCTTTGTGAGGAATGGTATGAAGCGTGACATACGTAAGTGGTGCAAAGAGTGCCCTGACTGCCAGGCCTCCAAAATTCACAGACACACGCGCTCTCCACTCACAGAACGCCTTCCTCCATCGGACAGGTTCTGTAGTCTCCATGTAGACTTAGTGGGACCTCTTCCGGAAAGTCAAGGCATGACTTACTTGTTCACCATTATTGACCGCTTCACGAGATGGCCTGAAGCAATTCCTGTTCCTAACGCTCATGCTTCCACGTGCGCTTCAGCCCTTCTCCATCACTGGGTTGCAAGATTTGGAGTACCTGTCGATATAACTTCTGACCGTGGCAGACAGTTCACCTCTGTTCTTTGGACCCAGTTAAACATGCTCCTCGGCGTTGAAGCCAACACCACGACAGCTTATCATCCACAAGCAAATGGAATGGTTGAGCGTCTTCATCGGCAGCTCAAGGCATCACTCAAAGCTCGCACAACCGGCGCTAACTGGTTTGATGAGCTTCCTATGGTTCTGTTGGGTATTCGTTCTTCTTGGAGAGTTGATCCTGGCTGCTCACCAGCCGAACTCGTTTATGGCTCGACACTCCGTATACCCGGTGAATTCTTGCAACCACGCGAGGCACGCGCTGTCGAACCTGATTTGCCTTTCCTAAGACAACTCCAACAAAGCATGCGCTCCATTCAGCCACCTCCACCAAGATTTCATGGAACGCAAACTGCCTATGTTCCTGCCAACTTGGCGTCAGCCGACTATGTGTACGTTCGGAAGGACTCGCACAGACATCCTCTGCAACGTCCCTATGAGTATGACGGACCTTATCGTGTTTTATATAAGAGTGACAAATACTTCACACTTGATGTGACGGGACTCACAGAAACAGTCTCCATCGATCGTCTAAAGGCAGCTCATGTCACACAGTTAGCTACTCACAAAGACAGCAACCCTGTTCCCTGCCCGATGGATCCACCCTCATCAATCTCCAAGCCAGCTGCAGCGTCTTCGCTTACCCCGTCGACAGACAATCCCATTACGACAACACGCTCTGGCAGAATTCCACGGCGTCCTGTGAGATTCCGCTGACAACACACTCCTAATGGTCTATCGCTCCTACAGTTGAACTGTATCCCGCTGGGAGGGGGGTTATGTAGCGACCGTAGTAACCTCCATTACTTGACATTTAACCCTGCAGTGTTGACAGTTGGAGGTCACTTCCGCCCAGACACGCTAGACGAGTCAGCCTTCACACAAGAGACATTCTAATCTTCAACTTTTGTTTTGTTCTTTTAATAAAGTTATTTCAATGTTAGAACATAGTTCTGCGTTAATAACTTAATCCTAAAATACAAAACTAATCCTTCAAGGCTCTCAGCAACATGGATAGCTGTTGTCTTGAACCGCGACATTTAAAAACATTGTATCATAACACAGATTTTACTTTAGCGAGGTGCAAATTCCAATTGACAAGATGATTATGTTCCTTTCATAGCTTGACAAGAATGTGAAGAAAGCGAAAACGATGGTTATTAGTAAAAATGGAGACTGGAGACATGCAAGCAAAAATCAAAGTTAACGGAAAACAGCTTGAACAAGTTCAACAATTTAAATATCTAGGCCAAGAAATTACCAACGAAGGCAAAAGTAACAAGGAAACTGAGATTCGCAATGCACAAGCCAAATCAATGTTTATCAAAATAAATGATATTTTTATGTCATGAGACATTTCACCAGATCTCAGACTTAGAACCATCAACCTCTAGTCTCTACGTATATACAAATTACAATACATTCAATACTCCTCTACGGCGACGAAACATGGACTTTCTATGTAGAATCAACCAAGAAACTTGAAGCCCTAGAGATGTGGATATTCAAACGCTTGGCAAGATTTAACTACAAAGATAGAGTGACAAATGAGGAAGGTTTGAGTAGACTTGGTGTTGAGAGAGATCTGCTATTTCAACACACACGTTGTCATGTTTTGGCAACACTGCAAGACATGACAGCCTGCAGAAAACAGTCCTCACAGGTAGATGGTAGGAGAGTAAGGGAACTGGTAACCATCTCTACACGAACATAAAGCTAACCCAGGATCGTATGGCTTGGAGAAGCGTGGCAAGTCGACCCCAGAATGGCCCTCAACAGCCAGGATGATAAGGACAACAACATAGTATTTATCTTTGGTAGTGTAAATAAAGACATTCTAAACTAGATCTAGAACTGGATAAAATCAAGCGTCGTGATGGATTGACTAGAACATCGAACAATGTCTAGATCTGATTAAGATCTATATCTAGCAGCAAAGAAGCTCATTAGAATGTTACATATGAAGCTAATTAGGTAACAATGTTAGATAGATTTCCACGTAAATATTTTCAGACATAAGTTAGCCTAAATTTGCCAATTAGAGCTAGATTAGGTTTTGTTCTGTAGGTTTTGCAGCTCAAATACACAACTAAAGAATCCAAATGCCACATTGGCAATTCAAATAACGCAAAGAGACATCAAATACAAACGTGACGTCAAAATTACGCAACTCGTAGCTTAAAGAATCCAAATGCAAAAACTAAAAGTTCAAATGCACAACGTAGTGAATTCAAATGCCACATAGACATCACAAATAGGCAAAAGTTTATTGTGAGAAAAGCTCAAATATTATTTTATTTTGTGATTAATTTTTGCAAGATCTAATGATCAATTTACATCAACACATCTTCTCTTCCAAAGCACAAAGGCATATAAGACTGCATGTGCCGAAAAGCACCGTCCATTTTCCCTTCAGTCACCACAATAGTCTCTTGAACTGCAAGCTGTGTTAGAGTGGCCATTCGTTCGTCAAAAGGTTGGTCAAGTGTTTGTTCTCGCACCTCTGCTAGTCTTGTTTTCAAAGCTTGTTGAATGCGTTCTCACAAATGTTCAGGAAAGGGGAATATGGAGGCAAATACTTGATGTTGAAACCCTCTGGGAGTTCTAAATTTCGAGCCTGCATATGGGCCCGGGCGTTGTCAAAAACGAAACAAACTTCCATTTCTGGTTGATAGATTTCGGACACATGGTTCAGAAAGCCATTGAACCGCTCAGCTGTCATACCACCTTGAAATAGATCGTGATGAATTAAACCTGCTCGGGCACTCACGGCGAATGTCATGGTCAAGTTGTGACCACGACGACCCTGTACAACTCGGACAGCTCTTTCACCTCGCCTAGCCCTGCCTCTGGTCCGTTTCAGCCATAAATTGATACCAGCTTCATCGACGAAAATCAAATCGAAGCGTTGAATGTTCCCCATGAGCCACTGACAGTACTCAAAACGTTGCTCTTTCGTTGCATCAGAGTTTCTTTCTGCAGGTGCATCCTCTAACTTCTTCATTGTTATAAGTTGGCCTTGAAGGATGTTGCTGATAGTGGACGTTGATACATGAAGTTCACCTGGTAAGCGGGCACGCAGTTCACGATTAATTGCGACTAAAGTAAAGTCTGGGTGCTCATGAACGATATCAAGAACTGTTCTCTGCGTTTCAGCTGTTACCTTTTCCGTTCTTTTTCCGCCACGCGGCAATGCGACAACACCCTCACGTTGATTACCTCTTCTTATTATGTGGTAAGCTGTCGTTCGGTTTATTCCTAATATTTCTGCCAAGCGCACGTAGTCATCTCCACGCACGTGAGCTTGATAGAGTCTTTCTTTGTCCGCAACAGAAACTTTAGAATAAACTGGCATTTTTACAAACAAACAAAGACACTCTTGATCAAAACAATCCTATAGGTTAGGTCTAAGGAATTTCGTAGATCTAGACAAAATCCGCTGTCGTGTTGATAAACTTCGTCACATAGTTTCGTGACGTAACGGCGCGGTTCACTTGCAGCTTGAAATGGTGCATTTGCTTTACTTATGTGTAATTTGCTTTCCTTATGTTGTTGCATTTGAATTCCCTATTTTTGTATTTGATCTAGGAAATATTTTTACCCATTGTAAAATCCCGTTTAACATTTGGATAAACTATGTGTCACCTTTTTCCCTATGTGGCATTAGGAGTCTCTATGTGGTATTTGGACTCGCTATTAGTGTATTTGACCTGTAAAACCTATACTTCCAATACTCATACCAGTGGAACTGTCTTGGCGGAAACTTCATTAAACCATCAGTTAATTGTTTGGACCTAGCGCACGTCGTGCTACGTAAATAAACTCTAAAAATTGTGAAAAATGCAGCAGGAAGGCTCGATAGAGAAAAGTCGATCTATGCCATAGAAGTATTGAGCATACAATGTACAGAAACATTGGAGAAATCTCTTGAAGGAAAACCTGCTCTCCACAGGGTGCTTAAACTCAAATAGCGTTGACATGCATCATCATGGGGAAAAAAATCCTAGTCAGAGGGGCTGAGTACATAAGTAAACTTTTTGAACACCACTGAAAGGATAGCAGTGTAATGAAGAGATCCGGGGATAAAGAAAGATTAATTATCAGGGAAAGTAAAAGGCCCAGTCAGTATATCAGAGGAACTTTAAGAAGCACTTGAAGACTATAATGGAATTGATAAGATCGCAACATTACTCAACGAAGTATATGACACTGGCCAGATTCACCAGACATCTCCAATACATGTATATAATTAATAACATTGCCAAAGAAACCAGGGGTTTGTGAGTTACATAGAACAATCAGTCTCATGAGTCATAACTATCACCAAAATACTTTTAAGAATCATCATGAAGCGTTTTAGAAACAGAATCAAACCATAAATAGCAGAGGAGCAGTGTTGCTTTGTGGAGGCAAAAGGTACAACAAATGATATTAATTATTATATACTGACGGAAAAAAAGAAACTATGCATCAGTTTTATAATGAACAAAAAGGAGAGAAATTTAATAAATGTGTTATGCTATACCATTTCAGAAACATTATTCAAAGACAAACACGTTGGTACATGGTGTATCACACACTAGTCACAAGTTAATCCACAGCTCTAGAACTCAGTCCAAAGCTACTGCCCTTGATTTGTAAAGTCACACATTAAGTACCGCGTGTGTCCACCCTAGACAGTGACGAAGGCTCGGCAGCAGCGCCTCACGGATCCAATCAATCGTTGAATTAACGCTTGTGGGATGTTGTTCCAGATGATTCTGAGGTCTCTTTCCAATTGATTCAAATTTCGGGGCTGATTTGGTTGTGCTTGAAGGCGCCGTTTCATCTCATCCCACAAGTGTTCAATAGGAGACAGATCAGGAGACACTGCAAGCCAATTCATAATGTTGGCCTGGCAAGAACAGCCACGAACAAATTGAGCAAAATGTGGCTTGCGAAAGATAAAGTTAAGAAGATTGCAAGGATCGGAATATGCAAAACCCAAGAAAAATCCGATCCCATCTGAGCTACATCTATGAGGCACGATTATATAAGAGGAAAGAGACTTTATTTTTTTCCCCTTGCATTTCATAGAAAACAAATTAAAGGTTCCCCAAACGTCAGATATCCTACCATAATCTTGAAAAAAATATGTGTACAATTAATTGCCTCTCTCTTATGAATCATGATAGAAACTATTTGTACCGGTATTAGGCTCTATTCATAAGGAGACAAAAAGGCCTTCTTCACTAAAACTAATATCAAGTGTCCCTATATCACTGAACAAAGACCTTTAGGGACGAAAGGAGTAACTAGCATCAACACCCAGAAAATCACAACTAACACTAAAAGACATTGCTTAACAGCCTAGAAATATCTGGAGAACATAAAAATCTATAAGAGATAGAAAAACGTGGCAACGACGTTCACGATAACGTGTAGCAAAAGAACTGGCTCTCACTACGATATGATAAAACTACCTATTGAGTTAGTTTGATGAAGTTCTTGCTTCTCTACTCCTCTCGCCTCTCTCTCTCTGTCTCTCTGTTTCTCTCTGTCTCTGTCTCTCTCTCTCTCTCTCTCTCTCTCTCTCTCTCTCTCTCTCTCTCTCTCTCTCTCTCTCTCTCTCTCTCTCTCTCTCTCTCTCTCTCTCTCTCTCTCTCTCTCTCTCTCTCTCTCTCTCTCTCTCCTCTCTCTATGCCTCAACTGTCATCAAAACAACAAAATATTTCCGATATCAAATCAGTCAACTAAAACGAGACTGGACAATTATTATTTTGGCTTGTCCCTTTTCTATTGTTTCAGTTTTAAAAAATTAGTAAAAAATAAAACTTATAATCTATGTTGTTCCAATAGTCTGCTCTTTGGCCTCTTGTTTGTCTTTTTAAGAAATTATCGTTCTATGAATACATACGTAGCAAAACTAGTATGCATGCAACATCTTCTAGTGCTAGTTGTTTGTGAGCATACAGTTGATACACATACTATATGGCACAGACAGTGGACTTGTATCGCTAACAGTCATCATGTAACCCTTGCATGACGGTCACGTTCTCGGTTGGAGGGCAAGCATTTTTGCGAAAAGCGGCTATGCTACGTACCGCAAGGTAGGAGGAGATTATGCAAAAGATGTTGGTCAATCTAAAAATATAACATCCAAGTCTAGCTAAGGGCCCGTTAGCTTCGTCTGCGAAACCTCCAGAATATTATAGCCTCGTTAGTGGCAAGCACTTTTAGGTCATTTTCACTCAAAACTTCTTATAATCTCTATTGAGCACTATAAAGCCTCTTTTTACGTTTATAATATCGATACCGACAGTGAAAAGAGCACACTAAGGCAGTCTAGACCACATATTAAGGAACGGGCAGATGCACAGACAGTCACTTCGGGATGTCCATGTTATTTTCGTAATTTTCCGGTCCCGCCATAACTGTTTTGGTCAAAGAAGGTGGAAACTTTACTTATCTATGTTGTAAAAAATGGTGTACAGGTGGAATATTGTCTAGAAAAGTTTCCTGCAAATTGCTCATCGTTTGTTTTCATAATAATTGCACATTTTTGAATATTTGGAGAATTTTTTTTTTAAGCTTTCCTGCCTACAAAGTGAAAATAAATAAGAAATGAGATCATTGTGGGTGGATATGTTTGTGTGTGTGTGTGTTGATGCTTGCTGGTTTCATTTTGTTCAGTTTTTGTTTTTTCGAACATTTTTCGAGACGCCGAACAGATTTTCTTTTTCTCTCTATATATATTTATATACATACATATATAATTATATATATAAATATATATATATATATATATATATATATATATATATATATATATCTTACAGTAAAAACTTCATACTTCTTTTTATGGCTTATAAGTTAATAAAGGGTTTGGAGTCAAATTATATAAATTCAATTGGTAAACTATTATATCTAGATCTAGATCTATGTGCCTTAAAAACGTGCGCGTTTGTCCGCCCTTCAGTTAACTATACTCCGCTACTCACGACTTTAAAATTTCAATATAATTATTCAAAATTAGGTGGGTGATCTGTCCTAGGCTATATGTAGATCTACGATATCGTATCTCTAATGCATCGGATAGGATAGGCTTTGATTAGACTGGCTTCGCTAAATAATTATTATTGTATTAATAACATACTTTGTAAATCTCTAGATCTAGATCTAGTACTATTAGTCTTAAGTAAAGGGCACAATAGTCACTGCTTAGGGTCTTTTAATCAGACGTACTAGATCTAAGTCTAGATCTAGAATCTAGACATGTATGGAAAGATTTGGCATCAGATGCATCTATTTATTTTGGAGTACTGTATTTAAATACATTAAGAGAGTAAGTTTATGGATGCCTCATATTATTTTAATGATTTATTTTTAAATTATGATAATGAAAGATAGCAGTTTGATTGATCTCTTACGGCCTCAGTCCATAGCGGGGGGGGGGGGGAGTGTGCGGAATTCGGGCCGGAATTTTGTTGAAACTGTGTTAGTTCTCCATTTTTATTTATTGAGAAACTTGAAAAATTTGTTGGCTTAAACCTCAGTAGAACATTAACCAGGTAAGTTCTACCTTTTTCTATATAAGCCAGGAAAGATGCTGGTATGATGCCTTTTTATGCTTGTTATCATGGAAAGGAAGTTTGTTGTAACCAAAACTTATATGTCGGACGACCCTAACAACCGCAGAAACGAAAGAACAGAAAAATTGAAGTTTTTGCTCTGTCGGGATATCTGCATGTCTAGACCACAAATAAATGAATCTGTGGGTAGTACATCTTTGGTTAAAATGGATGCAATGTGCAAGTCTCTCGCAGTGAAAAATAATTATGTGAAAAACGAAACTAGATCTAGGCTTAGTCTAAGACCTTAATTTAATAATCTCTATACAATCTAGACTCTAGATTAGAATAAATCTAAATCTTTTGGACATCAATGAGCAGACCAAAATGAAACCTCTTTATCTTTATCCTTAGGTTTCTTGTTGAATTCTATTAGATCTACATAAGTCAAGATCTAGATTGATCTATAGTTTAATAGACCCAACAACCGGGTGAAGTTAACAGTCCAAACAATGCTAGACTTCCTAGATTTTAAATTTAATTCAGGTGGCCATGGTTCAGTTTCGAATGATACCTCATCAGGAAACGATGATTCCAAAAGTTTTGTTGGTAAAGTTGGCTTCTTAAACTAGATATAGATCTAGATTCTAGATCAAGTATAAATGAAAAAGCTGTACCCTATGGTTATAAATTATTACATGCATAAATGTAGAGCTTAATACTTTTTTTTTTTGTTACAAATACAATGCATTGGACATGAACTTTTTTTTTTTTTGGATATTAATTAAACAGGGGGCCTAGAACCTACATCAAACGTGTTGGAAAGTGTCATAAAGGAATTACAGTGCAGTCTTCTTTAAACTTTTTTTATTTAAGTGCAACTGCCTCTGAACTTTTCACCCTGCTCTTACGCACCCCTTAAATTTAGTTTTGCCATGACGATAACCTGGCCTCTGCGATGTAAGTGTTGAGGCTCCGAGCTGTGTACTGCGGCATCAGTAAAATTAGTGGTTGGTTGCTGAACTTATAATTTGAAATGTCATTATATTCTTGTTTCCCCATCTCATGTCCTCGGCAGACTTTATATCTTTTCTAGAAGAATATTTATGCTTTATAAACCAATGAAAGGGTGACAGTTTCTTCCACTTTGAACTATTGAGAAGAGATCCAGAGCCCCTGAGGTGTGAAGAACAAGTTGTTATTTAGGCATATCTGCCGGTACAATGTTACGAGATGGGTGACAATACTTGAAGTTACTGACACATGGGTAACCTGTTTCCTTCGCATGTGGTTGTTACAAAGACCGAAGGGCAAATAAAAGGAACAAGACAGCTGTGACTTTACACATGGCCCTTCCCTTCCCACATACTTGACCCCACCCCAACAACACTCTCCACCGTTATACAGAGTTCTGACACTGCCCCCAGACTTCCTTAAATCATGTGGATTGCAACTAGTAGTGGTGTCTGACATAACATAATGTGATTGGTCAATTTTTGAAATAGCAATATACCAAACCAAACTAGTTATAGGTCAATCACAGCCTCTTGTTACTGTGAAGCAGAATAAAAAAGGGAGAAGTTTACTGAGATACAAAGGGAAGCATGAGTTGAGGGCGTGGTGTCTGTGCAGATATCACTATCAGATCTCTGACTTTGTTGTTGGTGATTTTTTTTATATGCTGTCACTATGTGCCCAATGGCAGGAAAGCATAGTCTGACTTTCAGAACGTTGAACAAGTTTTTTTACTTGATCCTAAGTTGTTTGAGACAATGGTTATGCAAGCGCATTACAAGCCTCGAGGGCAGACCTTGCTGTTTGGCCAGATTTCCTTCTTTCTCCTCCACTGCCTCACTGTATCATCACTCGTCACTCTCTGTGATTAGTTGTAATGGAACTATATTTTAGCGGTATTTAATTGTATCTGTATAGTTAGTTTCTCTGAACAAAAGGACTACGAACTGACTTTTTAAGTTTTAGCCTAGATGGAAGACCAAACTAGTTTAAATGTTTGCTTGTTCTAAATGAGTTAAAATCTTTTCCACACGCACATAATTAATTGTGTAAGTGTTTTACTTTAATTACAAATCCAATCTGTCATCAAAGGAATTGCTAATTATTGTAAACTGAAATTATCCTCTCTTTGAAAACTTATTTTTCTCCGAGCCTATGTCTATTACTCATCCTTTCATAAACTCATTAGAACAATGCAACATATATGTAAAAAAAATAAATGTAACTTATAATTTGTTTTGGCAACATAAGTCTATCTTTGTGGTAAACTACAATACCACAGTACTAACAGAGGTAATCTGCTCTGCCACATGCCCAGTCCAGAAGCTAAGTGGCTATGGCAACAGTTCTCCGCTCAACCTGTGGGTAACAGTGTAAGCAGGACTAGAGCTAAAACAGATTGAGTGATTTATAAATATAATTATATATCAATATCATTATCAGATATAAATGACTGAAAAGTCTGAGATCAATTTGGTACAGGCAACATCTAAATAAAGGGTAGGTAGGAGGCCTCAATGTTTAGGGAGGGGGAACTGAAGTTTGAAAAGGTTATCTGATCTGGACATTGTCTGGCTGGGAGTGGAGAGGTCAAGAGAGAAGGTAAGGAGGCCTCAAATCCTGGTATCAGCGAGTTGGTTTGGAATTTTGACACTGGCAGGCCGTGGTTGTATAATTACCACTGCTCCTGCCGCAGACAAGACATCCAACTTCAAGACAAGTGACATATTAAGGTAAGAACATGTATATTTTACTACAGTATTTTACTTATCTACTAGATCCAGATCTAGATTTTTGTAATACATGTATGTATATAGTTAGGACTGTAAATGGTGTCAGAAGTGATGAGTTCATTCCTATTTTGGATTTATATCTAAATTAGATAACAGATCTAGCAAATAAGCTGTGTGTTCTGGTGTGAAGTCAGTAACATCTGGTCAAGGCTCATCACAAGTACTTACTGAATGTTATGGTGGTAATGCGTTTTTGACTAGGATGCTAGGACAGAAAAACTGGGGTGCAAGTGTACGTCCATGGATCTCCTTGGTGGAGGCAATAGGATGGTTACACCACATTGTTTTGAAGCATCCAAAAGAGGGCTAGGATTTATCTCAAAGAGAGTATTGGAAAGATCCAAAGTTTATCAATTGGGATATGAGCATCAAAATAGGCCGTTGAAACTTATGGCAGCAGTGTGGAGGACACTGGATATGAGAGAGAGGCAAATAATTATAAATACATTCCACCTCAAATGGGGAATGAAACTGGTCCTATTCATCTCATTGAACAAAGATTAAGTACGCTGGAGAATTTAGTGGCTGATCCGGTAGAAAAGATAATGTCAGAGAAAAG
This sequence comes from Elysia crispata, assembly GCA_033675545.1. Taxonomy (NCBI): domain Eukaryota; kingdom Metazoa; phylum Mollusca; class Gastropoda; family Plakobranchidae; genus Elysia; species Elysia crispata. The sequence continues at coordinate 549,839 of JAWDGP010002165.1, read as the reverse complement.
CAGCTTGTCATAGAGATAGGGGGAATGAAGAAAGAACTAGGGAAACTCTGCACAGTAACCAAAGTGAATAAGGCTGGGGTAGAATTAGAGAATTTGTGTAGGGAACGCCCACATGTACAGAATTCATCACCAGGGAGAGTCTTTAACATTTCAAAATCAAGGTCAGCATCACCAAGACATTGGTTTAAATGTGGATAAATGGAACATTGACCTATTATAAAGACAGAAACCCGAGGTGTTTGGTAAGGCAAGGATGGAGGTAAGTGGCCTGTATCATTCAGTATAGTCAAGGGTGACCAAGGGTGTATACCACATAATTCATACAAAAGGAAAATAAACGACTGCCAGAAAAGGGTGCTAATGCCATTCAAAGGGAGAGGAGTACTGTAATGAATGTGTAATTGTTAACATCTAAGTAAAGGTTAGGGTGGGAACCAGCAACATCTAGAGAAGGTAAACAGAAAATGTGGAAAGGTTATTTGATCTGGACATTGGCTGGGAGTGGTGAGGGCAAGAGAGGAGGTAAGGAAGCTACAAGTTCTGGGAACAGCAAGTCAATTTTGTATCTTGGCAGGCAATGAACATATAATTCCTAAGACACCCAACTTCAAGGCAAGCTATAGGCTAAGGTGAGTATATTTTTACTATTTTACTTACATTCAGATCTAGATTAAGTTACATCTATATAATTAAGTAAGAACACTAAAAGCTTAAAGAAAATTTCTTGGGAGTTCATACTTATTAATTCTGACATAAATCCATTAATTTTGATTGGGTTCAAGCTTGGTCGAATAAAACCATTGTGCTATATGGTGAATTCTCAAAAAAAAAATAGTGGAAAACAGAGTTTCTAAATCGGTGAACGTAGACTAAAAAATTCATGCTTAATCTCCATCCTGTTCCAGCCTGAAACTGCACTTATTGGATTATACATTCCGTATTGGTAAATTTGTCACACTAGAGCTTAGAGTTTAGTGTGCAGGAGTAATATCACAATTGTGCCTTGTTCTACAGGCCCCACAAATTCACCCATTTCCATGAAACATTGTTTTTGGCTTTTTTTTTTTGTACTAAAATTTTTATTGAAGAATATCAGATTTACTAATTTAGAGAATCAAATGCAATTACGATCAGCCAATTCTTTCATGCTTTCCCCTCAAACTGGAAAAATGCTGTTCCGGTACATTAATGATTGCTCTTTACCACTAAATTATATCAGAAACCAATGATTCTTTAACCTTCAGAGATGTGGTATCAAGTGTTCCTGTGGGCATTGTTTTCTTCCCTGTTTGTGCATGTTGTGGCCGCCTTGATTGCATTCCTGCGTCTGAGGAAACATCACATTGGACGCTGGATCCCATTGGGAATTCTCACCATGGGAGTGCTCTCTCCTCTCACAGGTGGTGTAGTCACAAGTGAGTACTTTTAGTTCCTTAATATTACCTTATTGGCATTTTTATATTTGAGAATGTGGGCCTGTAACGGTATTAGTATCAAAATAATATGAATACTATTAGTATTAGGAGCTCAGTTTCATGATGATAGACAGTCTCAGGACTTGTGAAGCCAATTTGATGAGAGCCCTTAAAAGAGCTGTTTGTTTTGAATATTTTTTTTTTAATCTTTATATGTATTATACAAAGCATGATAAAAGTTAGGCCTGCTCTGAGTCTGACAAATGGGCAAGACTTAGCCAGCAATGATTGGCTTAGTATATAATATATAATATATAGTATATGATATATATATATATGTGTGTGTGTGTATATATATACATACGTACATGTATCTATATTTGAAAATAAAAATTAATTGTTTTTAAAGTATCATCAGCTTTGAAAATTGTAAACCGCTGAGAACAGTTTTTTTTTAATGTTATTTGGTTAATCATTAAAAAGTAAGCAAAAAATCTTGATGAATTATTCACAATAAAAAATATAATGAACTTTTAAAAGCATTTTTAGCCTAAATCCATAACTTTTTAATTTTTTTTTGTACCACATGAAACACTGATTGTAGCAGATCAAAAGTCAGTAAACTTTATCACTGTACATTGAGTGGTTTTGGAGGAGATTGAGGAGAAAGAAATCGAAGTTGCCTTTTATAATATAGATATATTCTCGAACATTATTGCTTAAACCATGGTAAGACCAGAACCAGCTAAGTCTATATCTCTTTTGGCTGATGAGTCGCCCAAAGGGCTCATGTCCAACAGCTGCATGAGATCACACCAGTGCAGTTTCACAACTTTTGTCTTAAAATTGAATTAGAATAAGTTTGTAGGAGGAAAAATAATGAAACTTATCAAAGATTTACATTATTTTCACGATTCGAGTGAGGGCAGATGATAGAACTAGCAACTAGTAGCAGTTACAATCACTTAGCTGATGACAGAATGGTACATGCACAACGCAGTTAAGCAGCCCTCTTGATTGGTTGGAAATTAAAATTTAGTGCAAACTTTTTATAGCTTTTGTGAATAGCATAACATTGAAATAAAATATTGGCATCAATTCAAAAGATGCATTGTTTCATTATTCTTTTTATAAAAATAATCATTATGTTTCTTTTGTCTAGCAAGCTTGAAAAAAAAAATGCATTTCTCTTCTCTTTAACCATATTCATATAGATCTAAGCTTCTAGTAGAATTTGATGCTGTAGATGCCATTGCTTTCTATCCATTTTTAACAAGGGTCAGTGGTGTAGTCCACTTTAATATTTTAAGTTACATATAGTTCTACCTAGATCTAAAGCCCATATGATTAGCCAAGACTGATTTTAAAATTATATGTGGTCAGTGTTTAGTTCTTCAAATCTTTCCTTTAACAACATTTTAAACCTTTACCTATATTTTTCTTTTCAATTTTATGCCTTTTTCTCTCTCTTCCTTTACCAGGTGCAGCCATTGCAGGAGTGTTCCTAGCTTCAGACTTCAACATGTGGCCCCTCTATGCCTTGCTGTGGGGTGTGGGTCAGACGTTTGTTGTCATAGTCATATCATTCTCTCGGATATTAGCCACTCTATGACAATTTATGTGGGCTTTCTTGACAACATTTGAGACAACAGCGAAAATGCATGTGATCTTAGGAAATAATAACTTGAACTCACTTGTATTGTGACTGACAGCTTTCTTAATGAAGGCAACCTTTGAATGTGCAGGATAACAATAACATTTTTTTTTTGCTCAAGGTAATCCTTTTACATTCACGAGAACCACTGCATTGTTTACTTCCATTTCAAGTTTCAAAGAGGTTAGATAGGAACTTTCTATGTTATCACATATCAAGGGGACCCACTTTGCGGTCACTAATACTGAGAAAAATGCTTGAAACCAATGCTCACCTGTTAATGACTTCATGACCCTGCTTTGAAATGACTAGAAAACAAGAAATTAAAAACTTTTTTGATGATAATAGAAACAAATTTAATATTGAATGTGAATACCAGGGCTTCAAAGAGGTTTACATCTAGATTCTTATAGAAAGGGTCTAGATTTAGATCCAATTCTTCTTCTAATTCCGAAACAGACAATGCTCAACCAGTCTCTAAGTCTAGATCTGCGGAACTCAACAAAAACTCTTAAAAAAAAAAGGAAGGGTCATCAACAAGTCAAAAGCAGTTTGTTTTTTAAATGATAATTCTTGTTATTGAAATTATTCTTTCCACCTTTTTCAATATTCGCAATTTGAGGGCTTTGAAACAAAATTTAATAAAAAGCAGCACATAAATATACAAGCTTTTGGTTTTTTATTTTTACAAATACAGTTTCACACATTGATTAAAAAGTGTAAAAAAAATTTTTTTTCATGAGCGTTTTTTTTTTAAATGCTTAAAAAATGCTCAGCCTGGAACCACTGTTGAGCTTAAAATGACTCAGACACAAGTGAGTTAATGTACCATCAAAGATAAGAAGAGAATCATTTGTCTCCATGTACTGAACATTATATTTTAATCAGTAGGAACCACCTTTGGTAAAGAGAAACTAAAAAGATATCACATCAGTAGTTGAGTTGTCCTAAAATAAAATTTGTTCTTTTCCATAGCATTTCATTCTTTTGCACATATCCTATAAATAATACTTTTTTCTCATGACGTTTGACTCAGGAGGCTGTCTATTTATTGAATGTAGCTATACCGAACATTGTTTAGTTCATTTTCAAAGTCATGATCGTGGGTATTGGGACAGAATACAGGACAGACTTATTTAACAAAGGATGTCAGAAGAAGAAAGTCCTATGCCTTTGCAGTGGTTGATATATTATTTTTCAATTTTATTTTCTTTAAGCCCAATTTATATGTGATTTCTAAAAGAATTTGAAGTATAACAATGTCAACCGCTATATTGAGTGCTGATTATTGTAATAAATGATAATTCATTTTAAATGTAAGTGGACATATTGAATTCTGTTTATATCATGAAATCTTGATTTATTTTGCTTATTATACACCTGTACTTCTAACAGGGAAAAGATTTAATATAAAATATGAATTACGTATATATAGAAAAGGAGCATGATGATTGTATGTAAAATAAATACATGTAAACTTGTCTGGAATGCATCTTTATAAATGAATGGAAAGCAAACTTCACAACATTAAGTGCATTATCTCATTCAGAGACACTCACTCAACGGCATTAAAATTTGTGGAACCTTGAGTTTGAAACATTTCTTCTTTTCTCACATCTATTTGATCAAAAGAAATCCTCTCTGTTTTATTAAGCAGTGATCTCTAACAAAAAAAAAAGTATATCAAATCAGGTTTTTGTTATTCATGCAACCCACATCTGAGACCTGATGTACATGTATTCTACTGGAGATCACAGTGTTGTGCTCCAACTGATAAAGTGAAGAGGTGGCCTGCAAAATACATACATATATACATATATATATATATATATATAGGATAGAGAAAGCTGCCGAAGCGTCACAGACGGTGAACTGGGATGCGACACGGCAATAAGTCAAGTAAGTCATATATATATATATATGTATGTATGATTATAGTATACCTATACATTAAGTCAAATACTGATCCTAATCATTTTTTGTTCTGTTTTTTTAAAGATGATAAAAAGGATATTTCATGATTTATCTCACCACTGATTAGCTGTTATATATGAATGTGGGTGATTTTTTAATCCGACCACTTTGATTGCACTGAAATTGCATCAAGAATTGTGCAAGCAAAAAAGGGTTCCTAGATAATGAAATAAGTACTAACAAATAAACACATCTCAATAAACACAAGAAGCGCCCTGGAGTGCTATATATTGAACCCATTTTGATGTATGGATGTTAGGCCTGAACAATTTCAAAGCAGTTACAAAAGAAACTAAGGCTACAGAAATGTGGTTCCATTTATGTGAGCAAGAATGTCTTGACTATGTTAACTACAGGGGCATTTAAAGTGCAAATATTTTTTCTTTGGTTTTCTTCTAAAGATGTTAAAAATTGAGACTGAAGATACTCAGCACATCTGTAAATTTATATTGTTTGATAATACATGTATTAATTTATTATAAGGGCCTACATTATAATACAAGTTTGGTAAATTAAATAAGTAATGTGATCCTGACCTAGCTGTAACGTTAAATGTAAAATGAATTTTTAAGAGCAATAAGCAATAATGGATAGGCCTAGTCTTTAATTAATAAGACAGTGTAGAGAGTTTTCCAATGTTGTAAATGTAATAAATTACATTTGTAGATCTTTCTTATGGGATAAAAAAGTTTCAACATAATGCTTAAACTGAATTTTTTTTATTTACTCAAGGAACTATGAATTTTGGCCAATTTATTACTCTAATAAAAAAGTTTGACTTGATATAAAATGTTGCCATAGCTGTTATCACATAACAAGCTGTCTAGTGTTAGAGGTGGCAGATATTGAAGAGCTAGTTGAGGTGGACATTGTTTAGATATCTATTGAATACAAACAAGGCGTATTAAAGTTAACTGAAGTTTATTCTGTGAAAGTAGATTGAGGCTTTGGGAAGGATCAAGTAAGAAAACGAAAGTGAGTAAAGGTAAAAACAAGCATGGGCGGATGTTATGAAACTTCTAATAAAAGGAAATGAAAAATATGTTTCACAACAAGAAGAGTTAAATGACATGTAAACATTCTTCCAGAAAACAACTCGAATAGAATACATACATACATATATTATTGAATAACAAAGTACGCAGGATAAGTTTACCTTCTAACATCCTGGCCTACAATCTCTACATTGTACGAAGTAATTTGCTGAATTGTACATTAGGTTCACCATCTGTATCAGCTTTGACCTGATTAAGAAAGAAGTTTGTTCAAGCATGCTCATAGAGAGTTTTTTTCATTATTTCTTTGATTTTCATTAAGCTGTATCCTTTGTTGCCATGTTTAAAGAAGAGAATAAGAAACATTTGGTCCGTGCAATCATTTGCATAATCCTTCTTTTTGCTTGAATGGTTTGGAATTCTGATTTTTCCTAGATAATGTTTGTTTTGTGCAAAATTGCAAAAAATGCTGATCTACAACAGTTTCTCTGTAGTAATTACTTTAGAACCAAAATTGATAAGCCTATGAAAATTGTTTCACCAATCATCTAATTACAATTGGTTATCTTTTGATATAAGAAAAGACCTGTAAAATACACGTAAGTATTCATGTTTTTGTGAAATAGATGACCATCCATTACTGAAGGCAATTGTCAGAGGTTTTCAATCCTGAGCATCTTCATCATTGAATAGTTATTGGCCTTTTGCACTTAAGTTGACGCTGTTTAAACCAGGTTCCAGATTATGTACATGTACTTCAGTGTAGCCTTTTTTTTCCTTAAATTATGCAATTTTAATTTTACTACTTCCTCTTGTGTATAATAAAAGTGCATTTATCTCAACCTAAATGAATGCTTTGCCATACAACTTTAGATTCTGTACACAATAATAATGTTATATAAATTGTGATTATTAATTTATCTTTTTTGATTTAGCTTTGTCATTTAGTCTCCATCTACTCATACGTTTAATACAAGAGGCAAAAACTCAGCCTCCTCATTCAGTGTTAAGATCATGAACACTCAAATCTTCTTGAAGAGCTGACACATCTGTCAGAAAGAAAAACAAAACCTGTCTGAGAAAGATTTGTAAAATCCACAATATATCAAGTCAAACGATCCTTAAACCAAAGCTGAGGCTGACAAAATAGGGACTAGGTCTAATGCAAGGTTCTGCAATTTTTGCTTATAGAACTACCACTGAATCAAACGTAAATGTAGTAGCAGGTTATACAACTTTACAAGGACTCCATGCTTGTCAAATAATTGGAAGTATGGAAACTTTAATAAAAATGTATTAAAAACCTTTAAAACTCAAACTAGGGGTAAAGTATACAAGTCAAGTATGTGCCCATAGCAATGCATAAAGTGAACCTTGAATATTTAGGACAGTTTATTTAAAGTATTCGTTTGAGGAAAGTGGAGCTGATTTTTTGGAAATTGTATAATTTATGAAAGTAATAAATATTACAAAATGTCGCAAAACTCAAACCAGGAATCACAAAAACAGCAACTATGTCAGGAAAAGGCAATGTTTATTTTTATTACAACACAGAGTGTTTTGAATTTGATACATTGCTTTTCGTAACAAAAGGTTATTATTTACAGGAAAATTAAAATATTTTAGGATTTGTTCTACCTTTAAAAAAAAGTCAAACAACTGTCTGTAAAATCTTATACACATAAACTTGATAGGCTTATTAGTATTACTAGAAAAACAAAATTCAATCCTCTAGTATTTATAATAAAGAAAGCTCATGCAAAGATCTCTCTAATGCTACAGAATTACATGTAATTACATGCCCTCCTCTCCCTCCTCCTCTTTCTCTCTTAAAATGCAAATTTACTGATCACAGTCGTTTCTGTGAATATGCATTGCATTTCACTTCAAATACAAAAAAATGTTACAAGGGAGAAAGATCAATAAGCTTACTATATGGAGGTTGATTTACAGAGTATATAATTTCTTTTTTTATGCATGTGAAAATGAAGAAAAAGTATAATGTCATTTGTGTTTCTAGATAATCTGAGAACAATCACTGGGCTTTACACTTTAAGCCATCTTGATTATTACAAGAAATCAGCATGAATGTCCTTTTATTGCATCTGAATACACTTTAAACAATTTTACTGTTGATGTATTATAGTTTTTATACATTCAAATTGTTTAAAACTAGTGGGCCCAACTAGGCGTTATTATATGTGACATCTTAATAATACAGTTCACAAAGCTGCCCAACAGACCAAACTTAAACAATCCTGTCCTTTGTTCCATTGCTTGGTCTCTACATCCCAACTGTATTACATAAACCATATTAATGAGGCTACTGTTTAGTTTGATCTTCCTTGTTATCTTTCAAGAATGACAAATCAAGAGGTTTGTCAAATCCCATCATGTGCTTGTAAATTTCAATATCAGTGAAGTCTGACTCGAGAACAAACAAGGGTCGGCCTTTTATGGTGAGAATGGAAAACATACCAGGAACATCTGGAACTCGCACATCATCTGCGATGAATGTAAAATTGTATTTCCTGGCAAAAAACGACATGAGCACAGCAGTGAATACTTTAGTTCCTTGATTGAAATACACTTCCATTACATACTTTTTCCCAATGTGGTGAATCAATAATGGATTGACAAACACAAACATATTAAGGGCAGCAAAAAAGGGAACAGCAGTAATCAAAGGAGCATCTTGGTAAGTAAAAAACAAGTATGGCTGAAGACAAAGTCCTACAGTGCTCGTCGTCAGGGAAAATACCTTTAGCATTTTAAACATAGAGCCTATTCGTCCCACATAGACCAAACTTCCTTTGTCTAAATAACTGTTTTGAGTACAGTACTTTCTACTGCTCCCAACATTATTGAAGGGTTGAAGGCTGTTTCTGTTCTTACAAGAACCATTCAATTGTTGCAAGCTGTCGCTGGTATGATAGGTACTTGAACTGTTCAGCTGCTGAAGGTGAAGACTTGAAACACACCGATGCAATCTTGAAAAATTGTTTTTAATCATATGTTGGACACATTGAGTTTTCATAGACACCAACAATTGTTGACCATAGACCCTTGCAAAAAGTCTGTGATCTGGACCCCATCTTGAAAGAAAGATGACGCGATTGAAAAATTGGGTTGCTGCTGCCATCTTCAGACTCAAAGGCATACAGGCAATTCAGAAAGCAGTGGCTAAAAAGAGGGAAAAAATCAGTATAATCACAAAAGAATGTAAAACACAGCACATTGTGGGAAAAAAAAGTCATACTACTTCCCTGCTAAATTTTCTGCACAAATTTTAAAACTTGTACCATTTACACATGTACTTTCTCTTGCAAAATATTAGTGCAGTGGAAGTCGGTAATAACGACAGCTCTTGATCTTTTCATAAAGTAACGTTATAGCAAGCATTGTCATTATTCCCGCAAAAGGGAATAAAAAAGAATTTATTGTGATGAATGGGAGATGTGGTTTGCGATAATCTTTGCTGTGAGTGAAATGCATAGATCTTGCATATCAAATGCAACTGGCTGGAACACATCCTGTGTGATACCAGAGCTCTGGTGACACTCTGCTGATACTGATACTAGGCCTAGACTTCACTTTAACAGGAGGGAACTGGGTGGAGAAACGGCATGAAAGCCTACATCACTTGTTTGGTAGTACCGTAGCAATGCAGGCTAGACAAAATGCGCAAGAATTTTTTTCCTATGAAAAATTTTGGTGCTTTTTTTCCATTGTACCCTCAGTTCTAGTTGTCTTTATTACAGGGGGGGAAGCAGTATCGGTACTCGTTATTGCAGAAATAAATTGAATGGCTTAAATAAAGGGGAAAAAAATGGGGATTTTCAGATCTGTCATTATAGCAATGGTTGTCACTATTCAAGGTGTTGTTAAATATAGGTTCCACTGTGCTGTAAAAAGCAAATTCAAAATTTGAGCTTGAGTGAGATACACAAAATTAATAAACACATTGATTTGCTATCCAAAGACCAAAAAAAGTGCCATCGTAACTAGTTCTTCCGTTAAAAAACAATCCATTGTTTTTTTGCTACTTGATTTTACTATTAACAGGTAAATCATTTCTAATTTCTGTGAAATAAAAAGAAATGGTGGAAAAGGCTACCTGTGCTGACTAGAGCTTGACCTTTGGTGACCTTCATAATTCGTTAGACTGTTTTGGCAGAGGCAAGATAAAATTGCAAATATGGCGCTGTGTATTATAAATTAAATTTGAGATTATTTTTTACGTTATAAATTTTTGTACATTTAAATCAATGATGTAATTTTTCCATGAGATTCAATTAAGATTCCATTCCTTAATCTGTTATTGTAATAATTGTAATTCTAAACTGATCAACCTAAACCATAGTCTTTCCATTTTCTGAAGTCAATCAAGATACTTTTACTGAGTGGAGCTTAACCCTTTTGCTTTGACGTTTAATCCAGAGAAACCAGCTGAAGTCCTACATTCACGGAAAGGACTAAAATTTATTGATATTGCTAATCACATTATATGGAAGGGTGTCAGCTTTCCAACGATAAAGTTGTACTAAGTTAAACTAAGCAAGTTACTTGAACTTTTCGACATGCTCCTTTCTTTCTAATATTATTTGTTCACCAAAAGCAGCTGAGATTGGTCTGCACTGCTGGAAAATAGAAAGCAATCTGACCAGTACTTCCAGTGTTGATCCTGAAAACTTCAAATTAACATTAATTAACAAAACGTGACATCCAAAGTTAGGCTGTTAGCAGCTCTTGAAAATCCTTCTGCAGTAAAATCTGAACCTCAGTTGGGGAGATGAAATAAAGAACCTCTTGAAGATGTGCATGCACATTTATTATGAGCCTAGAGTAAAGAATATATAGATCTAAGTTAATTTGGAGTATCTCCAAGATCTAGATCTAGATTCTTATAAATTACATTTCTTCTGATGTTTATGCTCATGGCTGATAAAATTTATCATTCTATAAAAATCATTAGGAAAGAGTTCCTTTTAGTTTTAGGTATGGACATTTTTTTTACATAGAAGAAACAGTAGCAATCCTATAGTGTGTTTCCTACTTGGAACTTAGTGTTATAAAATGAGACAGCTAGCTGAAATAAATTAATTTTTCTTATTTGTGTAACCCTAAGCAAAAACCAAGCCCAATCTTTTTCTATGATCCCGATCAAACAAAGCCCTCTTTGGTGTGTAAATTAGTCCGTACCTAAAAGGAACTCTTTCCAATCACTATAACATCACTCTAAAGAATTCCAAGTACTAGATTCTAGATGTAGATCTAGGAGCAAAATCGTTATTCTCAAAAAGAGAATCTTATCTAGATTCTAGATCCAGCTTAGGAGCCAAATATGTTATATCTAATACTATGCTTCAAATGCTCGAGAAAACAATATTACTCACATAGTTCGAGGTGTTAGGAATTTGTTTTATGGTAAATTAACAATCATTTCAAAATGCAGTCATAACGAGATTCTAAATACGATAGATCTAGACTAGATCTAGATCTAGAGCTCTAGATTTAGTCTAGACACATCTCGACCACGCCAATCACTGCGTACCGACCTTCGAAATCCAATAATTGCATGAGAGCTACTGACAATACATTTTTGCTTTTCCTTTCGATATCAGGCTCCACGACATTTAATTCGCAAGCTTGCCTAAAGCTGAATTAAGCACAATGGGTTTCGACGATAGATGTAAATCTATTTAAAAAACTTAAATGTGTTTCGATAGAACTGGATTTGGATCATTGAAATTATTATGTAGAGTTCTAAGTCATTAGGTTAGTAGCGGCCTTTGTAAACGATCAGAATAAGAATTATTTTCAGAGCCACGTCTGTAAAAAAAAATCTCGATTCTAGATCTACCTCTTGTCTCTTGAGATAAAGATAAAGATCTAGATCTAGATTCTAAATCTGAAAATATAGAGAACTAGATCTATATAAAGCCTAGTCAATTTTGACAAGATAAAGGGGTTCATAAATGGAGCTGCCACAAGATCTAGGCATTGCACAGAGAAAGGCGTTTGATACGACACAAAACATTTTATTATAATGCCTAGTTGCTTTGCCTAAATCTGTTGAAAGTGGTAATATTAGAGGTTCCCTTCGTTCTTTCCATAGACAATTTGATTAACTTCGGCAAAAGAAATGTGATTGTATTATTTCATGTAGGGCAAGCACTGTTCACCTAAGTTAAAATAAGCCTCTCTGATTAAAACATTATTGAAAGAGAGGCAGGAAGAACTGTTGGTTCAGATGCAATATTACAACTAAAACCACTGCAAAACTGGGCTTTTTCAATTACATGGTCACTTTCATTAATAGCTTCCTGAGCTCAGAACAAAGTTGCCATAGAAATTTTTCATCATTAAATACGTAGGCCTAATAAGCATGCTGTTTTCATAAAGTTTTAATGTGCATGATGTGTAGTAAGATCTGGATCTCACAGTCCCACATTATTTATATATATTAAAAAAAAGGGTAACTTAGATTTCTTTCTGCGCTATGTCGTTCAACCCACTAAATATACAGTGAAGAAGTTTACTGTATTGTGATCTGCGAAGATCAGTGTCCGACGCGGAGCAAAAAAATTAAAGAAAAGTTATTGATTTAGGCTAAAAATGCTCTTGAAAATTAATTATTTCTGATTGTAATTAATTCATCCAATTTTTTGCCATATTTGCTATGATGAATCAAATAACATTCAAAAGACTATTTTCAGCAGTTTACAATTTTCAAAGTGTATGATGCTCTTAAAACAAATTGTTATTTTATATGAATAAATATGTTATTTTACTTTAATGGAGTGAACAACTGAAATTTGACCTACTCCAGCGTAAACACAAAAGCGTCACAGAAAACATGCCATTCTTTACAGAAAAGTAGAAGTAATTTGATTGACCAGTAAATTAAGAACAAATCTGCCATCGTCGCCTTTTTTTAATGGAGCACTTCTGCTTCTTTTGTAAGCGTTTACTACTTTTGTACTGTTTTATATCTAAGATATATAATATGGACCAGATCCACTAATTGTCAACAAGGAACTGTAGAAACATTCAAGTTAAGCCATTTAATTAACTTGCCTCTCTTAATTTGTCTTGCTTGAGTTGTAAAGATTGCGGCTAGATATAGATTAATTATTATCTCTAGCAAACCAGGATATTGCAATATATTTTTTTTTCTGTAATATTGTCTGGGCAATTGCATGTTTTTACTTTGTATTAGAGAGCACTTTTTCATCACATCAGGTCAAGCACTACATTGTATCTGTAATGGCTCATCAGCAAGGCTCTATAGTCTCCGTGGAGAGATAAACTAAAAAGAGGGCTGCTTAAGAGATTGCACCTAAATTTAGTTCACTTTTTTGCTTGAGATCTCTCCTTCATTTAAAAAATGTCTTCAATACTGTAACGTGAGACGAATTCCAATGTCTAATGGTTCTATATATTATTTTAAAGTTGTACTTTTAGTGGTTTTGGAGGAGAGATATAGATCTGCCATTGTTGTAAAGTTTGTTTTTTTTCAATGCATTTGTATGGCCCTGGATAATATAAGAAAGTTATTTTTGTGAAGTTTTCATTTCTTCAATTTTGTTGTCTTCCTCACCTGTTCATTTGAATGGGAAATCATGCTTGTTGTTTATAATATGTTCACTCATTAAATTTAGGTTTTATTGATTTATGTGAAATAGTGTTCCAAAGATAGTAAATTTTTTAGCATGGGCTATGATGTGTTGCAGCTTCTTTCCATTATTAGTACAATCCTTAATTAAAATTCTCATCATTCAGAACTTTTAAAAATGAATCCATCTTTCAATAATTTAAATTTAGTTGTCGAGCAATTGCTTAGTCTTTAGAGGGCAATATATAGAATGGTGGGTTGGTTTTTTTGTTTTTTACATTTTTCTTACCCTCTGGACATTTTTTCCTTTTAATTTGATTTCACTCCGTTCTTATTTGACATCACAAAATTTCACACAGTCTATTCCTCAATTCAACATACTTTTCAGATCCCAAGAATTACTCTCTTTAAAATCATTACTTGTATATTAATATTTTTTTACTAGAAACAACATTACCTCATTTCTCAAATTCAACAATCTCCAAAGCTAGCTTTGCAACCCGATTCACCAGATTTGTCTTTTTGTGAAATTTTTTTTGCAGATAAAATATTCTTTGTGGCTGACTGTGACTGTGTGTAATGGCAAAGAGGGGGGCTTTAAAGTTTTGCAGTGGAAGCCTAGCATTAGGCGTAATATGAAGTGGCCATTGAACACCAATAGTGACTGACAACCCAGCAGGTAAATATCAATTTTTGTTCAGCTATATGTCAAAAAGTTAAACAGCCTTACTTAAAATCTCTGTGTAATTTCACTGCAAGAAAAAGTTAACTCTGAAGATGGTCCATTTATTTTGAGTCTTTAATGTCTGGGTTCTAATGCCTATCAACACAGACACTTTGAAATACAAAATCAGCTGAGAAGATTATACTTTATAGGATGTTATCTTGCAATGCTTAGATCTATTTAGTAAAAGGAAAATATGTTGCAAAGGATCTAACCTTCTCCCTCCCGTCATGAGAGTGTGGTGAAAAAGCTGTTAATGTATGAAGTTTCATTTTTTTTTGTTTTGGATGCAAAGTGAAATCTAGAATAACAAAAAGGATAAGGAAAATTTAAGTTTCTCATAAAGTCAAATACTGGTCATGGTGAATAAAAATTGGCAGAAGTTATTATGATAACAGTGAATTTAAAAAGCCCGAATTCATGAGTTACAGAAAATATTTCTTGTAATTTTATTCTCAGATTGATCTCCAATATGAGCACCACTTCCTCATCATTTCTCCTTAATTTTCTAAATGTCATGCTCATTGCATCCATGATTGCAATGTCAAGTATGTATCTGGAGCTGAGATATCGGTACAGTGAGTTGAAGCTCTCTTGTCTACAAAAAGGAATGATGCAGGCTGGCCTTGATGAAAGCAAGACTTACTCATGTCCTATCGCTTGCTCTAACTACTGCAGAAGTATAGCCAAGACTGAGCAGGAACAGGTATATACATTTTCTGAACTCAGAGCAACAATAAAAAGTGATTATTACTTTGCAGAAACTGTCAACAGTGCAAAAAATTTGAAATCAGAAAATATAAGGCCGTCAGGTCCAAAGGCCTTTAAAACATCTGAGATATTACTGGCCACTTCCTTTGCTGAAGCTTCTATGCAGTTTGGAGATTCACATATTGCCCATTTCAGTTCTAGTTTGAGTTCCTCCGATAATTTTGTATCAGATGTAGGATTTGAAATGACTTTTTCCCCCAAATATGATAGACTCAAGGAAGAAACATTTTGCATAAATGGATGCTCCTTACACAGCAAAACAACATCTCTTTTACCTTCTGAAAAAGACCCTGGAAATGGGATTTATACTGAAGAAAATTTAAATGTGCTGAAGTCCTCAAACCAAATGTTTACTATTCATGAACATGAAACCATTCCATCAACCAATCCAAAAAGCCATATGATAACACTTGAATCAGTCTCACAGGTCAACTTGATGTATCCTACAACTCTTCCATTATTCCAGACTAGCTCCATACCTGTGTTCAGTGAAACACCCACGAAGCAGGAATTTTTGTACCACCAACAGCTTTACACTGCCACACATTTTGCTGGGTCTGAACTAGATCATGACATTATGAACACTGAAGATCTAACACAATTAGAGCAAGATCCCTGTCAGGGCGACAATTGTCAAGATATTCATCCAGGATTTGTTGCTAACTTGGCATCAAACTTTGAGGACTTCTATGATGAAAGTTATTATGAAGATAGCAACAATGATGAAGCACATTCTTCTGAAAGTCAGACTCAAAAACAAACAGTGTTCAGTCAAAGTTTGTCTCCTCGTGATTTCAACGAACAATTTGCAGTGAGAGCTGCTGACATTGCAGATTTAGGTGAACTTAGTTTTTATGGTAGCTCCTTGAGATGTGAAGATGTTGATCAGAGTGAATTTTGCCATTTTGAAAACTTGTGTTTTAACACCCAAGAAAAAGATTTTGTGTTTCTTGTGGGAGAGGAAAGTAAGATTGAGTATCATTCAGCCACTGCTGATTTGGAGCAATTGAACCAATTCGCTTTAAATTTATCATCTGTGCCAGATCACAATGCACACACCTTTCCTTTGGTGTTTATCCCCGCCAAGAGCTTGTCCATGGTCAAAGTGGCTGTTGTCAAAGAAACTTCTTTTATCATGAGTCGCTTCAAACCTGATAACATCATGCATGTCTTTCATGATGATCTTCTGCCTCTAATCCACACTCTTTTACAGCGCAGACTACTAAAACATCATGGAAACTCAGATCTGAGACTTGTATTAGCAGACTTGTTTAACCCAAGGGACAATGCCTATCTGTATGCCTCCATATTCTCTTACACCCCAGTTTGGCTTTTTAAACCAAATGTAAATGTAGACTTCATTTGCTTCAAAGATTCTTACACTGGCTTGTCCAAATCCACTCTGTGGTACCAATATGGCTTTTTTAAACCTCAAGGTCCACTGGGCAACAATGTCACACAAGTTTTGAGAAATGTTAAGAGGGGAGTTAATCTCCTTGCCAACATCTTTCACAGGCCTTGCTTGTTTTGCAGCAGTGGTAACTATCTTGTTCTATTGTCAAGAAAAGACAATCGTCTTATTACAAATGAAGGTGCTTTAGTTATGGGACTTGTACAATCAACAAAGTTGAAGGTCATGTCAGTTAGTGTAGAAACTCACACAATAAAGGACATTATGTCGATATTAAAAAATTCAAGGGGCCTGATAGGTATGCATGGGTCCCTGTTAATTTTTGGGGTTTTTCTCCCACCAGGCTCAATTTTCATCGAACTGTTTCCATATGGAGTGAATCCTTCTAAGTACACACCTTTCAAAACATTTTGTGACTTCCCCAACTCTGGTATTGTGTACAATTCTTGGAGCAATCTTGACCGTAGCAAAACAGTAGAACATCCATATCGCTCCCCTGCATTGGGTGGCATAAATCATCTGCCCAAGAAGTTGCAGACTGAGATCTTGGAGCAGACGGAAGTTCCAGACCATTTATGCTGTGAAGATCCATCCTGGCTCTACCACATCTACCAAGACACAGAGGTGGATGTAGGCACTGTTGTTGCCATGACAACAACAGCTTTGATTCAGGCATCCTTTATTCAGGATGAAAAACGACTTGGAAAGCTAATTGTTGAGGGGAAACTAACAGACAAACCTAAAGCTACTAATACTGAGGATGACTTTTTTGACGTAGTTCATGAAGAAAAAGATGAATATAATGTTTTTGTTACAGTTGAAAACCAGCAGAAATATTTTATATGGGGACAGAGAGAAGATGGAAATTTGCTAATGAGGCCATCTAGAGTGCGATTACTCTCTTGTGAGTTAGACACAATTTCTTTGGTTAGTGACAGCATCAGGAGAAGTTCTCATGCATTCAAAGTGTCATGGATTGAGCCCTGGAATCTCAACTTTTTAGGGTTTTCTAAAGTGCATTATGAGATAATTTATCAAATTAAGGATGCTGCTTCTGGGAAGAGTGTACAGCTTACGTATGACACGATGGAATATCTTATACAAACAGATACCTTGGGGGCTGAATATCTAGTGTGGGTAAGAGCGGTACTAGAAGATAACCTAGCTGGACCTGATCATTTTATTAGCTGCAAGGTTTCTGATAAACAAAAAAATAATTTGAATACACTGCTCGATTAACCACAAATGGTTTGTTTATTAATTATTTGGACTGTGATTTTCACTTGTTTAATATTTACTTAAATAATGATGGTGTCTTTATAGAAGGCAACACAATGATCTTTCACTCTACAAAACTGGTAAATTATATAATGGTCCACAGGAAAAACATGGTGGATATAGTAGGTCTGTGGATAACAATTGTGCTTATTGTTATGCTTTTTTTCAGTTAAAAAAGTTAATTAAAACATTTTTGTTCCAAGAATTTGCATGTACATGCATTTGTGCCATTCAATACAGAAAAAAGCTTGTTACGAGTACAAACAATAGAAATTATAACAACTGATATAATTTCAAGAACTTTATTCTAAGAGCGTCAAGATCATGTCTCTTGTTGTTGTCCCAACTCGGGTTGTCAGCCAGAGTGCCTTCCCTTCTCGTAGGAAGAATCTAGCTGTCACTGTCAGCACGGTCTGCAAGCACACCAGGTAGTGTGTACACTACACAACTCCCCCCCAGTGCTGACATCTTCGAATGCTACTGGAAACGCAGAGGGAGGCGAACATGCCGCCCTGAATGTGTAGTTTCTTGATTAGATTGCAATGGTGCATATCTGTCAGTAAAAAGTTCTTGGTTTTGTGTGATATGAGGTCTACCACGACGACGAGGCTGTGCGACTAATACTGGCTGGGTCAGATCAACATGGGCCGGCTTTAGACGATCTATAGAGATCACCTCCTCTCTCCGTCCGATCATCACACGAAATGTTTTTGGGCCTGGAGTGATGACCAGGTAAGGGCCGTCGTATGGACGCTGGAGGGGTCCGCGATGGCAGTCTCTACGAACAAAAATGAAGCGAGCGTTCTTCAGGGAGGGTGGGATCGATGGAGTTGACAGGCCATGATGTGGGAATGGGGGCAAACCTCTCAGCAAGTGAGTGGAAGAGGTTGTTAGAAGAGTGGAGTCTCGAGTTTGGATTGACAAACTCTCCTGGCACAGTCAACGGTTCTCCGTAGACAAGTTCCGCAGATGAAGTGTCAAGGTCCTCCTTAGGCACGGTTCTGAGGCCCAAGAGTACCCAAGGGAGCTCGTCTGTCCAACGTGGGCCTTGAAGGCGAGCTTTAAGTGCTGCTTTCAATGTTCTGTGGAAACGCTTGATTGTGGGTGATACTCAGTTGTTCTATGGACTTGGATCCCAAGCTTATTTGCTACCTCATTCCAAAGGGCTGAGGTGAACTGAGGTCCCCTGTCTGACGTCATGTCCAATGGAACACCAAAACGTGCAATCCAATGTCGAATAAGCGCTATAGCACAATCTGTTGTAGATGTTTGGACCATTGGAATGGCCTCTGGCCAATGTGTAGATCGATGATGGTGAGAAGATGGGTGAAACCCTCCGAAGGTGGGAGAGGACCAACCAAATTAACGTGAATATGGCTGAATTTCTTTGCAGGTACCGGTATCTTTATGACTGGTGAACGTACATGTGACTGAATTTTTGACGTCTGACAGGCGAGACATTCTTGTGCCCAATTATTTAACTGTTTCTTGACTACATGCCACACGAATTTATTGGCCTCGAGTTTCACAGTTGGTTTTCGCCCTGGGTGTGCAAGGTTGTGGATTGCTTCAAATACTTGGCGCTGAAAAGTGCGAGGGACAATAGGTCGTGGATGTCCTAACGATACATCGCATAGTAAGACTGGTCCAGAGTTGTGGATCTGAATAGGTCTTATAGTGAGGCCAGTGATGGCTGTTTGAAAAGCCTGTGCATCCGTGTCTTGAGTCTGTGCTCTTGCCATGGCTGCATAGTCAATACCCAATACAATGTTGTCGAGAGTATTGGTACCAGTGGTGTTGCGTGAGAGACAGTCTGCAACCACGTTATCCTCTCCTGAGATATGTCTGATGTCGGTGGAGAATTCAGAGATATGGGCAAAGTGGCGTTGTTGACGTGCAGTCCACAGGTCTGAGGCTTTAGACATCGCACCCACTAACGGTTTGTGGTCTGTGAACATCGTGAAAGATCTTCCTTCTAAAAAGTACTTGAAGTGTCGTATTGCCAGATACAGCTCTAGCAACTCACGGTCGAAAGTGCTATACTTCTGTTCAGGTGGGCGTAGTTGCTTGCTGAAGAAGGCAAGAGGCTGCCAGAAACCATCAACATACTGATCCAAGACTGCTCCAACTGCTTGATCTGAGGCGTCGCTTGTGAATGAGATGGATGCCCCAGGCTTGGGGTGGCTAAGCATAGTGGCATCTGCAAGGGCCGCTTTGCTGGAGGTAAATGATTCGCACATGTCGTTTGTCCAGTCAATAACTTGATGAGGTTTAGATTTTTTAAGAGCACTGTATAAAGGTCGCAGGAGTGCAGCGGCATGTTGAATGAAACGGTGATAAAAGTTGATCATTCCGAGGAATTCCTGAAAACCTTTGACGTTGTGCGGTGGCGGAAAGTTTTCAATGGCTCTGACTTTAGAGGGCAATGGAATGGAACCGCTTTCAGACACTTGGTGGCCTAGAAATTCAATGGACTTCTGGCCGAAAATACATTTTTCTAATCTAACAACCAGTCCAAAATCTTGTAGGCGTCTGCATATAGTTCGAAGATCTAACATGTGCTCTTCCTCTGAAGAGCTTGCTACCAAGATGTCGTCCAGGTAGACAAAAGCACAGTTAACATCCTGCAGAACCGTGTCCATCAGTCGCTGGAATGCCTGTGCTGCATTTTTTCAACCCAAAAGGCATCCTTAAAAATTCATAAAGACCGAAAGGTGTGATGATAGCGGTTTTCGCAATGTCATCTGGGTGCATGGGGATTTGATGATAACCGCGCACAAGATCGATCTTGGAAAAGATTACTTTGCTGGATAGCTTTGCTGAAAAGTCCTGAATGTGAGATATGGGGTATCTATCAGGGGTTGTTGCGTCATTTAGGCGACAATAGTCTCCGCACGGGCGCCATCCTCCATTCGGCTTTGGCACAATGTGGAGAGGAGAAGCCCACGGACTGTTAGACTTTCTGATGATACCCATATGCTCCATCTCCAGGAACTCGCGTTTGGCAACAGCAAGCTTGTCCGGTGCTAGACGGCGGGCTCGTGCATGAATTGGAGTGCCGGTTGTTGGAACAAAATGTCGCACACCATGCTTGACATCAGCCGAGGAGAAAGTCGGTCATAAAATGTCTGGAAACTCGTGAAGTATTTTACGAAACTTGTTCTCCTCTACTTCCACCGGAGCAAGTTCGTTGACTGGGGTTTTGCTGACAGAGCAGGGGTAAGAAAGGTATGTATCCGCCTCGATGAGTCGTTGGCCTCGAAGGTCCACAAGGAGATTATGTTGGCGACAAAAATCAGCACCGAGTAGGGGACGTTTAACGTCGGCAATAATGAGGCAAGCCTGGTACAAGCGGTTATTAAAGTACAGAGGGACGTTTCGCGACCCATAAGTAGAAATATGTGTGCCATTAGCTGCTTGTAAAGGCGGACCTGTTTCACCTGAGCATTTGTCAAACCAGGTTGCTGGAACTACCGAAACTTGAGCCCCTGTGTCTACCAAGAAACGCCGCCCAGATTTGGTGTCAGTGATGAAGAGTTGTGGATTGCGGGGGCCAACAGATGCTGAAGCTACTGGTGGCCCGCCCTGGCGTTTCCCTGGTGTTTCTTCTTGAATTTAGCATGCTCCTTGCAGGTTGGACTGCATTTCTGTGCGGCAGCACCAAATCGTCTGTGATACCAACAGGCAGAGTGGACTTCAGGTAGTGCGTCTATTTTCTCACACCTCAATGAAGCTGTGTTGAGGGATAGGTTTCCGGCAATACACAGACGGTCAGCTTCCTGTGCCAGTTCCCGGTAGTCGGATGTTGTCGAGCTGGCTAAGGGGATACGGACATGATCCGGTAGCTGTTGCAT
Source organism: Elysia crispata (assembly GCA_033675545.1). Lineage (NCBI taxonomy): Eukaryota > Metazoa > Mollusca > Gastropoda > Plakobranchidae > Elysia > Elysia crispata. The sequence continues at coordinate 528,145 of JAWDGP010002165.1, read as the reverse complement.
GAAAATATATCTGAACAGAAAACAGGGTTTGTGTTCTCCGAGGAGTGAGAGCATTTTGTCCATCAACTCTGAGGGTTTGGAATCGCCGAGACCTCTCAGGTTGAGCAAAGCCGAGGCGCTCTCCTCTTCACTGAGACCGAATGCACTAGTCAAAAAAGACTTAATAACTGGGTATTTGTTGGTGGTGGGAGGGTTGGTTATGATTGAGAGCGCTCTTGTTGCAGTTGTCGTGTCCAGTGAAGCAACAACATGGTAATACTTTGTTTCGTCTTGAGAAATACTTTTTAAGGCAAACTGAGCCTCAGCCTGGGCAAACCACAAAGAAGGACTTGACACCCAAAACGTGGGTAGTTTTAGTGCTACGCTTTCCACTGCCATATTGCTTTCAGGTTAGATCTAGGTCTAAATTCTACCAGAGGTTCATTATCGCTGCCGTAGATCTAGAGAACTTAGATTTATACTCAATAACTTTAGAAAACGAGATTCAATGATAGATCTAGTTCATAAAGACGTTATGAGCTGATCGGGGTCACCAATGTTACGAGTATAAACAATAGAAATTATAACAACTGATATAATTTCAAGAACTTTATTCTTAGAGCATCAAGATCATGTCTCTTGTTGTTGTCCCAACTCGGGTTGCCAGCCAGAGTGCCTTCCCTTCTCGTAGGACGAGTCTAGCTGTCACTGTCAGCATGGTCTGCAAGCACGCCAGGTAGTGTGTACACTACAAGCTCATAAAATTTCCAGGATAAAAACTATCAAAGTGGAAATTGTTATCAGACAAACAGAAAACCTTGTAAATTTTTTCTGTCAGACATATTCTCTGAGGCATTTTGGGCAAATTAAATTGCAGGTAACTTTCCATTCACAATTTTTTTATACATTAAGCTGGGCCTTAACTTGACTTTAAATTTCAACCCTGACTTGGCTTGGCAAGAGACGTACAGTACAAGCTAGGCATAGTTGAGTGTAATTCAACTATGTGCATCTTTAACAAGGGCTAACATATATAAGATATAACATATCATTGATAAAGCAGGCAGTTGTCAACAGGAAATTACAAATAAGCGGAAAAAAGTTTCAGCAAAACATGTCCTCCATAATCTAATGTAAAAATCTTCCAACATGGTGGTAAGGAGGGGGAGAAGGGGAAGCTTATATTGATCAGCTCTTCTTCTTTTTTGTCTGTCTTCCTTTTTCTCCTTTTTTCTCTCTTACTGTTTCCTCTCTGTCTTTCTTTTAATGCAGAAAGAATTTTTTTTCAAGCTCTTAACAAGTTTTTGATTGAATTTTCTTTTTTTTTCTTTTTGGATATTTGTATATTATACGTTTTTAATAATTATTACACTACAGTAATTATACTACAAACTGCATTGAATAGATTCTTGACATTTACATTTATTACTTTTAATTATTGATACAACTTGTCTGCAGATTATTATTATATGATGCTTTTTAATTTGTGATATATGAGGTTGAATGGTTGCTTGAATTTGTGCAATGAACTTTGACCTGTGTTTTAAAAAGAGCTTTGTAAAAAAGCTTATCCAGATTTTAGGAATCAGCATACACAATAACCTACAAGTATATTGTAAGTAAAATTAAACTATTTTGCATTTATAGCTTTGACTTAAATGAGTTACTTTTTTAACTTTTAAGATCAAATAATGTCCCTGGTTTTAATACAACACCTAGGCTTGCATAGTTATTAAGAAAGAGCAAACATTCTCATGAGTAATACATATAAAAATCTTAATTTATTCAATATCATTTTTCAATTCGAGTGTTTTGTCATTCTATCACACCATCATCGTGTCCTGGAGATTCTAAAAAAGTAATGTTTGACACATGTTTATTGACAAGTTATTTTTTGTCTATTGTCATTGCCTTTGAAAATTTGTGAAATTTTATCAGTTAAAATCTGTTGACAGATAAGTGTATCAAACTTAGCAAATATATAATATAAATGTTGCAAGGCACTCTATCCTTCCACTTTTTAACAAAACATCATTTCCTATTGCCCAATGCCTAGATAAAGCAGTAATACATCATTGTTTCTTCTCGTTGTCTCTAGACTAACTGTTTTGATTAGATTAATTTCCAAGCTTTACATTGTGCATAATGATAGAAAATGTTGGTATCCAAGTTAAAGGAGAAGTCATTTAATTAATAGCTTGAAATGTATGGTAAACATGAGCTACTAACTCTACATTAATATATATGTCTTTTGCACCAAGAACAGAGATTGTAACCGCTGCAAAAAAAAAGTGTTTCCCCCCCCCCCCCCCCTGACTAAGCCGTATATCATGCCTGCTCAAGAACTATGTTTGCCTATTGGTATTATTAAAATTGTGTGGGCATGCATTCAGATGGACAGATTAGTTTTGGATGGATGAAGTTATGACCTGTTATTTCCCAACCACCGAAATTAGACTGAAAATGTGTAAATGAACGTTATTTACGATCAAAATAACAAAGTAATGGTATGGCGCTGAAGTAGTGTTATTATTTGAAGAAAATTGTTCCATGTGTTATCTTGAAATTATTAACATCAGTAGAAGCCTATGTCTATGTATTAAAAAGGATAGGGTTAGTAACGTTTGCCTTGTAAGTTACCTGAATGAGAACAACCAAGACAGATGGGACAGTTTGACATTTTTTTCTCAAATAACATGTTATACTTACAGATGCCTTCATTGTAATCACCTTTCCTTTTTTGCCATTAATGTATTTTATTGCATGATAAAATGATATTATTCTGATGAAAGGAATATTGTGTTAATATTTTTTTTTTCAAAACAAGAAAAGAAAAGGTGCATTCTTTTTCATTTTTTTTTTACCAAGGATACTTTATTTTTTCAATATGATCACAGCTTTTGCAACTTTTAAGTATGACTTTTTTGTTAGGCATACAAGTATGCAATATATAAATCGTATTTAGAGTATTGTATTGTGATTTGGATTCAATGCAAGGGTTTATTCAAAACAGTTAAATACTTTGCCTCTAAGATAAGAAAATTACTAAATCAGGTAAGTTTAGGAGATCATATTCACAACTATCGAAAGCATAGCTCACTTCCGTTATCAAGGACATAATATTCTTCCATTTATAAGGGATGATCACAGATTTATCCTCTGTCAATTTAAATTAAAGCTTACCGCCCATGAAGAACATTATATTCAGTTGAATGAAATCATATTGTGAAATGTCAAAATCTTACTTTATCATATTATTATTCTGATTGTTTAAACGATTTATATAATTGTGTACTTGTCCCAAAAGAAGATTAAAACCCTTATTAACATTATACTAGTTGGTTTTGAATTCCCTATATTTGGTTACTTTTGTTTTTTTTTTTACTGCAAACAAATTTATGCTGTTATAGCATCAGACCCAGTGCCTACTTAATGTGCTTTTTTCTTTGTATGAAAGCACTCCAATTCATTAGAAATTCAATTATTAAATTTTCATAAATTAGGTAAATGTGATTTGTACCTAATAACAGTAGTTTGTTTTTAAAGCGTAAAAACAAGTTCCTCAGTTTAATTCTGTTGATTCTACCCAGCGCGAGATTTACCTCTGTAAATTATAAAAAAATTTTCAATGGTCACCCCCTGTAATCTGTGGTCCTGTTGCCGATTAATTTCAACTGAGAATGAAAATAAAAAAGTGATGCGAAGAGAAAAAGTTAAAGCAAAAGACCTGGGCAGGCTGTGTTCAGACCAAAATCCTGACCCCCAATGCCGCCTCAATCCAGCCTCTTTAATTCTGTCGAAGATAGATATATTTTACAACGCCAAGAGGCCAAAGCCATGGGAGGTAAAAAAATCAGGTACAAAAAAGTTAAAAGTAATATTCAACGTCAGATTCTTAATCAGTATCAAATTTTGAAGGCAAAGGGTACCAAATTCATCAAATATATTTTTTGTTTAATAAAATTAACACAGAGACTGAAAATACTACTCTCTTTGTCCATCTCCCCCTCTCTGTCTTGCTCCAAAGCATAAAAATTTTTCATTACATTGGTGTAAAGTAATTCTTTTAACAGGTAAACTAACAACTAAATTGTATGTTTTAAATGTGGGAAGGAAATTTTATTCTTCTCTGAGTGATCTTATCAGCTATAGACAAGAGCAAGAACAAGAAAGAAAGAAAAATCACTTGAATTTATAATAGGAATAGGAATTAGGATGTTGTACGTCGTAGTTCTACCTTTGTATGAATCAATACACAATGGTTTACCCTCAAATCATTGTGATCAATATTGAAGAAGATGGAGAAAAACAACAAAATGAGACTATTATCAATATATATACAGTAGGGCCTAACAATTACTGGAATAGTATTACAATATGTACTGATGTTTCTGCTACATTATTCATCCAAGGGCTGGTGGAGAAACACAGATTCATGTAGTAAATTTTAAGTCCTCAAAAGATTGACCCATGGCTAGAAACACAATGTTGCAGTCAGTCTTTTCTGTGGTGTTATTGCTTTCCAAATCGGAGTGTTCTATTTTTCCATTTACAAATCCACCATTTCAAGAAGGTGGAAATTATGTATTTTCATCCATACAGAGCTAGTTTTTGTAATCAGAGGTATATTCAGTCAGTTCTTTCAAGTTTGTATATATGTGTACGTTTCTGTCTCTGAAGCAGCCATTCTATACACCATTTTGATGCCCTTATTTTTTGCTTTTTCTTTTTTAAAACAATGCAAATGGCGAAGTTTGTGATAACAACATCCACACCACCTGGAGGTGTCATATTAAATCACAGTATCAACAATCCTGTACCAAACCTGTGTTGTGGGTGGGCACATGTCTAGCAGGCTGCATCAAGGGAAACTGGGGAGGTCTCAAAGCCTATGCCTGTGCAATCGTTGGCAGGCTTTATACTGGCAGTGCAATAGTTTGTGCGAGGTAGTTTTGTCACCAAGAGAAGAACTTGCTCCTACTCCTAAAGGTACAAAAATTAGTATTGAAAATTAAGGACAACAAAAATAGTCATGTAAGCCCCTCCGAAAAAAAAATTTTTTTTCGCCACACCACATCTTCCAAAGTGTCTGAAAATCAAGCACCAAAGGCGCGAGATCGCTTGTGGGTCCAGGTGCTTGCTCCCCCGGAAAATTTTTTCAAAAAGGGATCTTAAATGTGCCTTTTTATGACTACTTTGAACAACTTTTGGCACAAAATAGGACTAATTTTTGTGTTTTATTTTTCATCAGATTTAATCTTTTTGTTTAAAAATAAATCATTACAAGTCCTAAATATAGCTTTGGTAACTACTTTGAACTTCTACATAAATACATATTAAGAGAACAATTTGTTTTCAATTTTTATAAAAACAAGTTTTGTAATAAATAATAGATAAACATAATGCATCCTCAAATTTACACCAGACAAAGATTTAGAATCTAACCAATATTAATACACTGGAGATGATTAAATCAAACTTTCAATTACCACTCCAAAGAGTCACAGTTTGTACATAGCATCCAGATTTAGGCTAGATATATTAAAATGTTTATCTTCACCAGGATTACCCCTAATGTCTTTAATTAAAAAAAGCAGCCACCAAAAAACATGAAAGGATGTAAGGATTTCAGGATGCAGTTGATCCAGAATGCGCCATTTATATTTAAGTGAGTCAAATGTTGAAAACCTGAGTATGAAAACTCACTTCCGAAAATTTTTCTCAGCATCAAAATTGTGCAATTTTCAACAATTGCCAGAAATTTCATGTCTGCAAAAACCAATTCAACAGGCAAGAACTTTTTTTCCTTGCTCCTCCATCTCTATTGTGACTACACATACTGAAAATTTAAAAAAAATAAATAACATAACAAACCAAAAAAAAAGGGATGAGATTTTTAGATTAAGTTTTATATTTTGATTTTGTCATATATATCATATTTTTAATATTTACCCAAAGTCAAGAAAAAAGAAATATGGTATTTTCAAAATTATAATAACTGTACTTCATTGAAGAAAAAAATCTTTACAATGTAGGTGTAAAATTTTTAATTCATTACATTTATTTTGGGTGATAGGCCTACTACTTTTTTTTTATTCCAGCAAAACCAAAAGTTTCCTAAACATATTGATGTCTAAACAAACTTTGTATTCTGTGAGTTTAGTTGTGTCTTTCAAGCAACACTATCATCTCGATATCTGGATTTTCTTGGGCACATCTGGCTTGTACCTCCATTAATTCTGCAATACTCCTGGTATTGTAACTAGTGTTTTTTTGTCTTAATAAAAATTCAAGTGGACTTTCAGCCTATATATGCATTTCCCAACTCAATTTCAGTTTTCTCGTGTTATGCTGGATCAATGCTTTTGTAAAACATCATTGAAATTATTTCATAATCAAATTCTACTGAATATCTCCAAAAAAATAAATTCATAATGGCTGATTTGCAGCTATAATGTATGTATGCTTTATGTATTTTAAGTATTTCAATGGTCCTATCAATTTTTTTTATATACACATAAATCAAAAAAAATGAGTTGGAGAAAATATTCTTTATGGTAAGCTTTAACAAATTTTTAGAGATTCATTGTGCAGGATGCATTATATATGTCTCACAATATTTTTATAACATTACTTGAGTGAAAAAATAGTGATGCTACTATTTAAAAATCTGAAAACAGAGGAAAACAAGGTGTCTTTTTATTCATTATGAGGATTTTGATTTTTTTAGCCATTTTGTTAGTCCATCCAAAATCTGTTTTCCTCTGCTGCTGCATTTTTCTTCAAGTTCAATCATTCCAGTTGTCAAAATATGTTCTAGTTGCCTCTTCTCATCACATGGCCACAAAAAGTTGCCTAGTCTTTACTTATTCTATTTATGAGTGGTCTTATTGCGTCAGCATCTTGTAACACTGTTTTATTTGATTTCTTCACGGTCCATGAGATTTGTAGCTCCCCTGTAAGAGCCACATTTCTGTTCTGTCCAGTTTCTTTTGCAACTGTTTTGAAATTGTCCAGGCCTCCCATCCATACATCAGAATGGTTCAAATTCAAAATAATAGTACTTCAGGGCTCTTGTTCTTGTGTGAATGGAAATGTGATTATTTGTTAGTACCAATTTCATTCTCTGGAAATTCCTTTTTGCATGAACTATTCTTGATGCAATTTCAGTATTGTTGCATCCATCACTTGATATTAGTGTACCCAAGTATTTGAATTGATTCTTTTGATTAAGTTTATTCTCGTTGATGAAAATGTTGATCTGTTGAAGCTCATTGTTTCAAATGACTACCACTACTTCTGTCTTTTTGCTATTCAATTCCAACCCTTTTCTCTGCTTTCTTTGTCAACAATGCCAAATAATTGTTGCAAGTCATCTTTATTTTCTGCAATCAGTGATAAGTCAATCAAATCAGCATGTTGCATGGCGATACTTCAATTTTTATAATGCAGTTTACACAGTAGGAAATATATCTTGATAGAGTTTCAGTTTTTAGTCATTTCTGTTTTTTCTCAATGCATTTATGTTAAAAGTTACTTTTCAGCTGAATGCAAGCTGAGCGCCAATAAAACTTTGTGTACAAATGATTATATAATACTTAGATTGCCATATATACATACAAAGTGGCTGTAGCCTTCTTTTAGTTTTATCAAACTATTTGAGAACAGATAAAACAGTTTATTTATAATATGACCTATGGCAATGCACATATACTATAGATCCAACATAAATCCAGAAAAATATTTTACTTCACCTAAAGTACAAGCTGGGCGAAGCCCATCCCCATTTAATTAAAAAAAATATGCAAATTTCTCTTTACCTGAAAAAGATATCAAAGTTGAAAAATCACTTTAAAAAGAATGAGTACACATATACATAAAACAAGTAAGTGAATTCATTATATCTTTTTAAGTGAATTCATTATATTTTTTGTTACAAATGTAGTTGATTCAAATTCTTATATAGAATATATAGGCTTTACAACAATTTACACAATCATGTATATTTCATGTCAATAAATGTACATAAGAGTTAAAAGGGGAAAATAAATCAAACCAAAGATTAAACCATTTAAGAAGGGGAAAGGGAAGAGAGAGGAAGGAAGAATTTTAGACTAATGTTTAGGACTTGTGCACTTTTAAGGAAAGTTAGGAGGACTCGTTGAACTGTACATCCCAAATTGATTCTCTCATACCTATACTTCATTAGAAAAATAAAAGGAGTGCAAACAAGCAAACTTGATTTTGCACACTGTTAATACTATTGACAAGTTGTGTTGTCAAATATGAAATTCACGAGCAGAGGATGATTTTTTATCAAAAAAAGATTTCAAACATTATACAACATGAAAGCTTGATCTAAAAACACATCTGAAAAGAAAAATATAAAGTTTTAAGTCAGCCAATGTAATGATCACAACTAAACAACAGGATGACACCAACAGCCCATGCAGATAAATACAGGTTTAATATGAGGACTTTTGATTCATACTGGTGAATAATAACTAATAACTCTGAAAAAAGATTAAGAAAGACATTCTAAATTATGAAAAGGCACTTAGGTTTCCAATTCATGTGGCTTGACATATTATTAAACTGCAGAATCATTGGGCTGTTTGGATTAGGCTGAGATTTACTGTGGAAAATTCAAGAAGTATGAGTGTAAATCATTTACTATTCTGGTACATTTTGGGCAAAAATCTACACACATTTTAGGAGATAATAAGTAGAGGTGTAAAATAATGGTAAAAAATTTGTTTTAAACATAAATTCACATATTTTCTTCATGAAATCTATGTGCTGTTCGACAGCTTCATAATGAATCTGAATCAAAATGGGGAGCTACGGCTACATCATATGACAAAAGTTAAGATAAATCATGTACATAGACAGTTTTTCAGCCTTTTGTAAAACACTTATACTGTAAAAAACATCCACAATGAAGCAGCATTGTAGCACCATCCCAAATAAGGTCTTACACCAATTGTTTATGTAAAGTATTCATTGAATGATTATATTTAACTTTCTTGAAAAAGAAAAAAGAAAACCTTGCCTGCAAAGAGTATCATAATTCATATTGCAGGCATTTTTTTTTTACCTCAACAACTTCTCATACCTAGATCAAATTACAATACAATAAGTTTCCACAGACTTGATTCAATGTTCTCAATGTAAATATTACTTTATAAAACTGTCTCACAAAGCAAGGAAAAAAAATAATAAAGCTGTGAATTCAATAACTATTCCAAAATAAAATGTATTGAGTAGGTCTATATATCTAACTTGTGCTCAGAGTTAGAATAAGGTATACTTCTACATTATATACATTTAAAAGAATTAGGCCAAGAAGCATGGTTATGGTTGAAAAAAAAATCATAATTTCCTTTTAGAAATTTTAAATAATTATCCTAAAAATTGCCCACCAATTCCATTTGAGATTCTGTTGGCAAATTAATCACCTTCTATCCATGCTGAGCTATACTTTATCAAATTTTTTACTCTGAAAAAAGTGCCATTTCTTTGTTTTATCTAAAACATAGCTGAAAATGTAAACGTAACTGCATTATAAAATAACATATTCCTTGATCATTGACTATGCTCCAAGGTTATTCTAAGAGGTTTGTCCCCCTATTTATAGAACTATATGGTGGAAAGTAAATAAAAAGATTCCATTATTCAAGGAAAGGGAGCTGGCCTAATATGCTCTTTATATTTTATTTCCTCTTCAAGACATAAATTATAGGCCACATTGCACGCATCATCTTCAAATACCCACAAACACATTTTACAGATTCTTGGATCAGCTTTAAAAATACATTACATAGGTACGTATAAAATATGTAAAATTTATAAAACAGAGCAGAGGAGGGAACTCATACTAGAGTTTCATACACTGATTTTGGTCCATGAGAGCAGAAGGCTCTGTCTCCTATTGCCATTGAACCAACTTAACAAAGGGCTAAACAAAAACAACTTTTTTAACAATAAGTACAATACAGTTAAGTCCAACGCAGAACAAAATATTTCCAAGAGTTATATTTCTTGCTGTCTTGTGTGAGTGTTCACAGTCAATGGCAATAGACCATATTCATAAGAAAGCTTAGACACAATACATTTTTCTTGACCTGGTGGCTCAGATTTATGGTGAACAGATACGTGAATAGCAAAGCTAAATGTAGGTTTCATATTTTTGCAAAAACATCATCTCTCTATTTCAATTTTCCCAGTGTTTTTCCCCAAAAATTCCTTATCTACATTGTTTTCACTGTTCATTTTAAAATCTAGGTTAAGATTCCAAGATTGTTTAAAATTGATTCTCATTGACTTCATGAAAAATGCATGAAGTTTCAATAAGATCCACAACCATTCATTTAATGTTTTACAAAAGGCAGGTACATGAGAGCATGGGTATCTGCAACAGTGGAGTAAATTTCATCATAGACTGGTTTTTAATACTCTTTTTTTTTTAGCTGGGAGGCATTATTGAGGTTCAGTTTGAGCCAAACTGTAATCAACAGAGGCAAACAATATCTTCACCATGAAGCTGCCATGTGATGTGGGTAGCTGTGCATAAGTTACTAGTTTTGATCCATCTCCTGAAGTCTGCGAATCAGAGGATGAAGCACTGGCTGCTGAACAAGCCCTCCACTGCTTGCATTGACCGCCAAGATTCTTTGCTTGCTTGCTGGGCTTTGGACACTGTCATCTTCTATGTCAACCTCCAGGACACGCTTGGCAGATTTGACTCCCTAAAATTAAAACATAAAATTAAATGAAAAGCACAAGCAGAAATGAGGTCCTCAATATTTAAAATCTTAACAAATAAATGTCCTGTCAGACCTAAACAGATCTTATCGTGATCTATTGGTGTGAGGCCTTGACAACTTTATAATAAAGAAAAAAATGGTCACATTAAAAAATCATGAATTTTTAAAAGAATGGTTAAAGTTAAATTCTCATGAAGAGCAAAGAACTTAAAGTTAAGATCATGCAAAAATGTTACTCACAATCAAACTAACAAAAACCTTTAAGCGATTTAAAGAATGTTCTAACTTTTCTTACTGCATCTTATTGCTGATAAAGTTCTTTGCTCCAGTGGGGTTAGTACTTTTCCATGACCCTTTGATAAAGGTTTTTAAAATGATGAGTTTGAAAACTTTATTTGATTTAGATGAATTTGATTAGGTTTTAGTCGTGGATATCTTTCAAAAGTATTTCTTAAATTTTCAATATGTCTTAGAATAAGGCAAAACATGCTAGCTATACATAGCATTGATTTCTATAGTTCTACAAAAAGTTTTCTCTGAAGCTCTCATTATAAAGAGAGCACTTCAAGCATTTAAAAAAGTTGTGAAATTTGGGGGGTGGGGGGAAGGGAAGGGTTCTAAGGAGAAAAAAAAATCATTGAATTTCTATTCTCCTGTAAAATATATTTGATAAAAATAGATTCAGTGATAGAAGATTCCATCACCAATATTTCCATATCTAGTGATTGTTTATGATGAAGCTGATGATTTGATAATCGCATAATTTCAAATTGTTTAGGGATCTTAACAATAAATATGATCTTCAATAAAGCAGTCATGTTTGTCAGATGTCTGAGAACAGTTGTTATCATTGCAGAAATGTCAAATAATTTTAACAGAGATAAAAAATATGAAAGTGATCAAAAGCATGCAGACATTTCAAAAAGGTATGACAGAAGAGCCCTCTTGATAAAACAAAAAGTATGTTCTGAAAAAATCTCCATCAGGAATATAATAATGAAAATTGGCTATGACTTGCATGCTTTATTCAAATACAGGAATATTAACATACTCAAATTAAAAAAAAAATGAGTGATGCAAAAAATATATAATGTATTTCTATAAAGAATTTCTTGATGAGCAATATTGCAAGCTGACATGCCTGTGAGTAAGCATTGAGACAAAAGGTCCTTTTTCTGTTACATATTATCAATTCAAAATTATGTAATAAACCATAATTTAGTGAAATTACCTTATTTTCTTGCTGTAACATTGAAAAGCCCAGAGTACATATCAATATCAAGAGAGTTATATGTGTTCACAGGCCATTTAAATTTTGCTTGTTTTGCATAGCAACACATGTCAGTGACGGGGACAAAGGTGCAGAAAAATGAGGGTTTTACCCAAACAAAGCTAGAATTAAAACCTAAGAGATGATTCTGTTTTTACTAAATTTTTTGGCTTAAGGTGCTCAGTTTTGGAGAGAAAAGCCTTTGATGGACAGATGATTTTTGCTAAAGATTCTTAAATCCAAGACTTAGCACTAACAATTTTTTTTCTAAATTTCAGTTACCTTTCGTTTCTTTGATCGAACAATCTTATCTTTTACTTCTCTTACCCATTTGGCATACGCAATATATAACATGAATTTTAAGCAAAGTCATTAATTTTTTTTCTACAAACATACACAATCTGCTCCAAGTTCTTCATTATTTAAATAGTTTACTTGTTTAAAAGTCATATATCGTTGTTGTCTTAAATGATTGCTTTGATTAATCATTGCTGACAACTAAATTTTCAAAGAGGCAGCGAATATTACATGAGTGAATAACATTTCAGTTAGAGAGGAACAATTAAAAAGAGATTAAGGGAGCCTATCAGATGGTGAGAGAAGAGAACTTTTCACAGAAATGATAGGAAAACTTAAAAAGAAAATTTAAACTAAAACTTCAATATTTCGGTGACAACAAAAGACTCATTTTCAAACTAAAGGAATACTTTAGTAAGTAAGGAAAAGGGAAGGCAAGATCAACAATGGCCTGACATTTACTTGTGGGTTTCCTTGACCACTAAGCTAAGGTGTGATGGGTAGAACTAGTCAAACCTGAAAGCAGGGACAATACCAAGAAACGTGAAGGACAGGCTCTGCCATACATTCCTCATCATCTTTATTTTTACAGCTAAACATATAAGGGGAAAAAGAGATGATGCAAATATCTAATATAAAAATCTAGCCTACCGTCTGTGTTTGTTGCTGTTGATGAGCCTGCAAGAGGGCTGCTCCTTGTTTAATCATTTTGTTGATTGCTTGAAGTTCCTGCCAATTGAGAGAATCCCAAAGTTATCAACACTAGCCTTGAATTACATAAGCATATAAGAAAGTTTGATTTTGCAACTAAATAAAAAAAAAAATAAGAACAAAAGGAACAACACAAAAACTACAAAATCCCTTCTTACAAATAAGAGTTGCACTACTACTCTGCTCTACAAAGTAGTCATACTTTTCCCATATCAAATTATGATAAATGAGAAAGAGAGAATCATACCTTAGATGGACTTCGATTTATGCTGTATGAGAGGCCCCTGTTTTGTAAGGAACTGAGTGCACCCTGACCTTGAGCTGGAGAAATGAAGAGAGAATGGTTGCTGGACACCCGGCGTGGAGACAGAGTCATACTTCGACCAGCTGGCAGTGGAGATAGCTTTGGCTGATCCTAAGGAAGCATATTCATTTTGAATAAGGATGAATTAAAATATAGAATTATTAACAGAATCATGACAGTAAACATAATGTACCCGAGTTAGGAAAATCCCTGAGGTTTCAGAAATAAAGAGAGAAAAAAAGAAAATCCAGACGTTATTGACTGACAGCTTTGGGGCAAAATTATCACTTGCAATGAGCCATAAAGTATAACAATAAACATATTCAGTTAAAAATTGGGAGTTTATCAATGTTAACACAAGCCTAATAAATTTTCCTATTTCATCAATACCCAGTATATTTTTTCCTGCTTGCCTACATAAAATAATACCAACCGTTAGATCTGCACTTTTGTCAGTGAACTTCATGGCAAAATCTCTGATTTTATTTAAATAGACCTGTGAAATAAAGACAATTAAGAGCAAAAAGATTATGAGGGATGCTACCAGAGCTTCATATAATCAGGAAAATAAGGTGAGGGTATCAAGCTTTCAAATTTTAAAGAACAACATGAATGTTCACTTCTGGGATCCTACATAAAAAAACTTGTTAAAACAACAATAAGTAAATAATTCTTCATTAGATATCAGGATATTGTGACAGCAATTGCGACGGCGTCTCAGCCATCATGCTTTAGTTGTGCTGGCGGGTGTAACCTGAACCCCCGTAACCTAGCTTGACCTCGGGCGATGACCGGGTCAAAGTAGAGCCAAGAGTCTTGCTCTCTCAACTCGCGTATTGGTTACAATTAATATTTTTTTAATTTATTTTCTACTATGCCAATTTAACTTGTACCTAAATGAAATATTTATATATGAAAGAAGAGAAGCATCTGTCGTAGCAACAAAAAACTAGAGATCTGAGAGTTATAGTTTTATTATAGATTTCTTGTAAACAGGGCACTTTCACTACAGACTTTAACTCTCTAAGGTGCAAGTTTCCTGTCGGCCATTTTGTTTCTCAGGTTCAACTTCCTGACATCAGAAGTGGGCTTGGTTTGTTTAGATTCTTTTGGGCTTTGTGAAGCAAAAATGGCTGCCTCTAGAAAAAAGCTTATAAAATATTTATTTTTACACCTATGATCTTGAAACTTCCCACAATTAATTTAAAGAGGATCGGCAATATGACTTTGGGCTGCTTTTCTTGATTTTTTTGGCTATTTTATTTTTTCTTCGCCTGACCAGTTATTAATATACTATTTTGAGTGCACTATCTAGAGATCCACTTTATTTCTGTTGTTTTATATCAATAATTCATATTATAAACTTTTATAAAAATGTGCTATAGCTGTTATTGTTCTTTCTGTTGTGTTTGTGGGTGAATTTTGTGTCATGAGGAAGTTATTTATTAGCAGATAGATGACATACAACTTATAAGAGGAAATGATATGATTGAATAAGAATGAGTTTAATGACTGAACATATTTTTATCGGTCCCCTATCTAACAAGATTTCATTCATATCAAAATGAAAGGATTTTCTATCCAGCCTACACCAGGACTGGATTTAGCAAGACTTTGAGAGGTCTGGAAATTAATAGATTCCATGACTAGTAAAAAAAAATAGTAGATTGTGATCATGAGAACCACACAAGTAAACTAAAAGAATCAACTAGGTCTAGATCTTCATGCGTTGACTGAAGTGTGTAATAAACAGAAAACTGTATAGGAAAGCACATTCAAAAACGTGGACACGAAAGAGGCTGACAACAGAACAAAAACAAACTTAAAAAGTATTGTGCATGCAAGAAAAAAAAATTACTAACTGTGACAAGACAATAGAAAAACTCAACTTACTTTTGGATTGGTTTTGTTTAATTAATCCTCGAAGTTGAAATTCACAGTCACAACACTGTATTCATAAAATTTATACACTAAGAAAATTACTGGCACTCACAACATTTATAATAATTTTTAAAAAATTAAAGGAAGTAAAAGGCACAATGACTAACACAATATTAAAATTAGGTCTTTACGGATGAACAATTGCAATGCCAGTTTCATGGTACTTTCCAAAACATATTCTCTTACAAAGAGCCACCTTACAAAATTTGCAATGAAAACTGGTTTCGACAGGGTAGCCTTTAGGAGTTTTTTTCTGTTCCATAATGCATAGTGTGCACTGTTTTTTTGCAGCCAGAGATTTTCTCAATCATATGATGTCATATTGTCTCTTGCCCCGCAGGTGTTGCACGGGTGGCTTTTCTGCCCGGGAGCTTCCGTGAAGTGAAACCATTTAAAAGTCCTTCTGCAACATCTGCCGTGAACATCATGAGGTCGTAGCTATTCGGTATGTTGTAATTATGTGGCGAATACTTCCATGTGATGAATGCATTGTAGATGGAGGCACTGATCAAATGCCAGACCAGATACCTCCACCATTTTTTGCCCGGTTGGCCTACTGGATAGTAGGACTGCTGCTGGTCAAGTTTGTCTACACCCCCCATAAATCTATTATAGTCAATAAGGGGATGAGGACATCCATCAGCAGCAGGCCCCATCACCTGATTGGTTGAAATCAAAGTGATGGTTCTCTTGTCCCGGTATGAGGTGGCCACTAGGTTACCTCTCTGCATTTGACGCAGCTCACCCCTTGTCTTCAATTTTAGCTTTACAAATGGAGGCAGGCCTTTCCTATTTTGCAAGATGGTGCCACACAAATATGTGTTATGAAAAATAAATGCGTAGCCAAGTCTACTGAATTAAAAAATCTGTCTACATACACATGATGTCCCTTCATAAAATGAGGCCGACACAATTCATCAACAACGCCTGGGATCTACCCTGCTGCCTTTTCCTGTGTAAACATCATAGCCAAGACAGTAGCCGAGGCGTGCGTCGCTGACTGTCCACACTTTTATACTCCATTTTGTGGGCTTCGCCGGCATGTACTGCTTGAAAGAAAGTCTGCCTTTGAAGCCCACCATGGCCTCATCCACACTAAGCTCTCGTTGGGCTTGGAAATGGGCACGGAATGTAGCCTGAGTCATGTTGATAATGTTTCTAACTTTGAACAGGGGGTCAAATCCTTGTTGACCGCGGGTGGGGTATTTGCTGTATCTCTACAATGGAAATACCGGCAAATATTTTTAAACCAATTAATGGTCATGATGCTGGAGATGAAGGCGTCGTGAAAACGTTTATCCTCACTCCAGTACATCCACAGTCGGGGCCTGCCGCGAATCCCAAACATAATCTGCATGCAGAGGAAGGCTCGCATTTCCTCCACGCAGGTGTTGTATCAACTGCTGCTGGGCGAAACAGCAATGCACTGGGCTGCATACAGATTTGTTTCCGCCACAAGAGTCTCAATCAGAACCAACAGAAACATCAGAAAAAAGAAATTCAAGGGACAAGCAGAGGCATCCAGGCTGCTCCACAAAATTCTGCAACGTGATGTTTGCAGGCTCAGCGCTCTAATCATCTGCTGCAGCAGGCACAGGTTCAAAACCAGCTCCAGCCTCCATTTCTCCCTCAGATCCAGTATCAGTCTGAGAGCGAAAAAATAAAAACCATGAATTAGAACTTCACAATATTTTTTTTTATTTCTGGTTGTGGAAAGTCTTAATATTTCTTCATCTCTGGTTGTGGAAAATTTGTTTTTTCTTCTTGAAACAATATTGATTGGCTTTTGTAAAAGACCAATGCAGCTGTGCTCTAATTCCTAGCAATTATGCTAGAAAGTCAAGAGAGAGAGAGAGAGAGAGAGAGGGGGGGGGGGAGAGGGAGGATTCATCCCTGGTAAATCTTGAATTGATCTTGAACAAGCTAAGTGAGGATAATGAATAAGTTCAATTTCTGAATTCAAAACTTAATTAGATCTAGATTAGAGTTTACATTTGCTTGTTCATTCCATCACCATTCATCTGGAATCTAGATCCAGAATGTAATCTAAGCCTTATAGTCTATCTAGCTCTAGATTGTAGAATCTAGATCTAAGCTACATTCTTGGACAAATCTTTACCTCATCTCTAGATTTAGTCTACTTACCTCCGAATCGTCTTCTATCCCAGTCATTTCAACATCTGACTCGTTGTCGAGCTCCGTGTCGCTTCTTTTTCCAACTCTTTCTTCTTCCATGATGATGAAAATGTTTGGTTATAAAATGTTAACCCTAATCTGAATCAAGAATGTAAACTGGAATGTGTTGATGCGCATCGAACAAAGGAAAGAATCGAAGTGACAGAGAGAAGCGTCAGTGCTTTGTCTGGAAGAATCTCGCTGAAGACCCGTATTTTTCTAAACCTTTCACCTTTGTTCCTGTGCTGGAAGCCCCCACATGAAGGGTCAGTAACCTCCAAAAATATCTCAGGATGACGTTATGGTTTATTTTAAGACTCTAAATTAAGATGGGAACCCTTTGTAACTAAAAATAAAGAGGGGTGTTTCGTATTTGCGTCACGACCGGGTAAGGCCGGCTTGTGCAGTAACGATGGCCATTAAGCTGGGCCCGGTTGGGCCAGTTTAAACCTTAGGGCTGCTTTTATTTTCAGCCGGGTTAGGCCGGCTTAAATCTTAGAAGGTTAAGACAGAATTGAAAATTAAATCTCGCAATAATAGAAGAACCTGCCGATGAAAGTTTTAGAAATTTATATGTATAATAGATACTATATTGAACATTAAACTCAGCAAAAATTAGGATGTTGACAAAAAAAATTTTTGAGATATACAAGTAAACAGTACTTATCATTATTTGGCACACTCAGATTGTAGAATGTTCATGTTGAGAGTTTACTGGTCATTATTTTCTTATGGTAACCATCATGTAATAAATCAGGTGCGATGTGTAATAGATTTATAAATAAAAATACTGGATGAAAATACACAAATATCAAAGTCCGTTGTCTTTGGATTGAAGAGCAGGAGCAACTTGCAAGAAACGAGCAAAAAAATGTGTTCTTATCTTTCGAATTCATTGGGAATGTCAAAGGCCTCTTCTATCTTTATTTTTGAAAGATGCCTCAGTTGTTTCTTGATCTCTCAGGAGCCCCAACGCTAAAGTATGTTGTGTAATGTAGGCTTATAGAATGCAGTGTCAGTCTAATAGATGCTGTTTGCGGATTATTTTTTGGGGAAATGTTTTTCTGGAGATGGACATATAGCACATTCACTACACAGATCGTTTATATCGTTTACATTGTTTACATAAGTTTCTCTTGAATGTTCCATGGTTGATAAAAGTCTGTATTTTAAAAAATACAATTTAGGTTATACAATATGCTGTTAACAGAACAAAATTACATCACCTTTAAGTTCCTATGTCGGAGAAACAAAGTTTACTCATCGTGTGGAACTTTTATAATTAGCATTACAACTTGCTTCATTATACTTTCATTATTCAATTGAAATAAAAATATACTTCTAATTCATGAACACCTCGCACATATTAAGTTAGAATTATCAGATTTTCACAAACATATCAAGGAAAAACAGGGAATTGTGGAGGAAGAACAAATATAATTCAGTCTTGAGTGATTGCAGAGCAAGAACTGATTAAAAAGCCGAAAAATAACATGGTTTCATTTCCACCTGGCCGAGACATGCAGCACTGAGTGATAACAGTGGGGCCAGTGTACCTGACCTCGGGTTACCTGTCAAGACCACACTGATTTATGGCAGTAGGGACATCTTTAGCACTCAACTAAAGCCGAGCGAAGAAATAGAATTTGTTACACCATGTTGAATATTGATCTAGAGGTACCTGTTTTGATTTCTATTTTGTTGTCTCTTCTTACTAGGCAATGTCTGGATCTCAGATGTGGCAAAAAACAGCAAAATGAGTGGGTAAATAGAGACTTAGAAGTTAGCAGATTACCCTAATGTTGATATGAAAGAAATCAAAACGATCCTCTTAAATTTGTGTTTTAACTATGATATGTGCAACCTTGAAATACATTTTGAATCCTTCTTTAAATTATCAATAAAATCTATTGAAGTCTACAGTCTCACATAAAGCCTGGCAGGAATGTAACTGCAGTGCTGATACTTTTCATACAAAAGAAAATACTTACAAGATTGTAGAACTGTATCAGGTCTCCCCTCTCATCCTCCTGATTCAAATTTTCAGCATGGCCAAGAAACTTTGTTGGCGTTGGTGGTTGGCTATTGGGTTGAGGGTGAGGGAGAGTGCTGCTTGAGCGCACAGTTGGCTGCTCTGATGTTTCAGATAGAAAAAACAAAAATGTAGATATCAAATCTGAAGAAAAATGATAAGCTGATACTTGCTACTAATTTTCACCATTTTATCCAAGAATTTTCTTTAAAAGATATAAATCCACTTTAAAAAGGTAAATAAAACAAGATCATGTCATGATAATGTAGAGCATTGACAACAATAATAAGTCTTTATTACTCACTTTTGTTGTCATCCTTGGCAACCTCTGTTTTATTGCTGTCCACAGCATCGGGTGATGAGGTCCTAGTATCCACATTACTTGTACTACTGTCACTGCTGCCTGAGCTGTGTCTGTGTCTCGAAGACAACAGTACACTACGGTACACCTGATATATGTGAGTATAGCCTTGAATTAGCAGAAAGATTACTGGAAGTCACAGCTTATATCACATATCATGAACATATTTCATACTTCTAGCTGAATTTTAGTTTTTTCTAAATAGATTATATAATGATTATAGTTGGTACATTTATGTTGAAAAATAACATTTCTATTGTCTACTTGTAGAAATCTAAAATAATCTATGAAATCAGTGATTTAATTCAAGCAATAATAGCTTAGGTATTTGTTCAAAATTGATTAAGTGAACAAAAATAACATTTAAATAAATGTCAAAAAAATAAAATCAGCATAAAATTGAAAAATTTTAGACAAGACTAGTAAAATGAACTGAGTATATTTAAAATTCAGGGATAAAAAAGGAAAAATTTACATGGCTGTGAGCCTGAGGCTGTAATCTGTAGCACTTCATAATGTTGTGGAAGGTCTGTGGTTTCTCTGTGACCTACACAGCAGTAAACATCAAATTTAAAAGAAGATGATAGCTTCATAAATTTCATACTAAAGGTAAGATTTTTACTTTTATTTTCTAATTTAGTGGTGCCTGCCTACAAGAGGAGAAAAGTTTTAAAAATTGACTTTGACAGACCAGTTACCAATTCTTAATAATTACACTATATACAACAATTAAAAGTTTAACCACACAAGGGGACATACCTTAACCAGCTTAGTTAAATAAGTAAAAACAAAATATGTAAATCTGTTGATAAGGTATTACTGAACTTAAAGCAAAGCATGCAACAGTATAATAAGTTATCAATGCATGGAATCTTAAGTAAGATAAATACCAAGACATTGTAAACAACCGCAAAATTGCCCATGAAACTATTCAAATTTTGAGATGAACCAAATTTAGAAGCATAATTAAGTTGTATTTTTTTTCATTTACAGGGTCCTAAAGATAGCAAGGATTTAATTTTTTTCGCAAAAGCTTTGACCACAAACTTAATGCGGACCATTTTTGAGGGATTAAGTCAACAGCTTAAATTTAAAGCTCTTTTGTGGAAATTTTTTTTAAAAAGTGATAGGTCATTAAAAAGCATTCAATACCACAACAAGGCTATTTTGTTCTTATGAGCAGTTCCAGACATTGGCCAATCTATAAATTTATATTGTCCACAATACTGTACCTAGATATATTTTTTTATTTCAACTATGTTTTCAAATGTTTTTTCTCTCCAATATGTGCATCAATTAAAAAAAAAGTTTTAAAGCATTTAAAATAAAGGGAATTGAACATCTATCATTGGCTCACCCTTGCAATAAGGTAGATGGAGCACATGATAAGCTGGTCCAAGTGACGATCACACATCAGGCTGCCTGCATGATGCACCAGACCATACTCAAAGCAGGTCCAAATTTTCTTCATCAGTGCATCATCCTCGACGCCAAGCTTTTCAAACAGGTCACGTAAACGTACACTGGCAAGGTGGTATACCTGTGGGTAAAAAAAAATACACATAAAATTTTAAAATGACCAAAGACTGGTTCATGGGATGTAATGTTCATTTGAGTTTCACTTAACACAACAACATAAGAAAACTGAACACTTTCAGGAAATATGAGAGAATCTACAGCAACTCAAAGTTTTAAGGTCCTCATGAGCACATTTTTTCTCAAATCTGCCCTAACAATTCTTTTCTTGGTTCATTTATTTATGATTTAAGCATAAGAAATAATTCAAGTTCAATATTAGAACAAATACATTTTGTTGGGTTTTTTTTATTATAAATGAAAATTGTTTTATTTTTCATGTTCTATCTAAATTTGAAATGATGTGCAGATCTGTTTGTGTGGCTGTGAAGTTATTTTTGTTGTCCGTTTGTCTGCTGACTTGATAAAACAGTTTGTGCATCAACGATGTGTTTTAATAAAACTTCTTTGTTGTTTAAAACATTTTTCGAACTTCATCACATTTCAAAGACTATTTCGCTGCTTTTTTTGGGAGACTGTACTTTCACTTCAGTAAAAGCATCAATAGAAAGTTTGTTTTGTTCCGTTAAATTTAGTTTCTCTCATGAAAATTGCCCATAAATAAAGCTGGTTAGAAAAAAATTTTGAAGAGGAAAAAAAAAACTTGATAACTTTTACAACTGCTCTTCAAATGAGCTTCATTTTGACATCAATTGATAATTATAAGCTAGATCTACACTGAACAGCCTTATCTTACAAATTGCTTTTTATTTAAGAACATATTTTGCAATAACATAATTACCAAATGATATTCGAAATTGATGGTGAATATTCATTGTTCCTATTGGTGACACAAATTTGTCACTCTAGACCTAGAATAGTTCTTGACCAGTTGTCTAAATTGGTCAGAAGGGTATGATGCTTGTTATCTTTTGTGTCTCTAGCTTAATTCATAAATTGATATTTCCATTTTGCTTTGGAACAAAAGTCTCTGCATCAATACAAATCATTTCAGGAGACTGACAAAGATTTTAGAATCTTATTGCCATTTAAACTGATCATAGTTTGAAAAGATACAAAGCTAACACAATCCAATCTTTATATTTTGAGCAGCTTCTTAAAAAGAAATCTACATAAAGCCACCTTTGCGATTGCAATTTATTTGGACTTGTTTGGACAGGCTGTTGAAGAATTTTTACCTTTCTGAAAAACAATGAGAGTGAGCCTGTCTTCTTTGGTTTATTGTAGCTCATGTCAATATCCATGCTCCTGTCTAATTTCACCTGAACCTGAAAGTGAAACAGCAGCAAGAGGAATTAAATGAATGCCAAAAATCAGGTCCCTTTTAAACTTTTTTCAACCTGCTTGTCATTCTCATTAGTGAATATTTAATTTCTATCATCAGAATTAAAAGTATCAGGTTGGTCAAGTTTAAAGAAAGCAGGCTTTAAAAGAGTGAGAGAGAGAGAGAGTAATATCTTAAGCTATTGAGCCCCCAAAAGAACTGTTTAAACATTAAACAAACAAACTAAGATTGGAGCAATTAGCCTTTTACCTGACAATAGCCTTGCCCAGGTCTTTTAATGGACACAATCGTGGTTGTGCTGCCAGGTGAAGAGGGTTTGGTGTTGCATGTACTGCTGACACTGGGAATGCAGGTAGCTGCAGTGGAAACTGTGCTCACTTCAGAATTGTTGGAAGCAGATGTGACAGCAGGACTTTCAATCTGCACAGGTATCAGGATCTAAAAGGGAGTAATGTTAAGGAATAGAGAGACAGAATTTTGATTTTCAGTCTTATTCATATCTTTTTTAGTTATTGCAATATTCCTGTCCTCTTGCAAAACATACCCTCAGAGAGAAAGATAATTCCGGACTTTTGGGCAACTTCCAAAGAGATGATGTTATAAAAAAAGAAAATAAGGGAAAGAACCAGGAAAGAAACTGTCCAAATGACTCTATAGGACCTGAGAAGACAATTCCACAGGCCACAATACAAGGAAGTAGATGGGAGGGGCTGATAGAAAAAGAGCTGAGAAGATAACATAATGAAATGAATGGATTTTTAGTTAGATGAAGCCCTCAGTAAGTCTAAATACAAAGGAGGATGGCTGAAAGTGGTTACCAGATCATACTTGGTGCCCTTGCTGTCAATTAGACAAAGAGTTAAGTGAAATGAAGTGAAGTGATCAAACTGGTACATTTAAAAAACCCAATATTTGTTAAGTATTTCTTGTCCAAAAATATTATTTTTAAAGAAATAAAGGCTAAAACAATTTTCTTTCTTGTCCAAAAATATTATTTTTAAAGAAATGAAGGCTGAAACAATTTCCTCACAGAAAGAAAGATTTATCATAATAGTATGATTAGAAGTTAATTTGAAAATAAACAAACATATGAAGTGTCTTCTTCTCAAAAGATGTCCAGTCTTCATACCTGTCTGCCATCATCCATGAGTGCAACAATAGCCTGCTGGTTTCCGCAGGAACTGGTTTTGACTTGGGTAGATGAGACAGGGTTGCTATTGCTGCTAATGACAGTGGCTGAACTAGTGTCAGAAACACTGCTACTCTCACTATTTTGGACAGCCACTGAAGTTGTTGATGTTGAACCTTCATTGCTGTCAGTTGCAATGGTTGTAGTGATGATGGGTGGAGGAGAGTTTGACTTGGGCAACATAGAGGATGGCGCTAAGCAATTGGCCAGCTGAACAGATGAGGTGGGAAGGAGCCAACACAGTCATATCAAAAAATTGGGATAAGTTATTTGTCATTTTTTAAATTGGATGTGGCAGACCAGATTAATTTAAATAACTTAATTAACAGTTACAAAAAGATTTCAGTAAAAAATAAATTAATATTTCATATAGCATATTGGTAGCAAGGTGATATCAGATTTATTCTATGATAAAACAAGAGATACCTTTCACCTTATTTTTATATATTATATTAAAATGTCATCTGTAGTAAATGTAATTTTAGGAAGTAAAGAAATAGCAAAAACTAAAAGGGAAAAAAGTGCGCAAAAAAGCCAACTTCAATATGTGCCAACAAAACAAACCTCACATTTGACAATACTATGACAAAAAAATCAAAAACAGTAATCAATGCTATCAAGAACGGTACATAATTATATTATTGCTGCTCCTATTGTTCCAAAAATTGATAAACAGAGAATGAATAGGGACAAAATATAAAAGTTGGAATATCTGTTTGCTCTTTAAACAAAATGCAAAAAAAAATTAATATTTACAGGTTAAATACTTGAAATTAAGAAAGCTAAGACATTTTTGTGTAATCTTGAACGGTACTTACTAATTGAGAGATCTCAATCTAAGCTAAAAATAGAAGTATGGTTTCTTTTAACTCATTCTCAGCACTTTTTAGCTTAAGCTTAAACTTACATCTAACTCTACGAGCAAAATTTACACAAATTCAAATGAAAAACAAATTGATTTGTGAAAAATAAGTTTACAAAAGTATCTTAAAAGCCATCAGAGCCTGGGCCTAATCTAGTTCTAGGTCTAGTACAGGTTTGTAATATGTATTGGGCACTCCGTAAGATTCAGGAGGATCTAGATTGTCTTCTGTCTCCTTTAGGCTTAAGAAATTAGTTCATAACTTCAGTTTTCAGTTATACACTATAAAATATTTTCCTATCATTTAAATATTCATATTGTACTTTTTCTGCAATTTGTATTTTTTTAGTTTAATCCAGCTTATTTAAATATTTTTTCATCAACTGATCATCAGCACTTCTTGTTTGCCTTAACATTGGAAACAATATTTCTCCCTATATGCCTGTGCATTCTTCGTTGCTAAGTATTCCTAAAAGTGTAATACAGGCATTTAGTATCAATACTGCCTTGACACTGCCCTGTTTAACATCATTGGGTATATAAAAAAAAAAAGCTTAGAAATATGCAATAAGTGTGAGAAAGTATGGAGAACCTCCAACAATCAACTGATCTGTATGGCATATGGCTGCATTTTCCACAGATGACCAATTAAACCTTATCTTTTTTGTATATATAACATTACTTCACATGTATTTACACCAAAGAAACAACTTACCTTGTTGGGCACTACAACACTATAAGAACTTCCTCCTCTGAGTTGGTTCAGCAGGATTGAGCGGCTCCCTCCCTGACTTGGTGATGGTACAGTTGCACTGGAGGTTGTAGCAAAGGATGTTCCTGCAGGTAGTTGACTTGGAGTGGATATGATGGACACCCCAGGTGGAGGAGTAGGAGGAACTAAACCTGTCAGAACATTAGTCACTGGTACCTAGAAAAGGATACAAAAGGTTTCTCTGATAGATAGGAAGATTATTTTAGTATCTCCTATTTTAAATCACAAATAAAGACTTGACTTAGTAGAAAACATAAAACTTTCAAGACAGCAGTACCAATATTGACCAGACCAGGTAGGAAATTGATATCCAAAGAAAGCTTTCAATCAGTTTTAGTCACATCAAAGAAAATGATGAATCTTGCCAGAATGGTGGAATGATTTGACAATTTAACAAAGCCTCCTATGTGAAAAAAAAATATATTTGATTAAAAAGGCCCTTTTAGTCTTTTCTAAATGTATAAAGAAAAAATGCTAGCCTTAGCAGTTTTTCCTGTCTATCACAGCATAAAAGTTAAATTTGTGCAACACAATTTGTTTCTTGCACTTTGGATCTAAGCTCAATTCCATGCAATAAAAAATGAAAGAAACATGAATAAAAATCTTAGAGTAGGTGACAATGCATCTAATGAGTTTTCTCTATCAATTTTTCTTTTACATTGATTTTCTCCTATATTGAAATAAAGCAGTTAGTTAAAGTGGTTGCCTTGATGCCCAAAAAAATTTCAAGCCTTTTCAAACATATCTTTTAAAAACATGACAGTTCTGCAAAATATCAGGTCAATGTAAAGAGTGACTTTTGGGCTTTCCTTTTTCTTTTTTTTTTTCCAAAATTCAGAAAAGAAAATGTTACAGCAGTGCTATAAAACGTTACTCATATTTAAACAATAAAGATAATTATACCAAAATTATGACCAAGTACAAATTTTAACTTTCATTTTCAATTCAACAGAGCTAACAGCTTTCTAAAACTGACTTAAGGGCAAATAACTCTTTTATTCAGTGCTTAATTAAGCTCAATGGTATTATTAAAAATGAATGCCTAAAATTAAGTTAAACACTGGTAAGGATATCGATAAAGAACTGAACACTAACATACATCTTTACTCATGTTTTTTTCATGATTTTAATAATCTGCATTCCGAAAGCCCTTCGAAACTTCTAGTAAGAAAGATAAGTATTCATATTTATTTATTATTTTCTAAGCCCAATATCTATAGTGAATATATCATACAATAACAAACTTTATTTGACACATTAATTAAATAAACAAGATTTTTATGCTTTGATATGCACAATATCTATAGCCTCATTTCAGCCTTATATCAAAAGTTTAAACAGTTTCAGTGCAAAATACCAAAACTAGGCGTAGTTTCCAGCTTTTTTTTAAACAGCTATCTTCAAGAGAAGCCAATTTTCCACATACCTGTGCATTGCTAGTTCCAGGTGAAGGAGATGGGGTTGAAGTGGTAAAGGTTGAGTTTGTAGTTGAGTTGGCTACTGCCACAGCTGCAGCAGGGCCCACTCCAAAAAGACGTCTTTTTGCATTTCCTGGGGTAGGAGAGCTGAAGCGATCAGTAGCTCCAACAACTGTTGTGCCTCCTCCGGGGGATAAAAGCTCACCAGCTGGAGGGAAAAAAAAACAAGAAAATAACCAAATCTGGATTAGAATGATTTGTTTAGCAATATCATGCAGCATTGTCCTCCTAATCAGATGCAAAATTCAATTATTTTTTTATTTAAAAAAAAAAAAAAAAATGAGAAAATTTGAAGCCCTCATAAGTAAATAATACAGGAAGTGAAAAACTGTTTGAAGGGTGGATATGTCCCCAACAAATTAAGACCTGTGACAAGAAATTTATTTTGTTTGTCCCTGTTGAATCTGTCAAGACACAGCCCTTGCTGAAGTACATGGGTGTAAAAAAAGCTGGTGGGTGAGATTTTTATTGATATTTACTATGTCAGATAGCTCATTAGGTAGAAAGTTGTACTGACAATAGGGAGTTTCAGATTCAATCCTTTGTCGGGTCCCCTGGTCGGATTAGGTCTAACTTTGCCCTGACAGATAGCCCCTCTCTGGATTAGTTAAAAATTATTCAGGAACAAGCAAGGGTACATTGTATTTGAACATCAACCTTAGAGTGAACTGACGCCTAGCTGGAAAGAAATTTGTGACTGTAATCTCAATCTAGACCTAGATCTAGCATCAAGAGTTCACGATCTGATAAGCACTTGTGTTTGGAGACAAGTTTTCACATAAAAAGAGTTGGGAATGACTGAACAGGTTGTTTGGAGGTATCTGTCTTCAATCCACTATTTGAAATACTAAAAAGAGAGAAAATAGGTATCCCTGTAATGCTTGGAGTTGTACAGAAGTAACCTAGAAAACATGAAACCTCTATACGTTAACACACTTCAAAATATTTGCAAAAGCTGTCCCAAACACCGACCTAAGTGCCTAAAATAGAATGTTCGAACGCAACTTCCCTGAACATATCAAAATTCTCCAAAGAATTTGAGAAATTGTTTGACTGTATTTGTATTAAGATTTGTTTGAGGAAAGCATGCATTTACTCCCTAATGATGTCTATTAACGTGTGTACACCACACATTATTTTTAAAATGAGATGGACTCCAGCTGTGTTTGTTACTGACAAGATAAAAACAAAAACATGTAGAATACTTTTTTCATGAGTATTGGATAACTCTTCTTTCTCCTCAGTTCTGTCAACCAATTTTACAACCAATAAAGCATTGCTTTTGAAAATTCACTCTCAGTTCAACTCACATTTCTGATTCACTGGTTTAATTGTTCCCACCAATGATCGCCACTTTTTTTTCACTGGTAGTGCAGGCCCTGTTCGCCATCCTTCCATATGGCTTGGAGGTGTAACCTGTGGCAAAAACATTCTTTTGTTATAAAATCATAGCCCACAGCAAAGAGATGTTGCTTTAGCTTCATGTTCCAGAATATAATAATCAGAATCTACAGTTTAATTTACATAGAACTCTCTTAATCTAAAAATAGTGACGTCCCCACCACACATAAAAATTAACAGAACAATACTTCGATTCAGGGCTGCAAATCTTTACCAATCATTTCATTTTCAATAGTAGGATGTCAGTATTTGATAAGTCATTCCAGCATGGCTCTGAGTAACTCTTTTTCTTTCAGTATTTTGTAAGTTAATGACAAAGTAGCTAAATGTAGGGCAAGGGATAGATGCACTAAAAGTAAAGAAAGACTGTGAAGCTTTGAAGTCATTTTCACCAGGGCACCTGATTTATTGATTGCTTTTGTATGAAATTTCAGTAAGGATCGAAATAATTTCAAATATGTTAAGTGTGCAATCATAACCTGCTACCAATGAAAGTTAGCAACTTGAAAAGATAATGCGTCATAGCCGACTTTTTTTCATACATGTAAAAAACCAAATTCTTAATCTTACATCCCCTTTTTTTTTTCCTCATAACAGTCGTGTGGTATAGATAGGCATGTTATCTTTTCAGAAAGTACTCAGATTAAGCATATTTGTGCTGATCAAATTGAGTGGCCTTTGTGCATGTGGGCAGGATTTAAACTGTGCATGGCTTATCTTGATTTTGCTCTTTCCTAAGTCAAACACTTTTGAGATGGAAAATCTTATCTTTGCTTCTTGGTTCAGGTAACAACAAATGTAATGATGAAACTTTTAAGTTAGGTCTCCCAGGTTTCATTGTCATTTTTGTTCACATCGCCAACTGCTCCCCTAGACACGATATGAATACAAATTAAAATGGTCATCCATATTTTTTGTAGGCAATGCAATTGATATGTCAGCTCACCTCTTCACAAGTTGGCACTGAATTTTCTTTGATCGAATCCCAGAGGGGTGAGTCACTCCTCCATGCATAGCTCTCTAAAATACTCTCTTCAATCTGAAACAAAAAGTAACAGCCTAATTTGTGTGCAGGAGACAAGTGGATTCATGCCATAATATGATAAAGTTTGAGCATTCTTTGGAAAATAAACATGACAATTGAAGAAAACATTTACAAAGCTAGCAATCAGTTTTCACACTTTTCTAGGCTTAACAGCTCTTTAAGGAGTTGAGCACTACACCAGTGATAATTTTACAATTATATTTTGTTTATAATAATCATTGATGGAAATAAACCTGTCTCACATATCTTGTTTTTTTAATGAAGTTGCACACACATGTACATAATGTAAACACCCAATTATATTAAAAACTCTGTTATGATATAAGAGATAAAAAAAAAAAAAGAATCAGTCCAAATGCTAACTCTCTCTCTCCCTCTCTCACTCTCTCCAGTTAAGCTGCACTAAGACATACTCACATGGTTGAGATGTTTCACTACATCCCTGGAAAAGCTCTTTTCTGCACGTATAATGATCTCTATTACTTTGTAAAACTGATATGAGCTAAACTCAAAGATGTCCACAATCCAAGGAAATGTTCTGATTTCAGGTAAAAAAAAAATTTAATAAGCTACAATGGACATAGATATAATGAAATGAAAAAGAGATGAGAGAGTATCAAAAGAGGGACATTTGCAGGAGTGTCAAATAAAAAATTTGAAAGTGATGCCTGTCTGTAGTATAACATTTGAAGGGGGGTTTAGGTATAAATAAAATCTACATGATATGACAGTCATTTGAAATTTGAAGGGGATACCTACTACAGATTAAAATTTTCAAATAGTTATCTTAGTATCTCTTCCAATGTAAATTTTTTTCCTTTAACATACAAAGACACATGATGCCAATTCCCATTAATTTAATGTTTTCTTCATTCTAGATTCATAACTGCTTTCAGACCAAAAATACTGTGTTTTTCCACAGACCTTTGTGAGTTATAAGAAAATATAACTATCTCCAAGCAACAAGCGAATAAGGATCGATGAAACGAATCATTTTCCAAAAGAACCTGGTAAAGAAACATAAAAATTGATTACACACAAAAAAAGACTAATTAGAAGTTAATTTTTAGGTTCATTGAAAACGAAGCAAATGGTTTTCTTACTGAATTACACATCAAATCTCATTAGATAATATATTTTGTTTGGCATGTAGAATCAAAGTTAAAACCCCTATGCCTCAATTGTCATTTTACGGAGATTCTTTTATTTACAAACTCACATTTAGGAAGAGCCATGTGATATTATATAATTTCATACCCAACAACCATTCATGTAATTCTCATGGTCTTACAATGACTGTTTTGATCCAAAGCATCTATATTTTTCTTTCACCCGATGCATGCTGTATACATAGCCTCACCACTTTTAGGTCTATGTAAAAAATAAAAATTACATTTATTGGCTCATCAAGTGGTGGAGTATTTCAATGTTTTCATTTGTAAAGGAATTATGATAAATCTGAGCAAGATTACGATGTAGATCTTAAGTAAATCAAGATTTACAGGCAAGAAGAGAGGGACATGCAGAGCAGGAATATTTTTCTGTGTCATTGGAAAAATATAAATGTTAGGGATGGTTCTTCAAGATCTAAGTTTTAACTCTTCTCCTGACTAAAATTTTACCTAAAAAAACAAAACACAAAACAAAATAGCTTATAATTAATATCGAGTTTTACACACACAAAAAGTCCAAGTTTTGTACATACTATAATATATAAGAGTAACAATGTTTAATTTGTACATACTTGTAGGTGGCTTTTCCAATCCTTGTTGTCAGCTGCTGAGAGCCTTTGTTTTTCGCCCTCAATGATAGACTCTAATGTCTTAAAATAAAGACTCTCTCCTAGGTGGAGACGTTTGCGAGCAAAGTCTGTTGATGTGCCGGGGTACTCTGTTAGCTGAGGAAACAAACATAGGTAAGTTGTTTTTTTTAAATAAGTTGTAATTCTTTTTAGCGAGATTTGGAGACATGAATTTATCTCTCAAATTCAATATGTATGTTCAAACATTCAAAAAAAAAAACCTAGTATTTATACTTTACGCGCCCTTAAAATTTGATAACCTACATTTTGGACAAATGGCATAGTTGAACTATCGAGGTTTAAAAACAGAAGTATGAGTTCAAAAATCTTTTTCCATAGGTCAAGCTGATTCAATTCAATCAGGTGCTGTGCTCTTTAGCGTAGGCAACAATGACTTTCCATGCCTCTCTATCCCTCAATGCTACTGTCACTCTTCCTACTTTGAGCCACTTCGTTAGTCCATCCAACATCTTAACTCAACCCCACCTATATTGCCAGCCGTCGCCTGTACGGACCACTATTTAGTGTACCTATATCGCCTGTCATCGCCCGTTTACTTTCACTTTCTGGTGTCTACTTTCTTTCTTTATAACTACCAGAAATCTTGTGCAAACCTCATTACACTTTAGACTTTGTTTTGGTTATTTTAGATTCGTTTTCAGAGTAGATTTAGATAAAAAAAAATGCAGTTCAAAATTGACCATTTTTGTCTGCAATTTTTGGCGATTTCAAGGCCTAGGCTAGATCTAAACTTTGAATTAGGATGCTTCAAAAACCGTTTATTTCGGTTATCTGCATGGTTATCCCTAAAATCAGAATGAAAATCATGATCATTGCCCATTTGATTGTGATGTGGAGATAGTGGTGAAGTGGGATGTTGATAGTGAAAAAACTGAAATGATGGTAGAGTCAGCCTGAAGTGAGGGAGAAGTCTTAGAAAATTGGTTTACTGTCATAACGCCTTGTTTTATTTTAAAATTCAAGACCTCTAGTTTTTTATAGCTTATTTCATAATTATTTCATTTGACTGTGATATTTTTTTAAATGTTTAGCTCTATTCTTTGAACGGAGTTACGTCCCTTCTCTTAGGGTCAGGGCTTTACCTGAGATGGAGTTACTTAGGTCAGATTGTGTTAACACGCTTTTCATTCAATCATTCCAGTTGTCACAAGATGTTCTATTTCTCTCTTCTTATCACATGATCAAAAAAGATGGACTGGTGTTAACGTATTCTATTTATGAGTGATCTTGTTGTGTCTGCTTCACCAAACATTGTTTCGTTTGATTTCTTTGCAGTCCATGAGATTCGCAGTATTCCCAGAAGGAACCACATTTTCTGGTGCCTCCAGTTTCTTTTGTATCTGTTTTGAAATGGTCCAGGCCTCACGACCATACATCAGAATGGATTCAATATAGCACTCCAAGGCTCTTCTTCTTGTGTGAATTGAGATGTGGTAATTGGCTAGTATTGGTCTTATTCTCTGAAAACCTTTTTTTGCTTGCCCTAGGCATTGATGCTTCCATCGTTTGATATTAAAGTACACGAGTATCAGTTTTTTCCCGTGGATAAAGATGTTGATCTGTTGACACTCATTGTTTCAACTGATGAGCATTACTTTGTCTTTTTGCTATTCAATTCCAATCCTTTATTTCTACTTCCTTCTTTAACAATGTCTAATAATTGTTGCAAGTCTTCTTTATTTTCTGCAATTAATAGTCTCAACAGCGTATCTCAAGTTGTTTACATTGTGCCCTCTTAGGTTTCGTATGATGATGACATTGTAGAGAGAGATGAGGTGTGGGAAAGCACACATTCTTGTCTGATTTCCTCATCAACTCACACTGCTGCTGTCTGTTCCCAGTTATGTTTTTGATCACTCGTAGGTCTTTTCAATCTAAGGCTTTTAATGTTTTTGTTTTTTCTTACAAATTAAATTCTCAACTTAAGATATTTTCAAATTGTGATTTATTTTTAGACTTATTTTTAGATAATCCCTTCTTAAAGAGATATCCCCTTACTTTTGCATAATGTTTGCAAAAAGTCTTTCCCATCTCTTGCACTCTCTCTGTTATTTCTTGGGATGGATTCTTGTTGCAATTCCTGGAAAAAATTTGAAAAAAATATGATCAGTGATAAACAAAGAATTACAAATGCTGTGCTCCAGTTCGAATGAAATATTTTCAGCCCCTTACACTTCATCATATTTCTAAATAACTATTATGTAAAGAAAACAACTTTCTATTTTGTTTTAATGATGATAGAACCAATATTTAAATTTATTACTGAAGGCAACTTCAAGATGACATATTTTTAACAAATAAGTTATAAATTACTACTATCATTAAGTTGACTCAAATACCTCTACATTCAATCAAAACTCTCCACCTGAGTGTAAATTTTTTTTACTGAGCTTTTGAATTTGGTCAATGTGAGTGGCATAGGCAGGAGTATCATATTATGCCCGTTTTCAATTAAAGCTCTAGATATATTCCAGCTCTATTTAGGATTTTCCAATTGATCTTAATACTCGACTAGAAAAAAACTGTCTAGTCGTAAATATCAGATGAAGAAACAGAAATATTCCTATGTTAGAAATAACAATGAGGACTATGCGAAGATGGGGAGAACAATATTTTTCAGACGAATAAATGATAAAGTAAACAATATCTTTACTTTCACCTACAATAAAAACCTCAATATTGCAATTAAAAGTTAATGAAAAGAAAATATATCGATGTATAATATTGTCCAGTTTTATACTTTGGCACAGGAAGATGCGCGATGGCAGAAAAATGTCATATCCATCGAAGAATTATCTTTTCACTCTTTTTTTTATTCCTAAAATTGTGCAAATGTACATGAAGCAAGCTCAACCTTACGCATAAAAGTTTCTGTCTGGCAAAAGGACCAAATTTATGGAGGATCCCATAGCTATTCCATAAAATTACAGAAAACTCTCATCCCTGGGTGATATGAAGAAATCAGAGCAGATTGACATTTAAGAGATTGTGACAGTAAAAACAACCTATAAATTCTGTATTTCTCAAATACAGGAGTGAAATTAGGATACTTTGGATACAATTAGTCAGATCTGGGCATTCAAGCAACTTACAAAGAAAACAAGACAGAAATGAATGGAAAACAATTTACTCTATTGCATGATATTTCATGAACAAGGCTGAGAATAGATCTAGATAGTCAATGTTATTCCACCAGAAGAAAGTCTGTATTTCTCAACATAAGATAAAAAAAGCTGTGATAACTCTAAGCTCCAGTAGTTGTTGAGTCTAGACCACAATACCAAACAACAGTCACTTTAGTTTGTTCGAAACTTGTTCTAGGCTCTTAAATCTGACACCCCAATGTGAAACCTCACCTCATTTTTGCTCATAATGGCTGAGCACCCGATATAGGCATCCCATCGAATGGATGGAATGTAATTTACATCCTTTTTACTTTTTAAAGCAATACCCAAGCCTGTAAGAAGATTCAATATTCTACTAAGAGATCAAATACTTCAATACTAACCAGAAAACATGGTTCAGGGTTTTAAAAGCATGCCCAATTCATCGCTTGGCAATACAAAAACAATATTAAATTCAGGAATTTCTTAGTAAGCCTGTCTTGCGAATCAGCAGGTAGCAGGATGATGTTCAGATCTACATAGGACCTAACTAGCAAGATGGAAGCCAAAACCACTATCCAAAAGAACACAAGAAATTGACTATGCCTGATGCAAACTATGAAAAATCTGTGCTATCCACAACCAGTCACATTTATAGTGGAAACACTAGCACTGCTTGTGACTTTCAGTGTAGGCCTACTTTCCTCCTCTTCTCTCTCCCTTCCTGATTGGCAAAGAGGCATATTCAGACAGGGCAGTCTAAAGACCATTTTGCGAGACATTGACATTTTCTGCTGATAGGGATTACTTTCTCCCTAAATCTGACCTCCTGTTCAATTTCAGACCAAAATCTGACTTTTTTTTACTTTGATCATAAAATCAGACCAAAATCCAACTTTTTGACTTTGCTGGACACCATGGCTAAAATATATGTATGAAGTATGATTACCTCAATAAGAGGGGTGAAGAAATATACCTCATAATATTATTTGTTGATGAAAAATAGAAAAGGACAAGTGTAATGAAATAGCTTACATTGTGCACATGTATATTCCTCACCTTAAAAAAAAAAAGATCACACCTGACTTTTGAAAGTTACACTGTTTTAAGAATTAAGAGGTGTTCATCTTTGAACCTGTTAGTTTATTATCATAGCCTCAAGACTCATCATTGTGGAGAAATTCTAGATTATTTTTTATTGCAAATCAAAACCTCTTCTGATTATCACAATCTTATCATCTACAACTGATGTCTTTTGAGTCTTCATAGTTATATCATAATCTCTTCATTCTTTTTCTTGCCTGCCTTTTGTTTCCATATTTGAGAACAATTCTGCCAATATCAAACTACCGAATGGAGAATATGTGTCAAGTGCTTGAGCCACTCTTCCTATATTTATCCTCACCATTTGTTGGCATTGTAACTTGCAACTTATACCTCATCTCTAGAAGCAAGCTCATTTCTTTTGAATTGTCATATCCTATAACATGAGTTACTTAACTTTAGGCACAATACTAAGCAAAGATGAAGCTTATGGCATTATGAATTAATTTACTACCGAATGGAAAATATGTGTCAAGTGCTTGAGCCACTCTTCCTATATTTATCCTCACCATTTGTTGGCATTGTAACTTGCAACTTATACCTCATCTCTAGAAGCAAGCTCATTTCTTTTGAATTGTCATATCCTATAACATGAGTTACTTAACTTTAGGCACAATACTAAGCAAAGATGAAGCTTATGGCATTATGAATTAATTTATTATTTAAATATTAAAGTATCCAAATAACATAAAATTAGAAAATCATGAACCCTACAATTTTTCTATTGTTGAAGTTAAGAGTCCCGTGAATTTTAAAGCTCAATATCTGTGGACATCACTACATCAAAATTCCATCACTAGGTTAATGCCTCCATGACAAAGACAGCAATAATGTACATCATACTTAAATAAAGCTGAGAGGGAAGCAGATGGACACGTCTTGCAGCCTGATAACATGTTCTGCAGACGTGAAACACTTTGGGTTGCCGTGGTTACAGGTGTAACACATGCCTCCTTTTCTTTTAAGTAGCGACGGCCTGTTAGAGGTGTGGTTGGCGTTAGTGTCTTGGTCTATTTAGAGAAAAAAAAGGAGAGATTGTTTTTTTCCGTGTATGAAGTTTTGCTAAAGCATTTGAAGTTAGCTTTAGCTTTTGCCACATATTTTCACTTTTTTTTGTGTGTTAAAAAAGATGAATCTCAACACAATACAAGCCACTGAAATAAAACTTATCAATGGCTGCTGTGAACAGCCTGGATATAATTTGCCACAACAGTTGAAAGATTTATATAATCTGAAGATTGTATTAGACTACAAAAATGAATGAGAAAAATGCAGACCTGCCAACCCCGAAGATACCTCGGAGTAATTTCAGGACCAGCTAAGAGTAATTTTTCCACCCTTCAGAGTAATTTTGCAAAGGCATTCGCAAAATGTCATAAATGCTATATGACGTATTAATTCAAGCACATATTTTACCAACATCTTAACAAATATATCATGACTGGAGACATGTTGAAAAGAAGAAAATGACTTACCAATGAATGCAATGAGTTTGAAGATTGAGCAATGACCATTTAAAAAACACCCCTGCACACACACACACACACTTAATTAAAACAAAACTTGATTGCAAACAGAGCGATGATTGTGGAGTATTTATTTTGTTTTACTGATTTATGTAAGAGGTTGAATGACCTGTTGAAGCCCATCTAAAGCAGCTGCTGTGTCCTATGAATGTTACTGCTTTCTGCGTTTTATTGACTCAACAGATGCATCATTAAGTTTTACTCATCGTAGTAACCATAAAAGCCTATAAACTAGCTTACAGTTACATATTGAGCACTGATCTCCTCATCTTTATTTTCTCTTAATACATTTGAGCTAAACATGATCAATATTGATTAGGTCTAAACCCTATCATTAGGCTCCACCAGGTTCTGGCCGTGTAAAAAGAAAAATAGCTATCTAACATTTAGATTTAGAGCTAGATTTATAATTATTTGCTTTGGAATGAAAATCACCTATTTGATCTATAACGTTAATTATAGTCTCATGCGCTGATTGTCATGCCCAATTTCGATAATCAGATCTAGATTTACTCTAGATCTAGCTTTACTTAGGATTTTCCATTGATCATAATCATTGACTAGATAATGTATCTTGACCAAAAAAAAATTGCCTGGTTGTATTAACTATTATCAGATCAAGAAATAATAATGATATTTGTTGGAAATAACAGCGAGGTCTTGGCGTGAATATGGAGATAAGAAAGTTTTTAGGACGAATATACAATAAAGTAAACAACTGAACGGCACCAATGTCTTGGATGGTTTCAACTACAATATAAATCTCGATATTGAACTTCAAAATATAAAAAAAAAATATAAAAAAATACACTGTATCGATATAACATATCAGCTAGTTTTTTACTTTTGCACAGGTTGATACTAGATGGCGGAAAAATATCAGACTTGTAGAATTATATTTTCATTTTATCCGTAAAATTTTCAACACTTTTATCCTTATGGATAACCTTATCAGCTCAGCGTAATGAATCTTGGTGCTTGGCGTAATGCGTAATTTTTCAGGCCTAGGCATAATGATTTTACACTTTGCTGGTAAAGTTAGCAGGTCTGAAAAATACAGAATTGAAATTTTTTTTAAATTCCAACATCATCATACTTCTTCAAAGATTGTGAGTGGGTTATATTATAAATTATCATAAGAATTATGATAACCTAAATTAACTGCTTCAGATCAATCTTGAAGAATGGTCCTTGTGATGTATAAGTACAAGGAGGTTTTAGCAAATATAAGACTTACCTCATCAAACTGTTGTTTCAGAGATCGTTTTGCCATCTGCTCTGATAAGTCAGATGTAGATTGCCCCCCTGGAGTCCCTATTTCTTCATGAGCATCATCACCAAGGAAAATGCGCTCATCGAAATCTCCAACACCTAAAACATACTCCTCATAAAGATTGTTGATCATTTTCCTGTAGAGATGGCGATAACATCAAACAGGTGAGGAAGACCACCAGATTATATACAGCCTTATGTCCGTTTATTAAAAGTGATAAAAAAAAACTCACCCTGATGAAAATTTCTCATTCTTAAAGAATGCAGGCATATTACCACAAAACGTCATGAAAAAATATACTGTCAAACAAATTTGATTTAATGTTTTAACTTTAAGTAGAATGATCCTTGAGCTGTCAGGAAAGAGGGTGATAATTAGTTAAGACTGAGGTAAACCCATTTGTAAACTTTCAAACGTTAAGCTAAAAACTTTATTATTAAAAATGCAGAGCAGTTTATTTTGTACAAGTTTTTTAGGATAAATTATGCTTTAAATGGCATTTTGCGTATCAATATTTGTTACTTAAAGCAGATACTCAAACATCAGCATTATGGAGAACAAAAAAAAGGCAGCTTTTGATCTCCAGTAATTTCTAATAACCTTTTCGTTACTCACACATTCTCTTCAAAGTTTCCCATTTCCAAGACAGCACTTAGGTTGTCCATCTTGCCTTTGAGAGTCTTAGAAAAAAATTAAAAGAACATATCATGAACCGTAAACTCTGGAATGGTTGAAAGACCCCAAAGGAGGTGTTCAAAAATACAATTGATATTTTTAATAATTCCTCAGAAGGCAATCAAGCAGTGATGTTCTATGATAAGCATACTTGTTCACATTGTCTAGGATGGTAAAAAAAATATATGTGCAACTCAAAGAAAAAAATACCTTTATAACACATTTAACTAAATGTTTTATCATTTTTATCTTACCTGAGGAATAACAAGTGCAGCAATGTGAGACACGATTAATGCTATGCCTAATTATTAATCTGCTTTCACAAAGTTACATGTTTAATAAACCCAAATATAAACATTATTTTCACACCTTTTTCTCAAAAAGTTTTTTTATGAATGGCTTCCACCAGTGCTCTTTTATAGTTTTTGCCTCAACAACAAGTCCATCATGCGTCTCACACAAAAGCTGCATAATGCAAGGAGCCTCATCACCAGGTCGAAAGTTCACACTCAGAAAGTCACTTGGTAAGCCTTAAACAAATAAAAAATGATATGATCATAAATTACATTATCAAAATTGCATAGTCAAATCAGCTGTGTTGTAGATTTTTTTTTTAAATATTCTTGAAGACCAAAATATATTTCAACCACAACATGCAGTCTCAGGAATTTAGATTCCAGTGTCTGACAATTTAGCCAGCAGTCCTGTTTAGAATAGATACTTGCCTAGTGTTTTTTATTTTTTCAAAAT
Organism: Elysia crispata; assembly: GCA_033675545.1. Lineage (NCBI taxonomy): Eukaryota > Metazoa > Mollusca > Gastropoda > Plakobranchidae > Elysia > Elysia crispata. The sequence continues at coordinate 488,487 of JAWDGP010002165.1, read as the reverse complement.
CTACAAATTGAATCTACAAACACTGAATTCCACACAGTAACATTGCCATGTAATAACATATCATTGATAAGCTACAACTGCTAACAGCAAGGGAGATAATCATCTGTATTTGACTGAATTTCCCTAAAACCACAATGCTAGTACTCATGCACATTCATGGGCTCTACCAAATAAAAGGCATTTAGAAGTAACTTCCTCATCATTTCAAATCATAATGATTACCTTCAAAGTCTTTCTTAAGCAAATCTTTTCTTCCGCCAAGGAGAGCATTGGCAAAAATCCAATCAATGCAGCATAGCAACAGGTGGTAGGAATTAACAAGATCATCACTGATAGCAGGAAAGTTACCTGAATGGTTTTATAAAAATGATTTTACCCAAAGTCACAGCTTACAATGGGATGAAATAAACACTATAGATGTGATAGAAAAACAAAGCATTTCAACTGCAATAAATATAAAAAATGACTAAATAGAATGCCAAAAGTTCCTCTCAAAGCTCACTTTCTTGAAGACAAAAACAAATAGAATTATATGAAGAAGAACAAATTTGATTTAGAATTTAGAGATTATATTAGTAATGGAAAAAATATATGAAATCAGGTCTAAAGGTAGAGTGCCCTTTCGAGTTTATTTTAAAACTAAAATACGTATGTTTAAAAAGATTGATATGCACAAACATATAAATGGTTTAAATGATTTTTTTGGCTTTTCAAATCTTGATGTCTTTCTCCTTGCATTCTGACCAAACAAACTTGGTCATTTCAATGCTTAAGTTTTATCCCTAAAACTTTAAATAGCCTAACTGGGCCATTATTATATTATTTCATGTTTAAAAAGGTACACAGAAGAGGGAACATGACTAAAAAGTAATAGAAAGGGGAATGAATAGAGTTACCTTTGACTTGGATAAATAATGTCCAAGCAAAGTTAAAAACTTCTTGTGTTGTGCATGGAGATCTTCTGGAATTTCCAAAGAGAAAAAAAAACACGCATCTTTTTTTTTAATTGGGCAAGTATTTCAGTTAATATATAGGAAGGATTGATCACAATTCTTTAATCCACTATAATAACTGTACCAAGGACACAGCAAACATGCAACAATTATTAGAATAAAGTGCAAAAGTTATGTTTTTATACATATATATATATATATATAAAGTTTCTCATATGAATTGAAGGACAAAAGACAACAAAATACAAAGTGCTTTTGCTCAGTTCATGTCAGTTCAAGTATTGAAATGAACTTGACCTCACTGAATAATATTTGCATGTTGGCATAAGTAAGAAGTTATTTTCAAAGAAGGTTCAAATTGTCTTTACAGCTTTTTGAATCATCTTTTAAATGCAGCACAATATAAATATTCCATGACTTTGCTTAAAAATACAGGAATTTTTATTAATGTGAATTGAAGAAACAATGTAGTAAAGATTTGGGTATCGGCAGTATTGAAATTTCACTAGTTTTATAACTCGTTAACTGTAAGGAAATTTTCAATAGTAACAGTAATAATAATAACAATAACATATTTTTTTTATGTTCATAACTTTAACTTACTCTCTTTATAATCTTTAAGCATTTTTGCATCTTCCGCCTTTACACACATACACACACATATTTTTATTGCATGTATTTATGTCTTTATTATGTTAATGGGCGTGTCGGTTTTGCATTTCCCCAAAAGGCATCCATAAAGTTTATTTTATCTAATGATGAAGGTAATAATAAAAATAACATAATAATAGCAATAATAACAATAAATAATAGTAATAATAATAATAATAATAATAATAATAATAATAATAATAATAATAATAATAATAATAATAATAATAATAATAATAATAATAAAAATCTTTACAGCTCTGGCAACCAGTTGCACAAGTATCCAAAACTTTTTTTTAAAATAACCTTTCAAAATAGTTACTATTACAACATGATAAAAATGTCAGTAGTAAGCTACATCATCAAAATTGCAAGATCTAGCTTTTAAAGGGAATAGCAGGTTTTGCTCCCATTCTTACAAAATAAATTTGACTTCTGATGCTGACATAAATTTTAGAGGGCATATTGAAGGATACAATTATAATAAATAAATAAAAAGAGGAAAGAAGCAAGTGACCTTAAATGTAACAATTAACACTTAGTTAATCAATGTAATAAATGTCTGGGGCATTTGGTAGCTAATTTTTCTGTTAAGGCATTCCAAATTCAGAGCATGAAAACCAAGATATCAGATTATAATTATCTCATAGGTAATCTCCACATAATATGTCTCTAAACTAGTAAAAGACTACTTCCCTTGGTTAACTCTCATGACACTGTGCAAAGTTTGTTACAGAATACCATATTTTTCTTTCATGAGACTAGAAAGTGACCTTCATATAGGACAAAATGAGAGCCATCAGATCCATTGACATATTACACAAATTCATCTCTATTAGTTAGTATCACTATACCATTTTAATCTATGGGTTTATCAATCCCTAGATCATTTCCGAATTGAGTGCGATGGTGGCTTATTGTGAAACAAGGCAATGATTCAATATATCTTTGAAATTACGCACTTAATTTTATCAAGTATTTTTTTTTTCCTGAAACATCAGTAACTGATACACCTTTAACAGTTCTTATGACACATTATGACATTCTTAAAGCTTTTCTTAAAAAATTGGATGTGGGTTAGACAAGCAGACAAAATATGGTTACTTTGGATCAATTAAAGAGGCATGCAGAAGAAACAAAACAAAACAAAAAAGTTCTGCCATAACTTGTGTGAGCTAGACAGTAAACTAATTCATAAAATGACAGTAATGAGAATCTGCACTGAGTACTACACCAAAAGCATTCCATTTTTGTACCCCTCTATCAGCTGCCATCCGTTTTTAGTCCACTTTTTCCTTTTCTCTGTTCTGATATTTTGGCAAAATAAAAAAAAAGGAAAGGAAAAATAAAAGAGATCTTTACAGAATATCATACTATACAAAAACAACAAAATTTGTGAGAAGGAAGAAAAAAATAATCACTAATCTTAAATGTAAACTCAATTTTGACTGATATAAAGATTATGACTTGGTTTATAGTTCTAACTAATTTCTTTGGTGTATGCCTGAGAAAAAAAGAGCTTCTTCTATGATTAAGCTGTTGGATTCAAATGATTAGCAAAAAAGAAAGATCCTGGCAACCACAGGGAATATATAGATTTAATTTTTTAGTTTAGATTTAAGGTGCTACAGTGTGGGAAAAAAAAAGCATAACATATGAATGATCATGCTGTGAGAATACACATATATGGCAGAGGAGTCAAGGCCATTTTATTTTTTAAAAAAAAGGGAGAATAGGATTTTGAACATTGCATTGAAATATGACAATTTATCGACTTCATATATTAGAGAGAAAAAGATAATGATCTAAAAACAATTGGTTGGAACAACCAGACGAGGAATTAACAAATCATTTTAGAATGAAATGTTTCATGATTTTTTTCAAGTTTTCCTTTTTTTAAGCCAATAATTGCATACCTTTGTTTTCTTCCCCTTGAATGCCTTGGGATTTCATGGGATTGAGCAGGATTTACAAATATGTCTAAGAAGATGGGTTCAAATTTCTTAAAGATCACTGTTGAAACTGCAAAATTTCTCTCAAGCTTGTCTATATTATCCCGAAAAGACTTTGAGAGGTTTGCCATGTCCGACCATTTCCTCATCTTGTTGAAGAACTGAATGAGGCTGTGGAGGCGACTGAATTTTAGATTTACAAATGAATGATACAGAACATTTTTTTTTTCAATTTGATCCTGCCAGTCTAACTGTTGTGAAAACAAACATTATATTCTATGAGTGCTTCAGCATCTAACCAGTAGTAGGTCCATTTTCATTTTTTTTGCTTTATTGAGATAAAAAATAAAATGAACGAAAAAAAAAGTTCACACCCAGAATATCAGAATGTCTGCAATACACAACAGAAGAATCAGAATGTAATAAGTTATTTCTTTTAAAATATTGAAGAAAATGACAAAGCAAAATACAATTATGTCAATCACATATTTAATACTTATCCTAACTCACAATGGTCTGATTATCATTTTGACTGTATTCAGAACTGTCCAAATACTTAAACAGGCTGCCTGACAAGAGACAAGTTATCATAAGACATTTATGAATACCTTATACTTGTAGATTTCTGTAACACAAAATGTAAAAAAAAGAATAGATAGATCTAAATATTAAAAGCAAATATCTACGAAATATTCCTACAGTATATTATATACACTTTCTTCAATTTATGAGTTTACTATACATTTTATCGCTGCATGGTCCAGCATGAACACCTACCTCAGCTTTGAGGATCTAAGGAGCCGTGTAAGAGAAACACAATTGCCTTCCATGGTGCCACTACCCACTGTTGGGGTATACATGCTTCTACAAGCCTCATACAGAGCACATGCCAACCAATGAATCTGATCACCCTATAGGGGAAGTTTAAAGGTAATATTTTATTATATATAATTGAAAATAAAAAAACCCTTAAGCCTGAATTCATGTAGTTAAACAATTTGGGGTGGTCCTTGAAACTTATAACACAAGAACCACAAGTATATGATGTTTAAAACTCAAAGATAAGCTTCATTTATAATCTCATGCAATTCAAAATTGACATCTGAGCTTTTAGTATAATGCAGAGGAAAATAGATTAATTTTGTAAAATCCTGTTTCTCACAGCTCTGGATGCCTTCATTTTTCATGACTTGTCATGACTGGAAAATCAAATAATTTCATACACTTCAAGTTTTATTTGCTTCCTAAAATGACCAATAAGTTTCTGAGACCAAAACAAAGTGAAGTAAAGTGAATTTGGACTGGGTATCACACATACAAAATAAATCATCTGTGCTCACCTATATAATACATGTACACTATTTAGAAATGTCCGAAATTTTTTACCATTGGTAATAGTCCCTCAAGCAAGAGCTATCACCATATCTGCAAGGCAATGTATTTTGTATTATTTGACCATCTAGGTTGTAGGCCTAGCAATGTGGTAACAATTTTTTTTTTAACCTTATTGCAGAACACAGTGGTACATTTGTGTGAGGAAGGTGTGCCTTTACTATCATGCATGTTGCACTCTTGCCTCATATGTAGAGACTAGTAGAATGAGAGATTTACCTGGCTTAAAGAAGAATTATTTGTGAATTGTCTGGGATCTTCATTAAACAACATAAAACAATCTTTATAAAATTATTACAGACTTGTAAGAGGCCTTGTCAAAATTTTGTGAAATAGTTTTTTGTCTCTCAATTCCTCTTGGGATTCAGCAGAAGAGCTCCTAGGGGGTGGGGGGGTTTGGAGGTATTCTGTTTCATTAAACTTTTAAGAATCAGGACCCAAATATACCCTATGGTGACTACTTTGAACCTTTTTTAGTCCAACAGTGTCATGCTTCTATTTGTTTTAAATAAATCGGTAAAAAGCTGATCGGCTAAGACAATTATAAATTTTACTCCATTGAGTAGACTAAACCATGTTGATACAATAGGTATGCCTTAATTTAGTTGAAAAACAGTGCTACATTTTAAAGATCTGATTTAGATGTAATTGAATGGATCTGGATCTAGAGTTATATTCAATTAGCCTATCTACAATGGGGTGTAAAATTTTACTCTATTTCTTTGAATAAGGAATTTAATCCATTTCCTTTCCCTTTGTTTCATAAGAATGGGGTTCATGTACATATATTTTTGCTCACCCTTAAACCTTGTTCTTCCTGTATTTTTGTGTATTACACCACACTAATAGTATCGAGAGGCTAGAATAAACCAAGAAAAATTTTCGAGCTGATCTGGTGAAATATTATCTTTGTTGTACTTCACTGGTGAACATCCCGTTATGCATGAAAACACACAACAGTACAGGAAGAATATTCGAACATCCAAACCACAACAAGCTCTCAGTTGGACAATTAAAATGGGCCAGGCATTTCTTTCAG
>JAWDGP010002165.1:440000-475000 GCA_033675545.1 Elysia crispata | reverse complement strand
TTGAGGTAGAAGGTAAAAACACGTCAAACATTTATTTCATGACAGGACTTGCACTTAATGGGAATGATTGTATTGTTTCGAGTTAATTCTTTAGCTTCACATTGCATTTTTTTTCTATTGTCTAGGAGTGTATTTCCCAATTAAAACCTCATGTGAATGCTATGACAAGAGGATAGTATGGATATTTTTGAAAGTAATAAATGTAGGCCCACAAGTCCGAGAATCTCGGCATTTATCGTGGGTGGCATGAACCCTCAAGGAATGAGTACAGGTCCTTCATATATGAAAAGGTGGAAAACAAATGTCAGCCACGATTTACTGGTCAAATTCTTGCCTTGGCATAATATCCTGAGCATCTCAGATATGTCGAACACATTGGAACTGAATAAATGACAATTCAAAATACTTGCTGCAGCATTATTGGTCCGTTTCAATACCAAAAGGTATAAGTAGGCTGGTGATGACAACCCTAATCACAAATGGAGTGTCTTTATCTGTTCTCGTTTTGTTGCACACTAAGATAAGAAACACATTTGTAGCAATATTGGTCGGGCCAGTTTTAAAGCCCACAAATACCATCCCTTTAGATTTCTTCGCGACAATAGAACAGAAGAGCTATAATTTAAATAAAAAATAATAGAAAAGTAATTCTCCTAAAATGGATAGAAAAGACATCCAGTGATTGAGGCTAATACACTTTCCCTCCCAACGATAATATTTCATCAAATATGTATCTGTTTATATCATTTGGAATTTTGAAATCTTGACCTCCAACTCATAGAGCAAACAAACTGAACGCACACATTAGACATTTACAAGAGAATCACATGGACTGTACACGTAAACTAGGACGGAATTTACTTCTAATAATTTAGAGATAAAATACATTAACCTTTAATGTACAAAATCAACGGATTCTTTGATTCAATTCAACTTATTTAATTTTTTTGTTGAACATCAATGTCCGTTGTTTAATCAAATGTAACAAACTTTAAAAACGACATTGAATAATAAGACCAAAAAACTATCTTTACTTCCACATTAACTGGTAACATTAATTATGGTTTTGTATTCCACCCCCCAAGCCCCGCCCCTTAGATTTAATATCCCCCTCAATCCCTCTGAAAAAAAAAACCAACAAAGACACAAACACACAATGATAGAGGACTGACGTACAGCAGAACAAAAGTTGTATTTGATTTAATAGACAATGATGTCTTTAAAACTACATGTTGACGAATTTTTGTCATTTCTTTCGCGTTTGTTTTCGCTGCATGCATAGCAACTGCATGACCGACAGGACGCTGATACAGTATGTCAAGCGGACAACATGCACGAATTTCACCAGGCCTAAAGGACATTCTCTTGGTGTAGCCCTCATACAAATACGTTTAGCTGACCCTGCTCTCTAAGAATATTTCACTCTGAAGTCATAGCCATACATGGACTCACTTGCTTCTACTTGCACATTGAAATTGGCTGCACCACCATCAAAGTAATGTTACTGTTAGGAAAAGAAACGCTAAACTAGCCTAGAAAGATCGTAAGCGATGTGCCAAGTGGTGTCGATGAATCAAAAAGATTTCCAAAGAATACCCCGAGCTGGGCTAAGCTGTAAAAAATGTATGAGCTAAAAGACTAAAATTCCGCCGCATTATGGTATTTCAAATATCTGTAACTTGTGTAAAAAACGGGCTTAATGTAAATCTGCAACTTTACTGTTTATGTCTGCATACTGTGAGAGCGATTCTATGTGAGTGCATGTCGAATGGACAGGCACTGGGAAATCAAAATCAATGTTCATTGTTTAAAAAAAAAAAAAAAGTTGTGTATCATATCTCCATGATAACCCATATCATGTTTTCTAATTTACATGTATTTATAATAATGAATTCTAGTTAGAAAGTCATCTTCAAGACTGCCGGCATGCAAAAAGTTTGCTATTAATATTTAATTCAGATTTTTTTTAGATAATACTGATTTCACTTCAATTGTTTTTGAAAAAAAAAACAAAACAAAACAAAGGAAAATATGACAACAAGAATAAATGACTTCAGATTAAGACAAGGATAAAACTTCAAATAGTTCAAAGATTGATAAGGACAAATTAAACGCGTATTGTAATCCTAGCCTACGTGGGTTTCATATTTTTCACTGAAAAAAACCTTCTTTTCCATATTCAATAGATAAAATATTTCTATAGCTTCTACTGCCACTAAAACAACCACTAGGTCTTAATGCTACAACAATAACCGCGACTACTATTACCACCACTACCACCACCACTGCTGCTACTACTGCTACTACTGCTGCTGCTGCTGCTGCTGCTACTACTACTACTACTACTACTACTACTACTACTACTACTACTACTACTACTACTACTACTACTACTACTACTACTACTACTACTACTTTATGCATTACTAGTATCGACACCTCTAGCACTTGTGAGATCAAATTTTTTTCCGCATTGAAAAGTAGGCATGTAAAACATTAAGAGGAACTCAGTGAAATATAAAAGCTGCTCGCGTGTAAAACATAAGGTAGAACACAAGCTCACCGCTCCAAGCACAGTCGGACAAGCTGGCACCTGCCGGAGCGTAAGCGCAGTCAAACGCCCACAGCCGGTCTTCGTCTTCGTTGCTGTGTTCACTCTGAACCCGACTGATAATCTGGTTTGTAGGACAAGAAAATTTTACTTCATCTGTAAAGCCATTTGCGTCCTTGAGAGTTACACTAGATGCTCCAGAGAGCAGAGCCATTAAAGCTACCACAAACATCTTTAACGAGCAACTGTCAGAAACTATTTTGGTCACGTGCTAAGTAGCATAGAAATAAGGCGATGCTTATTTCAGCAGGCTATGTCTCCAGTTCAGCACAGCAAAATCCAACTGGTTAATAAAGAACTGGTGAAATTTTTATACATAGGAAAATTAGATTCGCCCGACATCGTTCGACATGTGTTATTATTCTCAAGATCTTTTTTTTTAAGTTAACCTTTTTTGGCTCTGTATTCAGCTTAAATAACAGAATGTAGAGCGACAGCGTTTGCACACAAGTGCTTTGGTTGTTAATTTAAAGAAGACAAAAAGCTGACATTGAACAGTTTTCAAGTAAGATATCTATTGCAAGAAAATAATTGGATGTATTATTTATGTCAGAGATAAATATCCAAGAATTAAAACAGGTGATTGTAACAAATAAAATGAAGAAAGATAAATTAACAGAGAGATAGTTTTGTATAAGGAAGAATGGAGTGGAAAAAAAGAACGAAAGAGAGAGAGAGAGAGAGAGAGAGAGAGAGAGAGAGAGAGAGAGAGAGAGAGAGAGGGGGGGGGGAGGGGCGCACAGAAGAGATACACAATGACAGACAAAGATAAAGAAAAATATTTTGAAATATAGATAGAACATAGGGAAAAGAAATGGTATTCTGGAAAAGAAAAGCTAGGATGTTAGAAAAACGACAAAGACAAGAGTGAACGAAACAGACGAAAAAGACAGAGAGAGAGAGAGAGAGAGAGAGAGAGAGAGAGAGAGAGAGAGAGAGAGAGAGAGAGAGAGAGAGAGAGAGAGAGAGAGAGAGAGAGAGAGAGGGGCTTTGACTGTATAAGAGATTCAAGAAGAGACAAAAGCTAAATGGAAACAGACAATTAAATTTACTACTAATAATAATTTAAATGCATAACTGTCTCGAGATTATTGCGGCTTCTTCAGAAAAAAAGAACAGAAAGTGGGAAAGCTGGGCTTAGACTTGACAAGTGATTGCTTTGAATTCAATGGCTAAGGATAACGCTAGCGTGTCACCTGCTTGATAGGAATTCAAGAGCTAAGATAAGGATAGTGCGTGTGTTTTGTAACTGATGGGTATTGAAGCTAATTTAATACTAAAAAAAAACATAGTTATAGTTCGAAGGTTGAAGCGATGGCAGGAGAATTAGGGAGGCCAGCTGTCAAGAGACTCTTACAAATAATTAGGTGCAAAATGAATGCTATGAAGATAACATACTTATTCAGAGCAACATAAAATTGTCTTCTAAATTGTCTCTATGCCATGCAGAGGCATCGATGGCCACTTGTCTAAAAAATAAACATCGAAATACACTCACTCACTCCCCCCCCCCCCTCTCTCTCTCTCTCTCTCTCCCTCCCTCCCTCTCTCATTTCAAAGAACTACATTTATTCTATTTTAATTTTTAGATCACCAGACACATGTCTTTTTGGATTTTTCTTCACACAATAAAATGTACTCCAAAACAGGCCTAGTGTTGTATTATTGCTTTTCTTTGTGAAGAAGGTCCACTCAGAACAAAAGATTGACAGAAAGAAAGATGCTCAGATACATATGAAGAGAAACCAAGAGGAAGAGAACAAAGATAAGGGAGATATAGGAGAAAAAACAGAGAAGAGGCTGAAAGGATAATTTGAAAAGAGAGGCAGAATAGGAAACAGATAAAAGAAAATCCAGACGATGCAAGTTATGAAGAGAGCACATTTTTAATAATGTATTGTGTGCCACTGCAAACTAAACTTAGTGTGAAAGCCTAGGTCGTCATTTTAAATGATCACTATGTTCACAGATATTACAGGTACTGACCTATGGTGGGCCCATGAGACTAGTTCATTAAGAATCATTGAAAAGAAAATACACAAAGTGATATCTGACAATTCAACATTTTTTTTATTGAAACATCAGCCTTTACATCATAATCACATGTATTTAACAGGAAGAAGAACAAGTCAAATGCAGGAGCGATATTTTTCTATAGAATAATTTTCTGTGAAATAATTCAGCTCAGAGATTACAGGTGATTAAATGGGCCTGTGCCAAATTGAGATGAAGATGAACAAGAATGAGCCAAAGAGCCAGACATGTCACCATGTTTCAGATCTTATAGTGCATAAATCAACTTCTCTACTTGAGGTTTGTCAGCCTTAATTTCATAGATGATGAGAGTAAGAATTAAGGAACAGACTGACACAAATCCTGCAGGCCAGTTTTTCTACTACCATTGTCCAAAGAACAAGTCAATGCACAAGCTTTTTCATAGAGCAATTAACACAAAAGATCAAAATCATCATTTCTTCCCCAATCGTTATCTGATCTCTCCTCACACAATACATTATAAGCTGAATAAAAAGTTCATTAAAATTTCACACCAACTTTGATTCATCCTTCCCTACCCGTATAAAAACACAATTTTGTTATGACAGGACTATCTGATTCATTCACGCAGGTAAAGTCACTTCCAAATCCAACAAACTCCATAACTGAAATGAGAACAAAAGTATGTAATTAACATCTTACAAGTATCCACATTCTTTACAAAAGAATAGTTCTACCTTTTCAAAGTCAAAGTTTTACAACTGAAAATTCTTAAATGAAATTCAGAATAACTATGAAGTGTCAGAATGTAAAGAAAGTTAACATTAGTCAGGCCACAAATTTGGGTGTAAAAAGACCTTTGCAACATTTGATGGGTAAGATTGTGAAAATTTTATTGCGTTGAGAGTATGCGACAAGTTATTTTTTTGTCTAACAAATTGTAACTTACAAAAAGAATAATAGTCAAAGAAATCAAGTAATATAATATATAAAAAACACAACAGAAGCATTTTATTTTGCACTTTAAAGAAGTATACTTTTTTTCTATAAATCACCAACAATTTGAAACGATATGGAAAGGTCCATACATGTAATTCCTGTGATGGTAAATAGTCTTACAGGCAACCTATAAAAAATAACAGGTCACAAGTGAGGAGGGGTGGTGAATCCTGGAATTGTACTGCTAGTAAACCCCAATTCCGAAAAACTGTACAGCCTTCGGGGAATTTGAAACAAAAAAAAAAAAAACTTTGAAAATACTAATCCTCCCAAATTACCATGCAAATTAAACTTAAATATCTGGAAGCAACTTTATTAAAAAAAAATTGAAGGCTTTTTATCAAATTCTCTCATCATAACAATATGTGTAATTCTACCTAAAGGATTTTTTACAGAGGCAGCTCTAGATTTGCTAAGATCGATTACACAGCCCAACTCCTGAATCCAGAACATTCCAGAAAATTTGTACCTGTGCCTATACTTATGGGAAATAGTATTTAGGCCATCTCTAATAAATCGATGAAAAAAAGTGAATACCAAGTAACCTTAACAAATGATATTCGCACACTATACTTTAGAGCATAGCTTTGCCACATAGAATGAACCTTCTTGTGGCTTATTTTTGTATACATCCCAATCTGCACTTTGGGCCCTAAAATTATCATGCCTAAATTGAAAGAGGTGAGGCGCATTTTTTTTTTCATGATAATTTTCTAACTAATGTGAGTTAAGCTTTTATCTAATTAGCCAGACCAGCATTGAGACCAAGTAAGAGATATCTAAGTTTACATCCAAATTAGGAAAGTCTGTCAACTTAACTTCCTGACAATGGAAAAAAAAAAAGAAAAAAGAAAATCACGTTCATCCGTTTTGCTTTCTTGTTGTGACATTGCCTGATCCATATCATTTGAGTTATAAAAAGTTATTTAGGTATATAAAGTGGTAAGCCCCCTTTTTTCTATTAGTAGGGCAGAAATAATATATTAATGCCTTACTTAATTTTGGCTTTTTCTCCTCACAAATATTTTTGTTTTTAGCTTGATAAGAAAGACTGGTGTGAAGGCATTATGTAAAAAAATTTCTAGGAGTAATGTCCTGTAGATTTCAAACTCAGGACACCCCGATTTAACCAAATAAAACTTAAATATTATGGTCTCTATAAGGAAAAAACTTTATCTTCAACAGTTATTTATTTCCTCTCTCTCTCTCTCTCTTTTTTTTAACAAAGTCTTAAAAAGTGGATTTGACCTTTATTTTATACTGCTTGTCTACTTGAGTCAAATTGACTCACATAAGTTAAGTTGATTTGGATTATTGGAAATCCGACTCATAGCAGTCATAAACTTGTAGAACAAATTTACCTTTAACCAGCAGTAATAACAATTTGTACAAACAACCAAATATAAATATTATACAATAATAAACACAACAAAGAATGGCACAGAATCCCAGGGCTTCAGCTTAAATTTTAATTCACAGCCAAATGTCTATAAGCAGAATGTTAGAATATATTTATTGAAAAATAGCATCTTCATCGATTTCACTAAAGGAACCAAAAAGAAATTAATAAATTTGTGAACTTCCCTCTTGGAATCTCTAGTTAATCTTTGTAAACGCCAACCATCATTTAAAAATATATTTACAATGTACTGCTACTCTTTTTGTGTCTGTTTATCACAAAAGGAAAAACATTTCCTTGAAACATTGAAGTTTGGTAGAGGCTCATGGCTGAATAAATGCATTCAATCAATACTGGAATGATATTGACATTCCAAAATGTCATTTGGAGAACAAGCAGGTAGATTTACAATAAGAGAAAAGAGTATCTGGAAATCAATGAAGGACAAAAAACCCCATTCTTTTAAGTCTTTACTTGAGGTATTAAAGTCATTGTGCTCTTTAAATGAGACAATGTCCATTCTTGCTACAGACGAGTTTTTGACTTGCACAATCAGCTCTTGATTGCTCAACAAGATGTTCATTGTTAATTCATGAAAATCACAACCAATGAATAACTCTTTGGTAAAATCTTTCTTAAATCCACGTACTGAACTGCCTCAGTATCTGATAAATGTTTTGCTGAAGATTTTATAGGATTCTGTTATGGCAAAAATTGTCTGCAAGTCACTTGTGATTTAAATTCTAGATTAGTTCAGTATTAGAAAAATGTAAAAAAGAGTAGTACTTGGAAACCAAAACACCAATCAATGGATGATTGCGACACATGCCATGGGTAATTCATGGTAAGGACAAAGGAAGCTGTTAATATGTGATGGTTTGTAAATATCGTTCTCTCCCTTAATTCTATCCAAATCTGGGGCCATCACTACTTCTGTTAGGGTTTTCCCCCAGTCTTCTCTGTGTTGCCTCAAACAGAACAGCTCTTCTTCGCAAACGGTCCTCATTAGCTGTCCCTACATTATTGACAACTTCCCTCTCCTGAGAGGCAGTGGTGGAAACCTCCTGAGAATCTTTATCTCCAACCTGTGATGTTTCATGCAAAGCTGGATCATTGCTCGAATGACTGCTTTTTATGGATGTTGATGCTGAATCTCTCAAAAGCTTTTGTTCATAATTTCTAAAAAAGAAAGAGAAAATGTATTCATACACTGTGATACAATAGAATCACCACCATTGAGTATAAAACGACTTAGCTATAAAGTGTCTCTCCCATTCTGATTTGACAATTAAAGCCAATTGAGCAACACCTTCATCCCATAACTCTAGTTTACAGTGTTTGATAATTCCTTGTCCCTGTTCATTTCATAAACTTTATTTTTAGATTTTGAAAAATGTACCCTGATTATAATGTGACCACTTTATTTTTTACATTTTTCCTCATCAAGATTGGTCAGGAAAAAAAGAGGGAAGACATACCCATCAGAAATTTTTTAAATGCCAACTTTTTCTGTGTTCTACTTCATTCAGAACTCTCAAACTTGGAGCCATGTGAATGAAAGCCCAACTCTCTTACCGCCTAGCCTGCTCCAACATTGCCTTCTTGCGCTGATCCAGCATACTCATCCTCTCTGAAGCAGACTTAGAAAAACGCCCCCCAGTTGTTGTGTTGGATAAACTGCTACCCCTGAAGAAAAAAAATAAATAAAGAAGACAAGTGTGAGAGTAAGCAGATAATTATGTGCCTAACAAAAGGAAGTGTAAACTAAAAATCTTGCTCATTTTACAAAGGTAGCTATTGTAGCACTTATCCAATTAATAAGAAACACAGTTTGAACCTTTGGGTTTTCTGGTTTTATTGAATTATTAAAGTATCATCCGACTGTGTCGAGATATAAGTCTGAACTGAGAAAGTAAGCTCTTGGTCTCCTCAACGTCTCTGTGGTGAGCTCTCTTCACAACCTCGGATGTATACATTCGTCACGGGTTAGTCTTTATCATTGTCCAAGATTTAAAAGTCCAAACGCTACACAGGCCCCCCCAGAGACTGACACCGTAAGAGTCACTGGTATCGCATAGGCGGTTGAATAGTACGACCTGTACGTGAAGACAACTGAACAGCAGGGCGCGACATAGCTTGCTGATGCTTAGAGGCGGTGCTTGAGTCTGATGGATGACTACGTGAGGGATGACTCTGTTTGGCTGGAGGGCAACCACGTGGAGGAGGTTTAGCCAGTATGACCGAAATGGATCGAAAAATGTTGCTTGATGCGATAGACTGAGATTCGTTCAGCACTACCGCCAATGTCTATGAGGAAAGTTTTATCCCCTGGAGTCAGAACTGCGTAAGGACCCAAATAAGGCCTCTGTAACGGCCCTTTAGTGCCATCTCCTCGGACGTACACATGTTTTGTGGCTAACAAAGATGGGGACAGGTAGGGTCTAGCAGAAGTGTGATGGGAGGCCAGACGAGGTGCATAAAGCGGAATGTTCAGCCTGAAATTGAGCAGTAAGTCATCCATAGATTTTGCAGATTTAGGTGGAACTGGTTCATCTGGGATTGTCAAAGGCTCACCGTAAACAAGCTCTGCTGAGGAATAACCTAAGTCTTCTTTTGGTGTGGTTCTGAGCCCGAGAAGTACCCAAGGTAGTTCTTCTACCCAATTTGGACCGGTGAGACGGGCTTGTAGAGCTGTCTTGTGAGTTCAATGAAAATGTTCTATCATCCCATTTGCCTGAGGATGATAAGCAGATGTATGGTGAAGCTTGACTCCGAGGCGAGCCGCTATCTCACTCCATAAAGATGATGAGAACTATGACTCGCGATCTGACGAAATTATCTCCAGACACCGAAACGAGCAATTCATCCAGTAATGAGAGCATGCACACACTCGGGTGTTGTAATGCTTCGTAGTGGAATAGCTTCTGGCCAGCGTGTGTTGCGGTCGATAATTGTCAGGAGATATGTGAAGCCAGAAGAAAAACGTAAAGGCCCAACAATATCAATGTTCTAGTGGAGCTTTTGTGTGTTTTTGTATTTTCGAACTTTGACAGTGATGACATTCTTTCACCCATCTACTGACCTGCTTCCACATCTCGTGCCAAACAAATTTGTCTGGGACCATTTTGACGGTGGCTTTAACTCCCAGTTGTGAGAGATTGTGAACAACGTCGAACACTGTGCGTCTGAAATCAGGAGGTACAATCGGACGTGGACGGCCTGTTGAAACGTCACACACAAGCTCTGGTCCTTGCTCGTTCAATCTTGTATTGGTAATCTCTAGGCTGTGAAGGCTGTATTGTAAGCTTGTACGTCAATACTAGCAGCTTGGGCTCTGGCCATTGCTATGTAATCTATGCCCAAGGAAACTGCGTTGGTTGTTCTGAAACGAGACAGACAGTCGACGACGATGTTGTTTATACCAGAGACCTGTGCTATGTCGGTGCTAAACTCGGAAATGGCAGAGAGATGTCTTTGTTGCCGTGCTGACCATAATTCTGTTGTTTTTGCCATGGCGTGTACTAGGGATTTATGGTCTGTGTAAATGGTGAAATTCCGTCCTTCAAGCATGAAACGGAAGTGACGAATTGCCAAATATACTCCAAGTAATTCTCGGTCGAAAGCACTGTATTTTATTCCTGCTTTTCATAGTTGTCGGCTGAAAAAGGCTAAAGGTTGCCAATGACCCTTGTTGAATTGTTTGAGGACGGCGCCAATGGCCACATCTGAAGCGTCAGAAGTAAGAGCTAAAGGGTAGTCAGTGCAAGGATGGACCAGCATTGCTGCATTAGCCAAAGCAGTTTTATCGCTTAGGAAAGCCTGTTTCATCTCTTGTGACCACACTAGCTCTTGTCGAGGCTTAGATGACTTTAGTGCCCCGTAAAGAGGACTGAGGGTGGCAGCAATGTTAGGCGAAAAAACGGTGGTAAAAGTTAATCATACCTAAAAACTCTTGTAGTCCTTTCACAGTTGATGGTTGAGGGAATGTTTGGATGACTTTAACCTTGGCTTGGGTTGGACTAGATCCTTTATTTGATACTTGGTGCCCCAAGAATTCCAGGGAAGAGACACCGAAAAGACATTTTTCAAGGCGAATTACATGATCTATCAAACATCTAAACACAACTTTTAAGTCATCCATGTGTTCCTTTTCTGTCGAACTTGCTATGAGGATGTCGTCAAGATAAACAAAAGCTGAATCAATGTCCTGAAGGACGGAATCCGTAAGTCTTTGAAACGTTTGGGCAGCGCTTTTTAAGCTGAAAGGCATCCCCAAAAATTCCCACAGACCAAATGGAGTGATCACTGCTGTCTTAGGAATGTCTTCAGGGGCGACTGATGATAGCCACGAACTAGGTCGATTTTTGAGAAGATAGTCTTTCCTTTAAGGAGGGACGAGAAGTCATGGATATGGGGAATGGGGTACTGATCTGGCGCGGTGACATCGTTTAATATTCTGTAGTTGCCGCATGGGCGCCAGCCACCATTTGGTTTGGATACCATATGGAGAGGAGATGCCCACAGGCTGCTTGATTTCCTAATAATGCCCATCTTTTCCATCTCAGAAAACTCCTTTTTGGCTATTGCTAGTCTGTCTGGAGCAAGGCGACGAGCTTGGGCAAAGACAGGGCCGTCTTTAGTTGGGATGAAGTGATGTACACCATGTTTAACCTCCACAGTTGAAAATGTTGGTTTCAGCAAATGCGGGAATTCATTTAAGAGCTTTCGGAATTTATTACTTGAAGGCTCGACAAGCGCGAGGTTGGTTGGCGTAACTGTACTAACATACCTGTGTCTGCTTCTATCAAGCAATGGTTCCTCATGTCGACAAGCAAGTTGTGTGTTCGTAAAAAATCAGCGCCAAGGAGTGGGCGGCTGACTTCTGCTGCGATGAGCCGAGCTTGGAAATTGCGTTGACCAACGACGCGAGTACCATAAGTCGTTATGGTAGAACCATTGGCAGCTTATAAAGGAGGTCCTCTGGATCCTGTTTTCTTGTATAGTTTAGATGCTGGAGTAACAGAAACTTGGGCTCCTGTGTCAACTAGAAAGCACCTTTTAGAAATGCTGTCTGTGACAAAAAGCTACGTATGTTTGTTGTTCTCTGAAGTTGAAATGGCACAATGTAGCGCTTTAGCGTTTCTCTGCCTGTGATTATGTGTAAAACTTGAATAGTGTTTGCAGTTGCCATCACAGCGTTGTGCTTTCGACCCAAACCGTCTGTGAAACCAGCAAACTGTGTTCACCTCAGATGATTCGCTCAAATTACACTCTGGACTGAGTGAGGCCAGAATTCTGTCTGCTTCAAGCGACAACATTCTTATATTCTAATTACATTCGAATAACGTATTAGCCCTTTCTGTTTCTGAAAGCCCGAAAGCCGAACATAAAAATGATTTAAGGGCCTCATATTTGTTGGTTAGAGGTGAAGAGGCGATCACTGACAAAGCTCTAGTTGCTGTTTGTGAGTCTAGAGCAGCTACAACATGAAAGTATCTCGTATCATCAGATGATAGGTTGCGTAAGGCAAAGTGTGCTTCGGTTTGCGCGAACCATGCCAGCGGGCACGTCGTCCAAAAAGTTGGAAGTTTAAGTGCTACTGCCTCGATAGACATAATGAATTGAAATGTCGGAGGCTTAACACTAGATCTAAAAAAATCCAGATCAACTATCACGTCGGGGTCACCAGTGTAGCACTTATCCAATTAATAAGAAACACAGTTTGAATCTTTGGGTTTTCTGGTTTTATTGAATTATTAAAGTATCATCCGACTGTGTCGAGATATAAGTCTGAACTGAGAAAGTAAGCTCTTAGTCTCCTCAACGTCTCTGTGGTGAGCTCTCTTCACAACCTCGGATGTATACATTCGTCACGGGTTAGTCTTTATCATTGTCCAAGATTTAAAAGTCCAAATGCCACACTATGCAATTAAATGCCTCCGTGGTACCGCATATCTTCTGACCAGCATTGCTACTGGATGCCAAATAACTTATCTGAGCTGTGCTGTAGACAGACATGCCATTCACTAATTAAGAAAATATTTTAATTTGAGGACCCATTGGAATCATAAATAGAGTTTGTTCATTTTGTCAAAAAATGTATATGGGCGCAATGAGGAGGCAGTGGCATGTTCTAAGTCAGAAATGGTGGCTTGCTAACTCTCTGGGAGAAGTGTATGTCATCTTTAGAGTAATTTGGATTTACCATTTTACCAGGACTTGTCTATAACGAGAATGTTGTAGAGTTATTTTTGGTAGTGACTTTAATAGGTTCTTTCTACTCAGTCAGCTTCCTCATTTTCTTTTAGGTCACATAGGGCTGGCACCCATAGAAAAGATATTTTTGTTTGTCAACAAGCAAATGTTTCTCACAATATTCTTCTTCAGGTTTTGCTGGCTACAGACTATATAGATTAGAGGGTAGCTCAGCAGTCATACAAAATGACAATATTCATGTCAGCTGAATTGCTTTTTAAAAGTGCATTGATGGCTATTTAACTCATTGTGTGCCAATCGACGATGTATCGTCGATATAGTGAGCCGCAGCTGTGCCAATCGACGATGTATCGTCGATATAAGAACCAATGTTTTTCTCGCTATTGGTAGCCCGGTCATGAAACTTTTTAAGCTTCCTATGAGAGATAACTCTAAATATATAATAAGTGATAGTTACACAAAAATAAGCCAAACTGGAACCCAATTTCCAATGCATCCTCTAAAGACAATATGCACAGTAAAAATGGCCTGGCACAACCGTGGAAAACGCTCTGGCACACAATGAGTTAAGGAAATGAATTATAAACATTTTGAGCAAAATTTTTACATGATGTCTCAAAAAAAAAAAATAAAAGTGATAAGCTTTAACTGAAACAGAAGCAATTGTTTCTACTAGATCAGCTCTAAAATTTGTATTAATCAATGTTCAAGAAACAGCTTAAAACTACATTCCAAAGATAAAAGGTAATTAATTTAATCTATCATGCATCAATCATATACCAATATGCAGTTCACAAAGAACACTAGTGCAGCAGAAACCTACTTATTTTAGAAAAAAAAAATGGGCTGGGAATACCCATAGGTCAAAGAGAAAGAAAGAAAGAAAAAAAATTAAAATGGTTAGCAATGCAAAAAGGCAAAGAAGTTAATGATATGAAACAACAACTTTAAGAAAAGGAAATGCAAATGGAAATAAGAGAAAGTCAGAGGAAAAGAAAATATACAGAAATAATTGAGAGTAAATCATATTCAAAAACTCTGAGAAACATATTTTATGTCATCATAGTGTACAGGAGATGCATAAAAATTTTCATGCCATAGAACTCACTGATTGAACTGCACATGAGAGACAAAAGAATATTTTCATTCATAAATAAAGACTTTAAAAGTTTTTGCCCATGCCTAGATGTTGCTCTCATTATAGAGAAATTAGCTATTTTAAATGTAAAAGATTATTGTCTAAAACTGTAAGGACCAATTCCAGACATACAAGCAAACCCATGTGGGAAGACTTGACCTCCAGTTTGCACAGAGAGATCAGAGATCACATTTAAAATAATTAAGAGGGAAAAATAAAGATACTCTAGTGTGCTATAAAACTTCAGCAAATTGAACTGACTTAAGGTCACTTTTCATTTAAAAAAAAAAATGTAATTTGAATGACTAAAAACATATGACATCACCCACTGTGAAGACAACTGATCAGATGAGAGTATCTCTGATGAGGATTGAGAAGGGAGCTCTTCCAGTTGGAGGTCTGGTTGAAAGTTTGGAAGCTGGGGCTGAGATTGGCTCTCTGTTGGTACAGCTGAAAACAGCTGATTTGATGGTTCTGAGGGGGCACTAGGGGGCAGTGAAAGAGGCTGGCTCACAGTTATCTGAAATTACAAAAACATTAACTTCAAATTAACATAAAAAAAAGCTTAGACCATAAAAAATCTCATAAATTACTTTTTGCCAAAGTACAAAGATGATAATTTTATAGCTGACCTTATGAATAACATATATAAATTACGAATTTTGAGAAACCATAATCATTTTCATTCCTTTTTAATTTTGTTTCAAAGTACTTTTAGGACAATTTATACTTTCATTTGATTTTATATCAAAATCCTTAGATGTACATATGCAATTAAAAATGTTTTTCTTCTTTATCGTTCACATGCAAAGATCTTTAAGTTTAAATAATGCTGTTTTTTGGGGGGTTTTTTAGGCAATGCTATGCTTTAAAAAAATTCAGAACTATATAGATAAACTAGTAATGAAACCATCAAACACCCAATAGAATCTTTGGAAATTAAATGATTGGAAGCCTCAACCACACTGGTGTTCCCGCTTACCTGAAAGATTTGCCACATATTGACATTCCAGCATTTCTCAGAAAGCAAATAAATTTTGACTAAACCTAGAGTTATATGGTACTCATGTGCTGACATGTTTTAACAGTCTTTCACAAGGGCTATGTCCTTAGAGATTTTGAAAACAGAAGTGAGATACAGATGTTTTCACCTTCAATAAATTCATAGCTGCTAGAATTTTTTTTGTTTTGAACCATGAGTTTTTACATTAAAAAACAAACAAAACAAGCTTGAATGGTTGAGAGTATGCAAATAAAAATTATCCATGACACATAGCTGCAATGTTTAAATATGTATATGTAAACGGACGAGTTTTAATACTTTTATTCTGTATTCTTTTTTTTTTGATTGCCTGCTATCCATATTCCTTTGAAAGAACAGGTACGACAACTATGTCGGGGGAAACTGATATACTTTAGGGTGTAATCCATTCGTGCTTGTCGAGAGCGAGAGAACCTTTAAGTTATGCACACTGTCAGATAGAGTAACTGAAATCTGACAGGACAAACAAAAGCAGCATTCTAGTTAGGCACTGAGCTGTTACGCACGGCATCCTTTGAGGCGAGTTGTAGGTGTGGGTTTAGAGAAGGTTCGCCTCTATACTGATGGTCGTTTGGCACAGTTTGTTAATGTAGGGCTAGCCTCTGTGGTGCTCTCGGTACTGATGCTATCACATCACAGGCGCTAATAGTGACGCGGTTACAGGAGATAAATGTCTTCGAACTTCCTGTAAACGATAATTTTGCATCGGAGGAGACTCTCCCACGGTGTCAGTTTCGATATTTGACACTGATAAGGTTTAGTTTGATTCTATGTCTGCCTTAGAAATCATAATACATATATTGTTTGAGATTTGCACAAGTGAAAGGTTGTTTGGTGTACACGTGGTTACTACGATATCGTCTTTGCAAGTTGAGAAGATTGTTATCTAGCGTGGTTGTCACTGTGTGAGCGATGTTACGAGGTAAATTCGGTACTTTCGAATTAATTTTGTATCCCCTCACCCATTCAAGTAGAGAGGTAGGGAGATCCCTATCTCTCCGATCGATGATCTTTAGAAAATCTTTGTTCGGAAAAGCCTATATATGTAGAGCAGTTTTCGAAGCTCCTCATCTGGATTCGAGAGGCCGAGCTGCGCGTACACTAGAGAAAGTCTGAAGTAAAACGTTTGCCTGAACCTTTGACGGTGACATTTGCACATCCATTGCTTTGATATTGGAACGGCTGTATGAGAGCTACTGTCTGGGTTTTTCAGTTTTTAGTTTTTTGTAAAGTTGGGTTTTAGTCCTTATTTTCAGTTTGGTTTTAATTGGGTTCAAGTTTGTCACTGGACAAGTTATTTTTTGTATCTTAAGTTTGTTTTGTCGACTGCAATAAAAGAAACGATAAAAACTTACATCAGTAGTTTTTATTTCCTGCACGCTTACCTGTCGTGCTTTACCACTAGCCACATTACTCATAGTTTGTCATATCTGGTAGCTTAGTTGGAATTCGCTAAGCTCACCATTATTACAAAACGAATACCTGGCGTTGTAGGACAACTTACACTTTCATACAAACACAAAACATTTCACAATTTATCACACCGAACCTGTAGAGTAGAGAGACAAACTTTATGGAGTAGGGAGTATGCATATAGCCAATATTGGGCAATTTTGCAGTATTGTTCATAGTGCCTGTAGTGTCCTATAGTGTGTCGTGTCCGTACTACTACTACTACCACACACACCCTCACGAGTCACACGAGAAATTCCTTTTTTTTTAAGGCAACATATAAATATTGTAAAATAATGTTTAAATGTCAGAAGAATTACATTGTCTCAAGGTTTTATACATTTTATAATTGTACAATGAGTGGCCCTGGAGAAGATGAACCAGTTTTTGTTGTAAAGTTCACTTTTCTTTGTTGTAGTTGATAGCTTTGGAGGAGATATGGCTGTAATTGTAATTGTTGTAAAGGTTTCTTTTCTTTAATGCACTGTAGTAGTTTTCCCTGCCTATTCAAGTTGAAAAGTTTGCTTTTCTCCAGTGCAGTTGTAGTTGTACGGCTTTAGAGCATGTCTTTTGTTTTAATGAAGTTTGCAAGTCTTCAATGTAGTTGTCTTTCCCTGACCATTTGAACAGGCAGTAATGCTCGTATTTAATATATTACCCCATGAATACCTTGCACATTGTAATTTTTTTCATAAAAGTGCTTTGAGTTACCACTGTGAAAGCTACTAAACCTTGCTATTATTAGCTACACCATCTGACACATTTAGACCAGCTGGCAGCATGGAGAGACAATGGTATGATGATAAATAGTTCTCAGAATCAATATTAGCCAAAGAGAGAAAAGTTTTTCTAACACATTTCTAAAACAAACCTCTGTTCCGGAAGATAAGATGCTGGCTGCCCCAAGACTGTCATTCCTTTGATGCCCAGAAGAATTGAGGCTCACCTGCTCAGAAAGAGAACAAAACTTAAGACTCAAAAAATATAAAATGAGATGTACTAAATTTTTTTGAAACAGAAATAAATCAATCAGCTGAAAGAGCTGCCCCACAATAATAACAATGGTCACCTGCTGCTAGGTTTGCATCATAATCTCACTTTCTTCACATGAGGAGGGTGTCTATGATTTTATTTGCAGCTTTTTATATTGCCCAGCATAACTTTTGACATTCGTGGAAAAACACTAACCCAAATAAGTCCTCTGAAGTTTTCATTCAAAAAGCCTGAAGACAAAACTTATATTGCAGAATAAATCAAGCCAACATATTGGCAATTACTAATTGCTCAGAAAAAAAAAAGCCTACGGTAGGAGTAGAAAAAGTAATATTGAGAGAGTGAACATCATTTTATCAAAAAAGCCTAAGCTAGGAGTAGAAAAAGTAATGTTGAGAGAGTGAACATCATTTTATTAAAAAAAGCCTAAGCTAGGAGTAGAAAAAGTAATGTTGAGAGAGTGAACATCATTTTATCAAAAAAGCCTAAGCTAGGAGTAGAAAAAGTAATGTTGAGAGAGTGAACATCATTTTATTAAAAAAGCCTAAGCTAGGAGTAGAAAAAGTAATGTTGAGAGAGTGAATGAAAATTTCAAATCAAAATGAATAAGAACTCACAGGGGATACAGTAACTCTGCCCTCCAAAATGTTGTCAATGGTGAGGTCAATAGATCTAGTTATCCGCAGATCTTCCATTATAACAGGCTGAGGAATGTTTGGAAAAACCACCTGCACCTCTCTAGCCTAACGAAAGAAAAAATAAAAATTGTGTGGTTTTTTTTTCATGAATACATTAACAGATTTAATTTGAATAAGAGTTGAAAAGTTAAATTTTATGTAATATAGATCTGTCTCACTAAATTCGTAGGTGGATTCAACTTTGTACTTCACTTAATTAGTGAATTTGGAAATAGACTTTCTTGATTAGCTTTCTCATACTAATATCCATCTCAAATTATAATTGTTATTTTAACTGTGTAAACTTATCAAATAATGCTCTAAAGGCTGAGAGTGAAGTGTCATCATAAAGGAGATATTTAAATAAAATTCAGAATTAGATTTTTTCTACAATTTACTAATTTATTCAACCAATGCTTTGATGACTTAATTAAATTTCCACTTGTTTTACATTTGTCTCTAACTAATAATGAGATCTTATCATATATTCAGACCTGCCACTTTCCAGAGAAAGAAAATCTGAATAATTCTGCAAAAAAAAATCTGATTGACTCGCTTTAATTTGCTTTTACAGCTTACATTGCAAAACGCATAATGCAATCTTTGATGAATGTTTATTCGTCAGTATAGCTCTGAATTCCGATAGTGATAAAAACAAGGTTTCTTGGCTTGTAATTCTTGAATGGTGAAAAATTCTACCTAATCTTAAGATTTTTTTTTCATACCTCTTTCAATTTAAATCAAGTACTTTATGCCTTAAAATACTTTCAAGTGACTCAATAAATTGGGTGACATTAGCATTATGTAGCATTTGATAAATTCACAAAAAGCAGAGCTACAGTTCTGGCTCGTGTGAGAAGTGTACAACGCGACTTCCAAAGGTTTATTTTTATATGAAAAGGAGCACATGTAAATATTTCTTACTGAAAAGGTAAAAATAAATGACAGGATTCTACTCATTTCTAGATTAGAAAATTTTTCTACACGATCTTTGGCCTTTCTCACACTTGACTTGGAAAATTACGAATTTTTTTAGATCCAGCTGTTAAAAACTTAACCAGATACATCATGTGTAGCAAATTGACAATTTGTTGGAAAGTTTTAATATTTTATTTTATAAATAATCTAAAGAGTGTAATCCACTCTATTGTTCAATCACTTCATTGAGAAGCAGGTCAATTAAAGTACAAAAATTACTATGTGACTGTGTGACTAGTTATGCATGATTTAGACGCAAGGCCTAACCTATATCTAGATCAACATGCCATAAAATTAAAAATGATCAAAATCATACTATAGATCCTGTACAGATTTAACAGTTTGCATTCGGATAAAGACTTCAAACAAGAAATTTTATCTGATCTAGATCTGGTTTTTACTTTTTATACAACTATAATTGCAGTCTCGTGTCACCTTATTAACTCTAAATCTCTAGATCTAGATCTAATTTTCTTTAGTATTTCTCAATCGATCTTGATAACTGACAAGATCATAATGAGAAAAAAAGAGCTGTCCTGTGGTAGAAATTACTCTTAGAAGATAAAATAAAAATAATCGTTCGTTGGAAATAAAGGCAAAGTCTGGATGTGAAGATAGAGAGATGGTGAAATGCAGACAAACAAACCATAAAGTAAACAACTTGGCAAAATCAATATGCAGGGCGGTTACAACTAAAATATTAATAACAACTTCGATACCCCATTTCATAATATATAAAATAAAAAAATTTATATCGATTTAAATAACTATATTGTCCGTATTTATTCTTTCGCGCTGGCTGTCTGTCGATCTTGTAATACAAAAAAAAAAAAAAACAACTGAAATGTTTTAATCATGGAGGTGAAAACTTCAGTTCGAAAAAAATTGGAATATTTCTTAAATAATCGGAAAATCTGAAAAGGACCAAATTTCCATAAAAAATCGGAATGAATGGCAGGTCTGTACATTCCAAGATTAAAAGAACGTGAACCCAAAAATGAGTAACCTTGAGGTGGAGCTACTTACCATGTTGTCCAGCTGTGAAGTCTGGGTGGCATGAGCCTGCTGACCAGGCAATAGGTTCGTGTGAGTAACTTCCACAGAGAAGCTTGGCAACCAGCTCACATACCTCGAGCCTAGGGATACACACATCACTATATCATATGTATTATTGATTTAATTTTGGTGACTAATGAAGCAAGACAGCAGCAAATCAATTTCCCACCAGCTTTGCTTTGGCCTTGTTTCCAGCCTTGCCAATGACCAGACCTACGATATGAATGGATTGATCATGATTCATTGGGCTCTGTCAGAGAGTGATTGTTGATATTGCCAAAAAAAAGGCCTCAATTTTTTTTGTTAGGTGAGGAGACAGATCAAGTAAAAAATCAAAATGATTCAACTCTAAAATCATAATGAATGGCAGGTCTGTTAAAGATGTAAATGGTATCTGAAGAAAGCAAACCCACCATCGAAGTGGAAGAAGTGGTTTGTGGTTCCCTGATTTGGCTGTGGTGCAATCACTTCACCAACATTTGGTGCACCTGGCTGCCTTTGCTGAGGCTCCTCCCTCTCATTTGTCTCACTCAGAGTCATACGGCATGTGGGACAGGAAGTGTCTTGCTCAAGCCACGACCTCAAGCACGAACTAGAAACAACAACAAAAAGATTAGATATCTTCATGAGTTATGTTTCTAACTTAAAATAATGTTAAGTGCACATCAGTTTCATCACATATTGCAATACTGCAGCAGACCCTAATGGCTTCATAAAACCCTCAAAACTGTTTCACAATTTGACCATTTCATCGTCCATGTGCTCATCTGGTGAACCTATATATAATATCTTATTCAGTTTCATAATCAATAAAATTACCACTTTTACAGAAATCTCCTTGGTATATATATAGTGATTCATACCCAAAACCAATAGATGATAAGTTTTGAAAAAGCTTAAGCCAAAAGGAAAAAAAGTATTTTAAAGTACTTCTGAATACTTTGACAAACGCTGCTATGTTTTAAAAGATGAGAGATGGGATGTGATATATAACACCTTTGTGAGACCCTACTGAGCAAAAGAAAAGTGTTATATCAAATCCTGCATTTCAGGGAACTATGATGTCTCATATTTCATGCACATGTAATATACCGGTAGACAAAAACAGCACTGCTTTCACAAACCGATACTTTTCATATTCCCCCTCCCCCCCATGCTTTGTTTAGAGAACAAATTCAAGTTTTCACAACCGCAGCAATAGTAACAAAATTGATTAGTGATCAAAATGTCATTTGACCTTCTTGAAATACAGCAATCAGATACTGTTTTGAAACAAAGCCAAAATGTAAACTTTCTTTTTCAGAACTGCCAACTGACTATGAAAAAAAATCCTGAACTTTTCTCACACCCCACCCAAAATATCCATGTGAGAGATCAGTGACCCAAAAACATAACTATTCTCAAATTTATACAAAGAACCAAAGAAAACCAATGAATAAAAATAAACACAAAGAGATAAACATTGTAAAAAGAACTTTATATAAACTGTTTCAATGAGGGTTTTTAACCATTTATTATCAATCCTTAACTGATATCTTTCTCGCCAAGTTATTTATTTGAACAAAAAAATATAAAAATAAAAAGGTTTAGTTTTTGACCACTGCTAGTATAAATGACATGCAATTTTTTATGACAGGCACAAAAAAGGTATACATGAAAATCAAAAATATGTCCGCTGATCCATTCATTTTGAAACACAAATACATAGTGGAATTTGACAAAAAAATAATGGTACATCCAATTCTTTAAAGAATCTTTTCAACAATATGAATACCCCTTCTGTCCTTGACCATTGGTCCTCATGACATAAATTTTGGTTCTAACCTTGGGAACTTGCCTGATAGATCACATGAATTGCTTTACCAGCTCTCTAATATATATTAAACTTTGATCATTGCTTCAATACTGTACCACAAAAATGTTAACAGATTTATATATACAAACATTCTACGAGTCAAAATGATTACGATTATGATTAACTCTCACTTGTGGAATAAATGACCACAGGGGAGTTTACGAGCAGATTCCATCTTCTCCCAGCAAATAGCACAATCATCAGCATTGTGCTCTAGGTCTTCTTGTGTAGCCATTGGAAATCTGGTGATTAAAAAAACCCATTAATGTCAGGAATTCTACAACATAAAAAGAAGGATGGTAAAGAATAAGATAAACGTTATAGATCTGCTGTGATCAAGTGCAGAAATGAAATCTTCCCTTAGAGTACCTTTTAACAAGAAAATGTAAGGATATAAATATTTTCTCTTTATATTGGTTTGGTTACTAGCTTGATTCATAACATTCCTCTCTTTCAGCTGATCTCAACTTTTCATATCATATCAAACAAACTTTAAGTAAGCTGGCTGATCTGAAATAGCAACTGCATACAATGCTTTATATATAAGGCCTTAAAAACTGTTTCAAACAGCCAGAGGAGCTCTTAACACAGATTTCTTTCACTGACATACTTGTTTTCATTCTGAGTTTTGATGTGTAAGAGTTAACTGATTTTTTAAAATTTAGAATTTTCTGACTTTCAGAAGTATGAAAGTCTAATTAAATTTGGACAAAGCTCTAAACTAGATCTTAATAAACATTCTTGAATTCTAAGGACTAGCCCACTTCAAAATCTCTATAATTTACACATGGTTCCTACAAAAAAGTAATGTTATTACTGATGGTGGTGTGATTTAATCAAAACTGAATTCAAGTCTTAGCACACTGAAAAGAAAACCATGCATTGTATATCAGCAACAATCACAGCTTGTATATATATACATATATATATCTGAAAGAAGAAAGCTATCACTTACTTTGACTCCATATCTTTGACAACTCGTAAATAATTCTTGTGTCTTTTAATACGTCTCTGGAATTCATAGAAGAGAAAGCGCAGCTGCATACTTATGACAAGACTGGCCATGCTGAGAAAGATGTTTCCATAGAGCTGGAAGAGAAGAATTTATTCCAAGTTTCATATAAAACAGAAATAAAAATTCTTTTACCACTTTTTAAAAATTCATATAACAAAAAAGTCCTATTAGACTTATTTGTCTACCAAGAGTGCTAAACTAAAGATTGCAGAAAAATCAAAGCTTTAAAAAACTACATCTTGATTGTTAAGGAAACGAGAAACGTGTCCTACACTTGGTTAAAAAACAAAAGCAAAGCAAAAAACAAAATGTATCAAATGTGACCCCTAAAAACCACAGCATGAGGTACACCAGAATATCACAATTGCTGGGAATAATTCATATTACTTTGTTTATGAAGTAAATTACATACCAGCATATGCGTGTGGTGGGCAAAATTAACTGACAGGTCCACTAGCTCAAACACCAATTCTGTATAGTATACAAATATGGCTCTACCTTCCCACACACCCTCAAGGCTCATGTCCCATAGTTGGATCACATACCTGATAATGATGAAAAGAGAAGATGTAATAATTAGAGGTCACTGCACCTCATATTCCAATCCACTGAAAATCATCTATTCCACAGAATCATGTCACAACAGTGATTTAGACCGTCAACATTAAACCAAAAGATGAGAAATTAACTTTTTTTATCATAATATTTCAGAGGCACTCAATCCCTCTACCTCTTTCAAAGGTAAATCATATAGCATTGACTCTTTAAAACCAAGGAAGACCAACAGCCCTTGCTTCATTAAAGACTTTTTCTGAGCTTAATTGTAATTTTGAACAAACTCTTTTTTCCATTTTTTAAAAAGTTTTAAAGAGGTACTGTGATCAATAATAATAATGATAATACAAGCTGTACTTGTGCTATTTTCTTTGCTGCTCCTATTTTTTCCTGCTTCACTGTTTTCAATGATTATAGAGATAGAGGTACTGAGCTTTTCCTAGCTTGTTCGCTTTCCCTTAAGGTCGGACCTTTAACTATTAGATTTTAAATTCTAGATCTGGATATATCTCCTTCAATTAACTAGATCTACCTAAATTTAAACTTGTTCTTCACTTCATTGTCTATTTTTTGAGTTTTACCATGTTGTAAAAGTGCCATGGTGAAAACTAACGCCTGAATTTGCTTCTAAGCTATTAATATGGATTAGCCTTATAATCAAGACTAGACATAGGATGTAGGATCTAGATTCTATCTAGAATAAATATTTAATCTTAATACTAGTTACTTTAAAGGAAACCACAACATAAAACAGAATAGAAATTGGGATTTAAGAGCTCAGATAAAAATTTTTGGCTTTAAGTTGCAGTTGCCTTTTGTATATCTCCACCAATGTTTTTCTACTGCACAAGAGACAATTTGATTACAAAAGAAAATGATCTTTATACCTGACGTATACATGTATCAAAAGAAAGCTTTGTCGAGAGATTACATTCTATAGTATATGACAGCCAGGGACTTACTGAAAACAGCCAGGGCTGAGGTGGCCTGAGGGCCTATTTATAATTTTTTCCAATGAAAATTAGTTATTGTTTTCGCCTTGGTTAAGGTCAAAGCATTTATCAATACCATCATAGATCTATACAGCTCCGCAGACTTCCGATTAACCTGAGAATTTATTTGATTATTCATCTACACGACAATTTTCAATCACTGCAAAAATCCAGCTTAAAAACGGCAAATGTTTTTCGAATGTGGATTTCCTTTGATCCACACGAAACTGCCGCCTGAATGACTTAAAAGTGGTACGTTTTCTCTACACACAGCAAATTGGGCTTGAACGAAAGCCAAAAATTTAATAACAAATTCCATTTCGTGCTATTCCCTGTATTAAATTTGTGTTAACTTAGGACTTTTTTTTAAAGCTTACATGGCAAATTCTTACGAACAATATGGCAGTTGGCAGTAAGCAATAGGCTAAAGCTGCAGCAGTTCATGATAGTGGTGAATAAGCATGAAAATATAAGGTGTCACTGAAGATTCATAAAACTTTAAAAATATATAAAATCTTCAAAAGGACATATGAAAAACACCTGCAAGAGAAATTCATTTCCATATCATGTGATCTAGAGCTTCATGCATGCTAATTAATATTTGTGCAAATCTCAATTAAAATGTTTTTTTAGACATGTTTAATATTAGAAATGTATATCAGACTTTAAAATAGTTATTTCCCTTCTGTTAGAAACTTCTTTCGGCTAGAAAAATTGCAACATATTGTTATTTCATTTATATTATCCTCCCAGAATAGAGAAAAAAAAATTAGAAATAAGTTTTAGCTTGAACCTTAGCCATGTCTGATGAACAAAGATTATAGCCTTGTCTTTCAATTTTCAAGGCATTTTAGAAGCACTGAATGATTGAAATAGCCATGATCACCACTTGTATAATGTAAATAAAAATAAAATATTGATTGAACTCTAAATAAAAATCAATTAAACCTAGACTACTTATATCAACAATTTGCTCCCGGCACAGAGCTTTACACATCCTTTGGTGTTAAAAGGTTAAATATTAAAATTTGTGGCATACCTCACTATGACATAAAGACATCTCAAAAGAAGCAGAAGGCTCTGAGGAAGGACAAAAATCGATTAATTTTATAAATTATTTGGATATGATCAATATTTTTTTTAAAACCACAAGAAAGCATCTTTCAATTGAAACACAAAGATTTTATTTACTTTAATATAACTTTCAAATGGAATATCTAGAGCTCCTAATTGATCTAGCCTATGCCATTGTGGTATGGAATGCAAGACCAAGAGGATTCAATTCAAATAACCCTTTGCCTTTTTTATTGCAAATATATTCATTTAAACTATCAGTGATCCCAGCTCTGTTGATTGCTCTAATTAGATGAATTTTTTTTTTAAAAGTTGTGTATGTACTACACTGAGCATCCAAATTTAATACAATGCAAGCACAGTTTAACAAGAAAACTCATCTGGTTTTTTTTGTCTACTTTTACTTACAAAAAGCATCATGTTTTGTTTATTTCTGAGCTTCCATTTAAGGCAAAAAGTGATTCTATTAAAAGATCTGGGTTGGACAACACAATAGAACCTGAAACCGTTAATTCCCTTAGACAAAATCTGTCTGTTCTGTGTAAGATAAAATGACATGAAAGTGATTTAACCACCACGTCTAATACCATATACCTCCGCTGCTAGGAATGCAAATATTGTGAAACTGATGTTGATTCCCACCCAAACACATCCTGTGAGAATTACAACGCACAGAGTCAGAATTGTGAGCAGGAGCATGAGCAGTTTTACATGAGCAGATCTAGGCGTGGCTGGTGAAAATGACAACTGAAAGAAAAAAATATCAAATCACATATGCTGTGAATGTATGAAATTTTATATTAAAAACATATATTACCAAAAAAAGATTATAAAGTTAAACTTAACTTCTATTTTATAATACATTTTTATTTATAAAATACACTTATTAAACTACAATTGTCAATTAGTGTCTTGGGTCTAGTTTTGATCCACAAAGAAAAAGAAAAGATTCTTAGTAAAGTAACCTTTTGCATTATTCAAGTACTGCTGCTATTAGTAGTAGCAGTGGTGGTGATGGTGTGGTAGCAGAAGTAGTAGTCGTAGTAGTACATTCTAAACCACTTATATCGACATGTTTTGCCAAATACCGAATTCTTAAATATATTTTCTTAGTAATAAAATTTTCTTATATGGACTTATATTTTACTCCGCTTTATTTATAGACATGCCTGCTACGGTGGTGGTAGTAGTAGTTGTAGAAGTAGTAATAGAAGCAGGAGTGGCGATGATAGTGGTAGTAATGGTAGTAGTAGCAGCAGCAGCAGCAACAGTAGTAGTGGTAGTAGTGGTAGCAGCAGTAGCAGTAGCAGTAGCAGCAGCAGCAGCAGCAGCATTAAATGTGTAGTCGCAAAATTAGTAGCATCAGCAGCATTGGTGCTATAAAGGGAAGTAAAAAAAATATTTTAATGTCTTTCTTTGCCAAGAAATACCAACAAACCATATTTAACTTCTATAGCATGATTATTATTTCTCCATAAATTTGAGGTTAAAAGTCATTTAAATCAATTGTAACTTTCTTTTTAATGCATGTATACAATTATATCTTCTTTGCTTTATCCAGGTTGGTTTTTATGCAAACATCTCTGCATTGCATCCAGCAGATTTCCTCAAATGGATAAAAAAAAAAAAAAAGTCGATATTTTTTTTTTCCATTCATTGATTGATTGTAGTTTCTGAGCTAAGCTGTGTTAAAAACAAAAGATAAATACATATCTCATAATCCCCCAAGACTCATTTCATCAATTTTAACCTACTGTTATTTGCTACAACCTTGCTGATCAAATGTTAATGTGTATGATTCTTCAAATAATGAGTTTAATAAAAGCATGACATGCTTAGAAGCAGATGCTCTGAGACCACAATGCAGTTTAGCCTGAATGTTGCCCAGGACGAGTATTGAGCAGGTTCCATGTATGTCACAAAGCAAATTTAGCATCAGAATTTTTCTACAAAAATTTTGAAATAATCTATATGGGTCTAAGGAAGACTGTAAAATTTATAATTTAAAACAAAGGGCACACACAAAAAAAATAAAAATATTCTTTTCAGTGGCTATGACGCCTGGTCACACATGGAGAAACAATGGTCCCTAACTGTGTTTAATATAAAAACATAGCTGTCATACTTAGGCCTCAAAAGAATATATCAATGCCAGTTTCAAGATTGCCTTTAAATCCTCATATGACTAATTTGACTCACAAGGCCAGATTAAGTTGTGATGATAATGTTAAAAAAGGCTTTTAACAGCTTGTGCTAAAGTTTCTAGATACAAAACTGAAACCTAACATAACACACTCCACAACCTTTTTTTTCTTTATCTAGTTATGTCGAAAGATATTGTTTTGGGATGAGATCTAGTTTTAGCAAAATTTTTGAATTTATCTCAAAATAAAAGACCATAGCAAAGTATTTATGTAACAAACATAAACAAAATCTTTTATCAAGCACATGAGTCCAATAAATTAAGCTAATGTTTGAACCTAGCATTCATTTTAGAGTCATAGTGATTTTAGCAATTTATAGGGCATAAAACTCAGAGTCCCCCTACCCTTTTCAAATCTGATCACTCACATATTCAAATCTATCCTTTGACAACTGCGTAAGGAGATGAAGAAATCCCAGCCCAGAGAACCAGGCAATCCAGAGCACAACTTCATCCATACTCTGGACATTCATTACACCAAATATGAAGATGAATTTGTAAAAAACAAAGTTCCAGAACTTGTCTTTTAAATGCTGAAATAAAATGGAACAAGAAAAGCATGAGTGGTTAGGTTGTATATTGGGTTGAAAAACTTACCTCAGACAGAAACCAATCAAACAGATCAGTGAGGAGCACTAATTATTATTTTCACATAGTGAGATTTCCAGCCAAACAGGGTCTCTTTAACAGAAAACCTTCCACAAAAAGAATGAAATGGGATTTGAAGTCTGTTTTCAAACTTTTTTTAGGTGAGAGTAAAACAAAATAATCTGAACCAATGCAGATTGATTGATGACAAGAAAAAAAGGAGAAAAGTTTTTGAACAATTGGAGATTTCTTTTTTATTAAAAATATACATGAGATTCTCCTTTCTTGAATTCATGTGTGATTACACTGATGGTTCTGCTTCTGTTGCTGTTAACATTGAAAATATTACAAATAGAAGGATGTTTGAGACATTTTAGTCAAATTCTGGTTCAATTTAAAAACTAGCTGATTCAAGCTTTGTAAAGCTCAGATCAGGGGTAAAATAGAGTGTTGAGTGTTTCAGATCTCTTTCAATCTGTACCTAAGAAATTATCTTTCACCTTGTCAAGGATGAAACAAAATTAATTCAAAGCATTCATCAGATCTCACAACCTGCTTAGAACAGCAAATTTCTAACAAGATTTATCTAGAATTAGGATAACTTTAGTAACACTCCCAGCCATGCTAACTCCTTAATGTATTTCTAGTAATCTAAGATACCAAAATTCGCAATAAAAAAAAACAAAACAAAACATGGCCTCAATGCTGATATTGTCCATTTTCCCTTTTAATTTATAGAAAATTCATATTTAGGTACGTGTCAACTACAGTAACTATTTGTTAGTACTGATTTCATTCTCTGGGAACTCGATTTTGCTTGTGTTAATCTTGATGTTATTTTTGTACACTCATCACTAAACACTGCTCATTCGCCCTTATTGGATCAGACAATTTTGAAGGTTCTATAAAATAAAAAAAGATTTCAAGTATCATGTACCAATTCATTCAATCATTCACATTAATTTTATTTACCCCCATTCTCAAGTAAATTGGCAATAGTATCTTTTAATTTATAGAAACCTCTAAAGAGTAAACACTCTGACAAAATAAATTTAAAAAACTTTGACAGAGAAATAAATGTAAGTGCTGCAAATTGTTTATTTTGAAAACAATGAAAACAATAAGGAGATAGCAAACTTGCTTTTAGACTTTATATAAAAAATAGAGCATTTAACAGGACAAAAAAAGAGTAAATGTAATTTAATTTTTTAACTTACTTGTTGCTCACTGACTCTTAACTCTCCAAAAACAATGCTCTGAATGAGTTTTCCCAGCAATATGAGGACACAATAACTACTGTTTACCAATGTCTGAAAGACAAATACAGCACCAAAAAAAAATGTGAAAGATCGTGTGAGTGTTTAAGAGGGGGTGGGAAGGGGGATGGAGGGAGAAAAGAAGAAGGAGAGAGAGAGAGTGGGGAGGGGTAAAAAAATAAAACTAGAAGTTGCATTTCACTACAGCCTCTCAAGAAATTGATGGCATGTGCAAAATGATGCAAATCATAAAAAGCTAATCGTTTGCATTATTCTAACTCAACATTTAGTAAATGTAGGTTTGAATTAATGAAAGTAAACACATAGAAAGATGCACAAACCTAAGTTGAGCTAAATGTCTCGTTCACTCAATACATGCTTAACTCACCTTTGGGATGTTTTGAGGTAAAAAAAATTGTTCAAATATTAGATATCTGTTCCTTTATTTTGCATTAATTTGTATTCCTCTAAGTTAATAAATTTATTGCTTAAAAAAAAAATCAAATATGTCTGAGTACTTTATATTGAAAAAACAAAAAAACAAACAAAAGCAAAAACATATTACTCTCCAAAGCTCAAAATCTGAGGAGAAAAAAATAAGATAAGCCTTCATCGAATGAGCATGATAAATCAGTTACCACTTCCATAAAATTAATTAAAGCTTACATTTCAACGGTTTAGAATTCACGGTATTTGGGATGAAATTTGTGATGTAGACCAAAGTAACTTGTAAATAAAGGTTTCCAATAAAAGCTATTCAATGCCAGTTTAACTCACCCAAACACACCACGTCTCAATGCGCATGATAAACAGCATGTTGAGGAAATGTTCATCTTCGCTATATGGAAGAGTTAAGTTGATTAGCTCTGGTGGCAGATCAAGCTCCTCCTCTAGCTGAGTGTTGGGATCAGACGTCAACTTAGTCATTATGGTTTGGTGAGCATAGAATGTGGCCAATCCCAGAAAAAGGACTGACAAGCTGATGTAAGTGTGAAGACTGGGTAGGGGCAAGCGCTCCAACAGTATGGTCGGCATGCTGATGAATAGCACGCTCATCAAAATGAGTGCAAAAAGCTGCAAGAAGAAGAAAAGTTACAATTATGTTAGAAAGGAGAAATAATCCTTTGAAGTTGGTGAACTTATGACTATAAAAATGCACATTTACTGTTATTTTTCCCATAAAATGAAGGCGAAAAATGGATTAACACTTGAGGTAAAGGAACCCAGGCCGACTCCATGGGATTTGACAGTAAAGAAGGTCTCATTCGGACTGGTCTTCTTACTTATAGTATACCAGTTCCATGGGTCACAGCACACAAAGTTACCAACACTGAAAATCATCGGCACGCTGGTGATATTAAAGTTGTAAAAAATACCCTTAGTTTAAAGTTAAAAAGAAAATATAAAAAAGATTTGATATCATACAATTGTTCCAGAGATGGAGAATTGAAAGTGCTTAGTTTTAAAAATGTATATTTCATATGGAAATGACTCTGCATAGTAATTGCCAAAGTCATGAAAAATTCACTTTTACTTGCTTGGATTACTTCATTCATGGGCTTAGGGCAGAGCATAGAACCTCATTGCCCCCCCCCCTCCTCACTTTCAGAGTCAGGGATGCGTGAAAGCTTGAATTTTATTAAGCTAAAATATGGCAACAATCACTGCTTGATCAAAGAACTTCTCTGAGCCTTACTTATCTTGTTTTAGTTTATACACTAGTGTTCCTTTCATGAATTTTTACTGTCCTAGTAGTATGATGCCAAGTTTATGAATAAGTGTTAGTTTCCTTTGCTGCTTCAATCATTTTTACTTGTCTTGGATCACAACTGGGAAAGGTATGTCAAATGAGACACAAGGCCTGCAACTTAAAGTTTACTAGTTCTATATGATGCTGTCCGTTGTTTGACTTATGTTTGTTGATTGGACAAAGTGCTATTTCACTTTCTTTTATCCCTCTGCAGTTATATTTTGATGAACATTGGTATGTTTGGCCAGATTTTGTTTTTGGTTTTAATTAACATCTTTTTCAAAGCTGATAAAAGAATTTGTTTCACATTCACTTTCTGTATCAACTTTTTCTACTTGGAAAAGGCATATATATGAATATATCTAATATTCCTTCTTAATTGATAACAAAAGGGACTGTAAGGGGGTTTCGTCTTTCAAAATATTTGATGCTAGAAAGGTCACTACAACTAGGCTCATACAAGTTAAATGTCTGAATAACACTGAGCATGGTGATATTTAAACTGGCTGCTTGTTTAGTAATTATACGAGACAATTAATGCATGTGTGAGTGCAAGATCAGACCCAATGCAAGGCCCCAGAAAACTTGGTTAGTAATCAGATGTAATAGTAATATGGTTTAATAATCTAATCTGACCTTTTCAGCAGGAGAAATGATATTTCCAAGCCCTTTAATGTTTTTAAAATTTAGATCTACTATCTTAATTTGGGTGCAAATGAAACATTTTACTTATCAATTTATAGGAATAAAGAATTAAATTTATGTTGGATTCTGACTCTGATTTTTAATTTTCAACATTTTAACTCTTTTAATCCAAGCAGCCGCACACTGCAGACAGTAAGATTGAAAATAGCAACTTCTGAACAAATAATTTGGAGTTGGCCAATTCAGTCCAGCCTTGCTTTTTTAGACTTTATGAGCCCTATAGGCATAGTTTTATTACTTTATTGTTAAAAAAATGGATTACCTAATGAAGACAAGACTATAGATGCACACATAAAGACATGTATCAGATGAACTGAAAAAGAGTCTACAGATCTAGGCAGCTAAAAGTGGATTGACTATTTTTTATAACCAGGTATGTGGAATTATTAGGTTTTAGAAATTTATTGTTTTTCGTATTGCATAATATTTCAATAAACAAAACAAAAAAATGTTATCAACAAATATCAATAATTTTTTTTTACTTTCATAAAATTCATTTATTTGAGGTCATTTTGATATATAACACTTTAGGTTTACCTCTTATAATGAAAGCAATGTATACAAAGCAAAAAGGTATCCTCTCTCCCATTTAAACAACCACCCAAAACCCTCTGTGTCAGAATAAGCCCAGAGTTTTAAAGTGTTTTCCTTAAAATTTTAACATGGCTTCCACATTTAAGTGACTTTCCCTCCTTCTTTTCTGATGTGGCTAGTCTACGTCCAAAATTTGCCATAAATACCAACCAGTCTACTATGACTTGCTACTTCATTTTTCACACTAAGTTTACACCTTGATCATATGAATACAGTGCATAATGATAGATCTAGGCCTACAAAGTGAGGAAAGTCGTACTAGTCTACTACTAAATCCCCCCTTGATCATAAGATCTCGAAGATATGAGCTCTAGTGGAAATGGCACTGAAAGCTAAATCTCTTATCTATATCTTATGTCTTGCTCCTCGTTTATCCAGTTTCTTCTAGACTGGATCTGTGTAGTTAATCGATCAAGATGTGA
This sequence comes from Elysia crispata, assembly GCA_033675545.1. NCBI lineage: Eukaryota > Metazoa > Mollusca > Gastropoda > Plakobranchidae > Elysia > Elysia crispata. The sequence goes on along the minus strand of JAWDGP010002165.1, from coordinate 441,435 downwards.
GATTCAATTATCAATATCAGCTCTAGATTTGAATAGCCTATAGGCTATAGAAAAGATAAAAAAAAAAATCGAGATCATCTAGATTAGATTCATTAAACCATTCATTTATTCATGGGATGCCTTTCTTAATATAGATCTAGATCTAGATTTTAGGTCTTAAACCTTGATTTAGATTCTACTTTTCTCGATCTAGATCTAGGTCTAGAATCTAAATTTCTAACCTTAGCAACAACTTTATTCGTACCTCAGTCTTGTAGAAAGGGCTCTTTTTTTATTATCCTGCCTTATCTGTTTTGTTTCGTAGGTCATCTGAGAGAACCTGTTCATAAACTTAACTTGTTTAACTGTGTGGCAACAGTCTCCTTTATTTTTTTTACGCTATCAAATTAATTGGTACTCTCTACTTCAACATCACCTAAGTTTCAGTGATAAAAAGAACAGAGGTCTATTTCCGGTTTACATACGTATAAGTAAAACATGCCGGATTGGCCATGACAAACAATGGCTCGAAAAAATCTGGATAAGAAATTATCCTCTTTAGTTGTACATTCAGGCGGTCTCATGTGGTTGGACGAGTTGAGAAAATAATAATTAGGCTATCTAAAATACAATTAAAAGGGCAGGTTTCGAAATTATGTATTTGTGTGAACACTATACTAGGTGTCACAATAAGATACAGAAAAATTAACAGTACGGTATTTTTTTTCTATTAGGAACACATAAATTTAGACATTTAAGCTGTTTTTTACAAGTGATTTAAAGTGCTGTGGGAGAATTCGGTGTTCATTTTGTGTCAAAAATTATCATCACTCTCTACGAGTCTCCGTAGGCATTATTGGCTATAGATGCTAAAGAAGAAAAAATCGTGTAATCCCCATTATAAATGATTTTCAGCAAGAAATTATAACAATAACAGGAATAATCGACCAGATTTACTATTTCATAGCTTTCCAAAATAACCTAGAATTGTAAGAAACTTTTCTCTCTTCATTAACTATGGCATATTTTAGTAAGATAAATTTATAACTAGACCTATTTATAAATGTTCTCCTTTAAAAGCATGCGGTAACGAGTGAATGACATGAAAATCATATCATCCTGAGCTAATATAAAACTTAAGGACAAGATTTCAGTCGCAAAGTTCATTGCTGCGTAGTGAATCACCTCGGAATTTCCAGGAAAATTAAACTAGATACTATAATTTAGTAGCCTATTCTGTCTCCTTTCTGCTTTCTCTCTCTCTCTCTCTCTCTCTCTCTCTCTCTCTCTCTGTCTCCCTCTGTCTCCTTTTTTCTCTCTGCTGTCCTTTCGTCTACTTATTCAATGAAAAATCTCTGAATTTGTTCAAAATCAAAATTATGGCTGTGACACCGAATGAAAAAAAATATTTTATTGCACATCAAAAATCACATTAAGCCATATCTCATCTATAACT
>JAWDGP010002165.1:325000-435000 GCA_033675545.1 Elysia crispata | reverse complement strand
TAGTAGTAGTAGTAGTAGTAGTAGTAGTAGTAGTAGTAGTAGTAGTAGTTGCTGCTGTTGTCATTGTCACCGTTTTTTTTAACGGTGCTTCACAACTATTCACAAATCTCCAATGCGACATTCAACTTTAGTAGTAGTAGTAGTAGTAGTAGTAGTAGTAGTAGTAGTAGTAGTAGTAGTAGTAGTGATAGTGGTAGTAGTAGTTGCTGCTGTTGTCATTGTCACCGCAGCAGCAGCAGTAGTAGTATAGTAGTAGTGGTAGTAGTTATAAAGGTAGCCATACCAGGAGAAGCATCAACAGCTAGAGCTGGTGTTGTAGACATGTCTTTTTTTGTCTTCTACATGAACACTTTCAATGACAGGCTTCTAATTTAGTAAGTTTCAACTGTACTTAGACAAGAGCATGAATTAATTTGCTCAATGTTATTTATTTATCTGTTTTTCATAGAGATATATTGCAGGAAATGGAAGTGAAAAATAATATAGCATTCAAAATAATCCAAAGTAAACCAAAAAAAATCAGTGTAAAAACTGATTCTCTTCCATATGATAAATTTGAAGAATCGTTGCACCAATTAACAAAATATTACCAGAGGTATATGTAATGTTAACTTTAATTAACTTGAACAGCCTTTCACAATTCTATGTTGCAACTAGATTCAATAATTTATCCATATGAGCATATATTCATTTGTCTTATAAATATAATGAATACTATTGTTATTGCACCTTCAAATTTATATTTTTTGCCAGCCTTGATGAGCTTTCTACAGTAATTTAGCATGTAAAGTTATAACATCAAGTATATTTTACATTAAAACATGCAACTAGTATACATACAATTAAGTCTGTAAAACTTGACAGAGAATCAACAGTAATTAAACTGCTGGAATCATATCAAGAAAATTTAACAAAATATCATCAATTTAGCAAGAAAAAGTGTAAAGATCCATCAATGAGCTGAGATGTAGCTATAATGATGGATACCTTGGGGCAAGAGCATTGCAAAAGGACAAGCAATTTTACGTTTTGGCCCATACATCAACATACCATATTTTATCAATGCTAAATAATAATCTGCTATGTCGTACATACAACATACACACTGTCCCACCAACAACTTTGTGGGAAAACCCTTCGGATGTTGCTAAATCTAGTTTTGTGCTAGACCTATTTTAAGTCATTTTTCAAGTCCAAGTTTGAAAATGGAATTTCAATTTCTTTAAAAACTCCATTCATTTATCTTTTAATTCCACACAGTTGTATTTGTTTCTGAAATATCTAATCTTTTGAATTAAATAATTTTGTGAAATTTCAGATCAGATTTGTGCTGTTAACAGTTTCAGCCAATAAATGTATGTTCAACTTTAAAGGCCATTTCCTCAAAATAACACTTTCTCAACTGGGTGATTTTAAATCTCTTTAACTTTTTATCTAAACAAGAAAGAACCTTAAAATAAAAAAGCGAAATGCTCAAGATTGTTTGCAAAATCTAAAACTGAGCTCATCTAATTTTTTTAAACTGGACCCACAATAAGGGTTTTCCTGTGCGCCCACAATTTCTTAAAAAACAAGAACAGCTTGTATCATATTCTGCTTCTATGTTGCTGCATATGAGATACAGATGTAACAAAAAGCAAAAAATTAATGTACGGGAAAATCATCTATTACACAGTTCATTTAAAAATTAAAATTGACACGTAAAAAATTACTGGATGTCTTTGATAGCATTAAAACATGAACATTTATTGTGGTCTATGGTTAAAAATCAAAATATTTCATGGTGTAAATAGTTTTGAACCAAACAATCCAATAAAAAACAATAAAGAGTTAAAAGCTTGCTGGTAATTTTGTACTCACGCCCCCCCCCGCCCCCCCTAAAAAAAAAAAAAAAAAAAAAAAGAAAATACACAACCATCCTAAACTAATATAAGTAAAGTGAAAAAAAATAAGTAATAGGTTATTCAATGAGACACATGAATTTACATATTAAATATTCATTTCGCAAATTTTTTCGAGAAAGCATAATTTATATATACTATTGAAACTTAGCAAAATAAAACAAGTCCTTTATATTTAAAACAAATTGATTAAAATCTTTAATATGCCCTTTTACTAACTTTTTCCCATACTCTAGAGATTTTCTAACCCTAGAAGTTGTAGCAGCTTAGAATGTCTAGATTTATCCACTTTTACTTTTTTTCAATCTCTCAATTTCAAAATTCACTCCTTTGTATGTCTTATGTTTGAGAAAAAGGTGGATGCTATCAGTGTTGAAATGTTTTAATGAAGAATAATTTTATGTCTCATCAAATTCTACCTCGAATCATATTTCATAACTTAAAAGAAAAAATTATGTTTTTATCTGTATCAATCTCCTGGCCGGCCAATATTCTTTTTTCCTGAGTAAAATGAACAATCCTTATGTCTTCATTTCTGTTTCTTCAAACCTCTTTGAACTAATGCTGCCAACCTTAGTCATATAGTCTGCTACACCAATAGACTTTATTTCACACTCTGCCTCTTGTAATTGCTCTGTAAAGGATGAAGTGGTCCCTGCAGACAGCTGGGCAAACAAATCATCTAACTTACATAGGTCTGGTCTGGAGCTTTCTAAACGCAACTGTCTTGGGAAGAAACCTTTGCTCTGGAGGGCACTGACCATCTGGCCACTGGCATGTTGACCACGGAGGAAGGACACAAATACAAGGTGGGCTGGATATACCTCATCATGGTACTTTTTATACAAATCTGCAAAACTGGCGGAGAAGAGAAAAGTTTGTATGGGAGTATGAATTTTTGATTGGATGAGTAGTTTAGAGAGAAAAAATTCAGTATTAAATCAAGTTTCTTAAGTATGACTCAAGTATCCTCTTAAATGAAGTTATTTATACCTGGGAGAGAATTCTACAAATTCTATGCAATGCATACTATTTATGCTATTAAGTAAAAATGTTTATCCTTACCTCTAATTTGATAAAATGAAGAAAAATACATAAATATTTTTTCTTCTTCTTCTTTGCGATCGCTATATATAAACATTTGACATTCAAAGGGGAAAGAAACAAATAACTTAAGTTGTAGTAAATTGGCTTAAACAAAGAGGATAACATAATCATTGTACATTGTAATAAGAAAAAAAAATAGAATTCTCTTTTAGGGAGAAAAAAATTGGATAAAATAAAGAAAACAAAATTAATCAGTTCTCAAATAAGATGTAACATGAAATTTAGTGACTTAAACAAATCATATTATTTTGATGTTGATAAGTTACATATTATCTTTTGACCACATTGATCCTTAATGCCATATTTCAGAGCTATTCAATATGATGCAAGTTTTGCAAAGGAAAATACTAGCCTCATTTATCATTATTATTTTTTTTAAAAGTGCTTCTCTTTGCAATTGACATGATCACATTTTAAAAGAAAAACTATTTGAGATTTGGGCTCATACATCAAAATGATATTGTGGAAAAAAAAAAAAAATTAAAACCTACTAGTCGCCATTACACTGTCCATTTTCTTCTTCATCTGTGACAACAATAAATGTTTTCACAATCTCCTTCTTTTCATAGAAAGGATACAAAGACGCAGCTGGAGTTGTACCACCTGTTGCATTGGTCGTCACTGCTAATTTAAGCATCTGAAAAAAAATTGGGGAAAAAAGTACACATTATTGGCGTAAATGTCAACTATTTTTTGAGTAAAAATTATATTATTTAATGGACAAGTAATTTGCAATGTTTTATGATAACTCTGAATAAAAAACATCACTTTTTATCTAAAAGAAACTCAGACAATCCTGATAAGAATTTTCTTTATCATTTATAAGTCCAAGATTTTTGTCTGAAATCGCTATGAAGATTAAATTGTGTTTGCACCTGTCGCATCAAACTCACCTCTTGAACCGTCTTGGGAAGAAAAGGAGCATCCCTTGTTTTGTTGTTGAAGAAGACAAGCTTAGCGGAGCAAATGCTTGTTAACAAACTTGCAATGATTGTTGATGTGTAAATTGCAATATCCATTGAGCCTGAAGCATCACCAATCACAACAACAGGAGATTCCAAGCTCAATCTGAAGAGAACAAAATTAAGCTTTGTAATATAAAAAAGGAAAAATAAATTTAAAACAATAATAATTGTAGAGCCTGTCATTCTGTTGCAAATCCAATGTATCTGATATGTTGAGATTAATTACTTTCTCACAAATATGTGTTATCAGTTTCAAAGCGCAAACCAAAATCTAAAACACTTCCATATAAACAGGACTTATAACAATCCTCATTTGTCTTAGATTATAAAATCAAATGAGCAGTACTTCAAAGCTGTAAGATTTCACATAATGATTTTTTCATAAATTTGTGCAGCACTGCATCCCAAATAAGAATAATTATATAGTTTGTTGAAACATTCAGCATTTCATTATATCGCTTGGGTGACAGGTGGATGAATCACTTGGCTGACAGGATGGAAGTCCAGAAATCAAATCTCGACTACTGATGGAGTTGCATCTAACCTAGCCTAACCTATCCTAAGTGTTGACTGAAGTATAATAGTGTCTGTGACTGTAGAGGTACTTAGCCATTTACCCTAGGACTAAAAAAAAAAGTAGTTGCATTACCCTTCTATTCACAAAAGTTGCTACAACAACAAAAATACCTTTGATAGACTTCATGATACATGAGGACTGTAAAACTCACTTTATGGATGTAAGACGAGGCTCTGCCACATCAATCAATTGAGTGAAAAAATTTTTGACCCTTTTTGGCTCTCCTTCATAATTAAAACGATTGCCATATCTTCTTTGGAGTGCTGGGTTACGCATGATAAGGATGGTGAGGAGGCGTTCCAGAAGCTTCCCATTTGGCAAGTTGACCAGTTCTCCTGCTTCCAGTCTTGCATTTATAACTTCTTCTGTCTCTGGACATGCAAGGTCCTCATAATACCTGCAAGGCAATTAAAATTAATACTCCTTGTAAGCACAACATGGTAAACAAAATCATGACAGTCCTGCCTTAAAAATCACACTGTTTTGATGCTTTTTCTTTCTGTTCCTTAATCATCTAAACAGATTTATTCACAATACGATTAGGTAGATGTTGTTCATATTTGTTAGAAACCAAAAGTCCTTTATTTTTAATAAACATAAAAATGAGCTTTTTAAGATGACTGTTAAACAACTCACCACAGTACTGTGTCAAGTTTTGGCTCATACTGAGAAATTCTCTTCTTTGAATCATTATTCAACTTTGCCTTGAAATTTTTCACAACACTGTAAGGGATGTCATACTGAGCAACAAGCTCATTAACATTGTCTTCAGAAAGGTTCTGAGTGTGTTGTACTATGGAGTTTTCTGGTGGTAAGCCAGTGCCGAAGCTAAAAGGCAGGAACCAAGGTGCAGAGGGGAAGTCCTGATGAAAGATTAAAAAAAATATAAGATTGAAACATCTCCTTAGTGTAAATATTATCACAAATTCTCTAAACAGCTTTACTTTTGGGAATCCTTGCATTGATGAATACTGTCTTTATTCAAGATTCAAGGAAAAAAAGGAATATAAGGATTCATCAAAATTTACAAATGTCCCATTAAGTAAAGATAAGTCTCTTGTGTCATTAGAAAAGGGAATTGCCGGATTTTTTCTTTTCTTTCCCCCTTTTTTAAAAAAAAAAAAGTAGCATGGAAGAGAGAAGTGATTGGATTGGTAGATTTCAGTGGCAGAGATATGTTTGCTTTATCTTGAGATAAAGAGGCTGTGATGGGACAGTATAAAGCTGTACTTTGATTCTCAATCAGAGTATATATAAAAGATGCAATGTTATTTCGTAATAATTTTATGACTTTTAAATCTACAAACTACTTTCATGTTTCCAACAAGTTTTGATGCATACAAGTTTTACATTTTTGCTATGTGCATGCATTGTTTGAAGTACATGTATTTGGAGGCACCTTATCTCTGTAGCAAGCATGCTATGCAACATTGGCTTTGGTAAACTAATTTCAAGTGCATATCACTTGCTAGGAGGACAAGAGAACATAAAAGACATGATTTCTGTGACATGCTCCAAAAGTTGAATGGGCCAGGGGATGCGTCTACCTAAATAAAACTATTGTGATATGAGCTCATTTTGGTTGAAAGTAGGAGAATCTTACACAATTAATACCTTCCACGGGTTGTTTATTTCAGAACATTTTAATTAAATTATACCGAGTTTGTTCCCGGCTTAAAAATACTGCACTACAATGCACTTGACGCTGATGTATAAAAAACAAATTCCTGGAACATGGAGTTGCATGATTCCAGCCCATGCTCCAGTTCTAGGATAGAGACAGGTGATTTTTTCAAAATAAAGAGAAAGTACATGAAGGTGAAGAGTCACTGTTCAAGATTCTACTATGGCTGTCTGCCTGATCCTGAAATTTTTTCTTAATATGAAAATAGTAACAAAGAATGAAACAAAGGAAAACTAGCACAAGAACAAAATGTAATAAAGGGACAGTCAATAATTTTCATAACTTTTTGTAAAGACCTGCCTCTCCTACACACATGTCAAACAAGCCTCCAATATACAGTACATTTAATTAAACAAATACTGCTGTGACACTTAGGAAACATCCAGGCAAACTATTGATCATTTGGCAAGATCAACACTAGCCAAATATTAAATTGCTCTATCACACACATTTACCTGAATATGAGTCCATGACTGAAAAATGTAAAACAAAGAAATCAATATAATGATTGTGTACATTGCATCCTTATGATCCTATGATCGATATTTAAATATTTATGAAACAGAGCTGCTATACCTTTTCTGGGTGTAAATGGCATATGTCTGCAAGTTTTTTCCAAGGTTCTTTTGGGAAGTTTAATGCAAAGAACTCAAAATCCTCTTTTGTAAAACCTCTGACCCAAGTTGCCACATGCTTACAAATAGCTCCACTTGCAGATCCAAGCTGAAAAAAAAATAATTGTCTTGATTAAGAATCAAACACACACTCTCTCTGTCTCTGTCTCTCTCTCTCTCTCTCTCTCTCTCTCTCTCTCTCTCTCTCTCTCTCTCTCTCTCTGTCTCTTATTTTTTTTTTTTCAATAGAAGAGTATCAGTCTTAAAAAGAGTTAGAAAGTTTTGATGCATGTGCTAAATCTCAAAGATAGTTTAACATTTTGGAGGACTTTTTATAAGAATAAAAAAAATATTTAAAATTTGAATAAAATATCAAGAATCATGAGCATATTTTTATGATCCACTTCAATTGTTTATGATTTTGACATTTTTTTTTTTTTGGTAACTATTTCAGTTATCTTCAGAGCATGAAAATTGGCAAAATTCATTCATAAAGAGTGTCCTGTCCAAGGCAGCCACCTATAAACTTTGGCATAACGTATTGATTCATATGAATCATAATGACATTTTATGATAATAAGGTGATTGGCAACTATCACAATGATTAATAAAACAATAAATCATAAATTAAATACATTTTGCAAGATTAAAAAAGCAACAAAACTTACTTATTATCTACAAGCAAAGCAATTTTCAAAGAGTGGAAAAAAAAACAAAACCCAAATACACTAGAACAAACTATATGAGAGACATAAAGAAATCAGATAAAGAGTCATATTTACCGGAGGTTTTAGTTTGTTGAGGTTATCAATATCAGATTTTAGCTTCCCAAGTTTATGGGGCTTCACTTTTACTCCTGAGAGCTGTAGGCACTTAAGCCTCTTCTCCAAAACCCTGCATTGTCTCCCAGCATCCAGCATGTTCAAAGCTCTAAGCACCTCAACAAGGCCAAACTGTGAGCGCAATTTGAGGAATGATTGAACCAGCTCTTGATCACCTCTAGCCCATGCCATTGCAAGGGCTCGAATGCAGGCATCTGCCAAAATAAAATAAAGCATTAATGTTGAAATAAGTTTAGAACAATTAAATATTGGTGGAATGATGAGAAATAAAGAAGAAAAGGCCTATTTCATTTTATAACTATTCACTTCTCTCTGGCTGAAAATTCATAAATAAAAAAATAATCAGTGTGTTCAAGTGAACAAGGAATAAATTGAGTCTTCTCGACATGCTTTAAATTCCTGTTTCATAAAGCTGAAGATCTGTAATTTCTGATGAAACCCAACAATTTTTTTTGACTTAAAAGCTACACATTGATATAAAATCAATAACTTGGCTGTGTAATAAAAATTACTTATCAGAAGTCTCGGTCAATTTGAAAATTCAGATTTTAGTCTACTTTTAAAGATATTATTTTTTATTGTCCATTAAACTTAGTGTAAAACACAGAATTTACTAATAATATATACTTCATGCATTTAGATGTCATTATTTTGTGATAGTCAATACTGTTTAAAAGATAATAAGTTTTGGATCCAATCAGAGCATGTGATGTGCAGTTTTGATCATGATCCTAGAAAAGACAACTTTTTTAAGCGTAGATTTATTATAAGATACATGTACATATATATATATATAGCCCGTTCAAATGAACAGGCGGGGAATTCAACTTCATTGAAGATATGCAAACTTCACAAAAATAACAGACTTATATTCTCCAGACCTTTACAACTGCACTAAAGAGAAGCAATCTTTACAACAATGAAAAGGTAAAGAAGTGTACTACAATGACGAAAAGCAAATTTTACAACAAAAACATGACTTACTGCCTCTATACTTCGTTATAGATCTAGAGAAGAGTTGAACAAAATTGATTTCTGTTTTACTTTACAGCAGTTGATGGAAAATAATTAATGGTGGGTGAATGATCAAAAGAAAAAAAACTAGCAACAATGCTATCAATTCAGGTTCAGAAGTCCTAGATCTACAGAATAGATTTAAAATTCCTACTGTCTGGTAGGGTTTAAAAAAAGCCATCATTTTGAGAGAGAAAAACAAAATAATGGTACTGTACTTTGATTACCAAAATGGTTAACCACTTCTTGACATACATGTATAATGTACACGATACATCTGATTTTTCGTGGCAAGATGCCTAACCCACATACATTGTTACGGTGATTGTACATCCTTGAATCCGCCGATTTAGCTGTTCCCAACGATGCTTGCACGTACATTCCACATTGATTTTTACACTACATAAAAGATACATTAAATGCAAAGCAATTTAAAATCAGATTTCATAATTGAATTCAGCAAATTTGAAAATATCTGAACCATACCACTCTTCAAACCAGAATAAGCTCTGTCATGGCAATTGAAAATGTCTCCATTACGAAGGGGTTAAAAAGTGATTGTCATCTAATTCCCCTAACGCCATCGTTAATATTTAAGGGTAAGCAACAAATTAAAGAGTTCTCTCTTCTCTGGCCAGGCCTGCTGAGGCTATCGCTTGTATCATGTATGATCATATATAAGCTCTCTTTAAAAAGTCCCCCACCAAAAAACAGAGAAAAAAATTAATGATATGTCTATAACGAAAATTAGTGTTTTGTTTGCTTAAAACAATCAATGTATGCCTTAACCTGTGAACTACAACCTAACAATATCGTTACAATATTTTGTATGCGGACGTACTACTAGAGTTGAAACCGCTGTTTTGCAAGACAAGAGGCAGAAGAACCAGGTTTCCATGGCAACCAAAGATGAGCCTGCACTAATACCATGAAAAAAAAAAAAAGAAAAAGAAAAGAAATCCACAAAGAGTCCAGATCTAGATCTAACCCACACTTAAAATCCTATCTTAGAGTGTTTAATAACTTTTTAGAACTACTAGATTTCTAGATCAGCTAGATCTAGATCTAGATCTAGATATAAAAAATTATTGACTTACTTTGAGCCACCTGAATCTTGTTTGCAATCATAACAGAAAGTGTTGCCGCATATCGTGTGCGGTTGGTGTTTTGAGCGTCCAAGTGCTCTTTGCATGATGCTGTACAAGTAAAAAATTCCTTGGGGTTAGTTTCTATGCAGTATGTCTTTGATTCTTTTGGCTGAGGGTACCCTTCACGTTGAGGGCTTCCGCCTCTTGGACCGTAGCGACCCCGTGAGCGACTTCCACCTCTACCTCGTCCTCTTCCTCTACCACGGCCTCGTCCTGGCATGACTGTAAACTACTTATCTTAATTAACGTTAGAGTTTACTGAAAACACGAGGTGTCTGAATTGGTAAAGAAAGATGGGAAACAGCCTTCCTCTATAACGTTACTTATGGATCTTCTATGAGTTCTTTCTGTTGGATAAGGCGATGGTCTGTTTTTTTATACTGAAACAACGAAAAACGAATGTCTATTTTTTGTCTCTTAGTCATATTTCGACTTCGCGCGTATTGTGCAATCTGTCCGCAACGGTAGATCCCCCCCCCTTCTTTTTCTTTATGAAAATAGTAATCAACGAAATTATAATTGCTATCTTAAAATAAAAACATGTGTCTTTTGCTTAGCCTACAGCGCCGCTCATAAGCTTAGTATAACTTAATGAGTAAAGTGACATTGACCTTGGTTAACCAGCAACAAACTTGGGACTAACTTTTTGAAAGATGGAAATAGTGATGAAATATGAGGCAACCAGTTGCGGAAAATTGATCTAGGTGGTGCAACCGTACGACGTGGTTCTCTTTTATGTCTAAATCTCTCGGATTAGTATCATCACTACCTCATTCTAAGAGGTAGAACAAAAAAAAAAAAGTAATAATAATTAAGAAAAAGAAGTAATTACAGTGTAGCGCGACGAGAACATTCTATCAGCTGAGTTTTTTTTTTTTTTTAATGGACACACCAGTCCTACGACTTTCAAATAAAAAATTACGGGAAAATAACTTAAAATTGATGTTAAAGATGACCAATTTCTTATAAAATTTGTAACGTTAAACTTCTAAAAAATTATTTTCAACTGAGGTTGAGTATGAAAAAAATTGAAAGCTTTTCTTTACCGTTTTTTTTTTTTTTTAATTGTCGATGCAACCCACTGATTGATTATAGCGTTAATACAGATTCACACTCCCATTCTGATTAGTACATCGGAAAACCCGTAGTTTGTGTGACTCACTGCACACAGCCCACCGGCCTGGTACACTCTCATCTTTGTGTCAAGTGTTAACATTGTGTTGTCACACACACGAGCCATGGTGGTGGAGGCTTTGCCTATCCTGACGTTTAGCTCTGCGACCAGGGACAAGCTGTTGGAGATTGTGGAGCCAAGGTAGGTGAATTAGTCGACAACTTCCAGGATTTGTTCGTCGGTGGTAATTGTTGGGGTGGTGTCGACATGTTGGCCCATAATGTTGGTTTTCTTTAGGCTGATGGTGAGTCAGATGAGTCACTGAAGAGCTTCTTGGGAGTGTGTGGCGAGGGCGGCATCGTCTGCAAAGAGCATCTCTCTAGTGAGCACTCGATGCATCTTTGTCTGTGCTCTGAGACTTGATAGGTTGAACAGGTTGCCATCGCTTCTGGTGTGGAGGAAGATACTATCTTCTGATTCGTGGAGGCGTAGCGCAGGAGTAGGGAGAAAAAGATGCCGAACTGAGTAGGTGCTAGGACGCATCCTTGCTTCACGCCGCTCTTGATTGGGAAAGGGTCCGAGGAGGAACCGTCGTAATTATTGGAAGGTGCCCATCCTGCCATCGTGAAATCACATGATCACCTTCAGGAGTTTGGGGGGACATCCAACCCTGGGCAGGATAATGAAGAGTCCAGTCCGACTGACCAGGTCAAATACCGTGGACAAGTCAATGGCATAGTGGGCGTCTCTGTTTGCGCCATTTCTCCTGTAGCTGCCTGATGGAGAAAACCATGTCGATTGTTGACCTTTCCGCTCGAAATCCGCACTGACACTCTGGGTAAACTCGGTCAGCGAGCTGTTGGAGGCGGTTGAGGGCAACCAGTGCGAATACTTTTCCTACGATGCTGATGAGAGAGATTCCGCGATAGTTGTTGCAATCGCTGTGATCGCCGTTATTTTTCTAGAGCGTAACGATCTTGAGGTGTCGCTTATCCTGGGGTAACGTACCCTCATCCCATCATTGCAACGTTAGTTCGTGCAGGTGCCCTAGAAGAGAGTTCTCTTTGCCTGCCTTTACAATCTCTGGTGCCTGGAGCTTTACCGCAGGAGAGCGCGTCGACGGCTTTTCGCCATTAGTCGATAGTGGGCTTTGCACCAAGCTCTTCCATGGTGGGTAGTAGCTTTGTGTTTGGATGGCTTTGTCGCTGACAACGTTTTCCCTGGAGAAAAACTCTTGATAGTACTCCGCCCATCTCTCCATTTGCTTGCTGCGGTCCTTTATGTTCTCACCGGAGGCAGACTTGAGAGGTGCGACTTTGGTGATGCTGGGGCCGAAGGCTTCCTCTATCCCCTGGTACATAGCCCTTGTGCTCCCACTATCAGCAGCGGACTGAATGTATCCACATAGTCTCAACCAGTAGTCCATTGTACACTTCCGTGACACCCTTTTGGTGTTGTTGCGGGCTGTTCTGTAGATGGCCAAATTCTTTGCACTTGGCTGTCTCTTGTGTTCAAGGAGTGCTGTGCCTTTTGCAGCGATGGCAAAACCCAACAAATCTATCCCAGCCTCAAACCAGTCTTCGTTTTTGTTTGCCCTTTTCCCGAAGGTGTCAATGGCAGCCTTGTACTTTGCATCGCGGATGAAGTCCCAACGTGCCTGAGCGCTGTATATGGAGCACTTCTCAAGGGCCTCGTCAACGACTTTGGAGAACTGTTCCCTTAGTTTTTGATTCATATTTCATCACTCTTGATGTGTCGACGCGGGAACGACCCTTCTGCTTGGAGCGGTAGAACTGTCTGGGGCGGAGGGGCACCTTGCTGCCAACCAAGAAGTGATCGGTGTCGCAGTCAGCACCGTGGTAACTGCGCATGGTTCAGCATGGATTTCCGTGTGATGGCAAGATCCAGCTGGTGCCAGTGCTTAGATCTGGAATGTCTCCAGGGCACTCTATGATGTGGCATGGTGGCGAAGAAAGTGTTCGTGATGCAGAGGTTGTTGAATGAGCAGAGCTGAGTAGTCACTGGTCATTCTCATTTAGCTTGCTGACTCCAAAGTGACCAATGCATTTTGGACAGGGGCTGTGGTCCGCACCTACTCTGGCGTTGAAGTTTCCACGCAGGATTAGGTTCTCTTTGTCGGAGATCCCTCGGATTCTTTCCTCAAGCTCCTCGTAGAAGACATCCTTGACCTCTGGAGAAGAGCTGAGGTTGAGGGCGTAGGCGCTGAAGATGTGAGTGGGACCAGCGGAAGTGTTGAGAAGTAGCGAGATGATACGCTCAATCCTTTAGGAAGGAGGTTGCACTGGCGAAAGTATGGAGTTGCGCACTGCAATGCCGACTCCGTTGATGCGGCGCTCTTCTGGTCCTAATCCTTGCCAGAAGAATGCGTGCTCCTTCTCTTTGGGACTCCCACTAGCGGCAAGACGTGTATCTTGGAGAGCAACGATGTCAATGTTCCGCTTGGCTACCTCGCGCCCCGCGGTCGATGATTGCTGTTTTTTCTAGCGTCTTTGACTTGCTGGGAGTCGTCTGAGAGTCCAGGGCACATGGTCCTGACATTCCATGTAGCCAACTGTAGGATTGGTAGTTTTGTTTTGTTTGAGTTTTTGCCTGGTGCTAAATTTTACAACATACCTTTCGATTTTGCCTCAATCAAGCAAGCAAGTTGAGGCAGGGTAGAACCTTATGGCCCGAGGACTGCTCGGGTTGAGGCGAGCGGTGAATGTTCAGTAGGCTCCGAAGATCCTTCCCAGCGTCGGGAGCAACCCCTAGCGCCCAGTTCTACGCCTTTTAAGCCTGGGCTTATAACTGGTGACTGTTGACTTCCCGTGTTGTATCTACGCCAATGCAGCAAAGCTGGAGTAACCTCTCCAGGTGCTAGCCTGGGTGGGTGATGTGGAGACCAAGGTTTGCCCAAGTACCAAGATCCCCCTCTCGGCGCAGCGGGCACGGTCAGACGGAATGACAGGCCAATACAGTCGGCGCCATTAATAATAATAATAATAATAATAATAATAATAATAATAATAATAATAATAATAATAATAATAATAATAATAATAATAATAATAATAATAATAATAATAATAATAATAATAATAACAATAATAATTCCTTTGATATCGTGGTTAATGTTCAACCTGATTTAATTTATATCGAAATGTATAACTGTGGGTTGGATAAACAGATTACTGTAAAGTCTTTAATGTATCTATTAATGTTAAACCGTAATGAAATTACGCTTCGAATCTCGAATCAAATCGCTGTAAACATTTTATAAACGACTGATATCGATCAAATGAATATTTTACTCCTGCCGTGTTTGATTTGAACCTAGGCCTTAGATATACAATCTAGGTCCAAGCAAAATTGTTAGATTCTTTACTTAGATCTTGCTCTAAACCATGTAGTTCATGATTCTATTCCAGACATTTTTAGACCTGCCGCCACCTACATTATAGGCCTACTTTTAATTTAGTTTCAGTCTGTCTTTGCCAGAAAGGGGCGTAAATACACATTGTGCATGTATACACATTTTCGGTTGTCTTAGACCACATACTAGCTGTTTTATGACTAAAGTTATGTATTGTGTGAAATGCTCCAAATTACAACAAAGTTGTGCATACCACCCCAGACATATTTAGAGCTTACCGCCGCAGCTTACATTGTAGGCCTACTACTTTCAGTTTTATTCCTGCCATCTCTGCCAAGGTGTGCTTACACAGGAAATATTTCGCAGATTCAGCTTTTTCTTTAAAAATATAACAGTCAAAATATTGCCTTAAATTATCCAAAAACACAATTAAAAAAAATAATAATATTATCACTCCAATCTTTAGGGCTCTTTATGCTAAATTTCATGTTCTCAGGTTAGAATTAGATGACTCTCATTTATCGCCTAGCTCCATTATTAAGAGGAGAGAAGTAAAACTAGGGCCAGGTTCTCCAGAAAGATGAACCTTACAAAAATTATATATTACCGCTATAAAGATCACGAAATTAAAATAAAATGTTAGTATCAGGAAAAATAAAACAGAAAGGCCTCTGCATAAAAAAAAAATAATTAGGGGGAAGCTGCCAATCTGATAAAAAAAATGGAGGAACCGAAAAAAGATCAAAGAGTGTGTGTGTGTGTGAGAGAGATACAGAGGGGGAGAGAGAGAGAGAGAGAGAGAGAGAGAGAGAGAGAGAGAGAGAGAGAGAGAGAGAGAGAGAGAGAGAGAGAGAGAGAGAGAGAGAGAAAGAGAGACACAACTGTAGAAAAGTAAAAAAAAAAGTTTATGCGACTGATCATAAATAGACAAATAATTACATCAATAATATTGTTGTGACAATATGATAATAATTCTGATCGATAAATAGATAGATAAAGAGAGAGAGAGAAAGAGAGAGAGAGAGAGAGAGAGAGAGAGAGAGAGAGAGAGAGAGAGAGAGAGAGAGAGAGAGAGAGAGAGAGAAAGAGAGATACAACTGTAGAAAAGTAAAAAAAAAAGTATATGCGACTGATCATAAATAGACAAATAATTACATCAATAATATTGTTGTGACAATATGATAATAACCCTGAACGATAAATAGATAGATAAAGAGAGAGAGAGAGAGAGAGAGAGAGAGAGAGAGAGAGAGAGAGAGAGAGAGAGAGAGAGAGAGAGAGAGAGAGAGAGAGAGAGAGAGAGAGAGAGAGAGAGAGAGAGAGAGATGAACAGAAAATCTAAAAATCAATAAAAAGGTACCGGTAACATGAAACATAATTATGATGGAATGAGTTGATAAATAAATTAAATTAATGCAA
Organism: Elysia crispata; assembly: GCA_033675545.1. Taxonomy (NCBI): domain Eukaryota; kingdom Metazoa; phylum Mollusca; class Gastropoda; family Plakobranchidae; genus Elysia; species Elysia crispata. The sequence continues at coordinate 419,242 of JAWDGP010002165.1, read as the reverse complement.
TCGTGACTAAAAAATGTCTCGCTCACCCTTGGCACTCTATACATATGTATCAATTTATGAGTTAGGCAGCAACATCCACATGTAAATAACTGTTTAATGGACTAAAAAAAAAGGGTTAGGTGTGTGGGAAAAAAAAGGAAAATATAGAGATAAATAACAAGAAGGCACATAAGATAAAATGAAGAGATACAAAGATGGAGAGAGAGAGAGAATTGAATTGAATTGAATTGAATGAGGTTTATTTGTCGGGGTACCTGCCCATTACAAATATGAAATATGAATACAAAATTATCAATGTCAACAAATTTTTACAAAAAAGAAACAAAATATTCTATACAAGTCATCTCTCCGTCTCCAACAGTTCTTTTCTTCTCGAAAATACATAACTAAGTCAAAATTTTTGCAGCCGAAATAGAGTTGCTCGCTATTAAGATGGACAATGTGTTTTTGTTACGTTTTGACATAAATTTTGAGGGTATAGTATAAAGGCGCAAAAATCTCCATAGATTGGAAAAACGAATAAAATATGAAACTCATTTTCTTCTTCTGAAAACGAATAAAATATGAAACTCATTTTCTTCTTCTGTTGCACAAAATGGACAATTCAATAGTGTTTTGTTAGGACTGAATTTGTATTGATGGCAATTTATTTGGGAGAAGCAAGCCTCAATTTAATTAGTGCATTTCTTAGAGATCTCCCAAAGCATTTATTGTTTAAAAAAACGCTGAAGTTGGATTTGGGACTTAAAAGAACTATATAACATCATGTGTTGATTATTACATATTTCAGTATGCCAATGCTACTTGTAGCAATCAATTAAACGTTCTTTCATTTGTCTGACAAACAATTTTTCACTTCCAACTTCTTTACACGTCCATACGATGCCAAATCCATATGTACAAAGCAAGCCTCGTACATCACTCACCCAATTATGATGTCCTTTTACACTTAGCATATAAAGCATCTCATAGGCGAGGCGACAAATTTTGCTTTTGGACATTTTCAGCAGACGAAACCAATACTTCAAAACACGGATTTTGTGACAAATGTACAATGGGTATCTACCCGTATCACCGTAAACATAATTTTGACAGTGTAATGATACATAAAAAATCTTTTAAGACCAAAAGTATTCACTCTCTCAATTCCTGCCCTCCCCATAATTCACAACCATACGAGAGCATGGGGAGGACCTTTGAGTCGGAAAGTTTAAGGAAAATGTCAAGTGTGCAGCAATTTATGGTGTCATTAGTGACTCCAGAAGTTCTATACATGATTTTTTGGCTTTCATAATAAAAGATGTTATACAGTTGACAAAACTCAATTTAGTAGAAAAATCGATCCGTAAATACTTATATGAGTTAACGACATTCAAATTATTTGTTCCATAATGCCAATTTTCATATTTACTAAGGTGGCCACCCTTCCTAAATAATTTGAGTCTTATCCAAGTTGACCTCCAGTCCCAGCCTTTCTGATTGCATCTCTATGAGATTTAATTTGTTCTGTAAACCACGAATAGAGTCCGATACGAGTATTGCATCATCAGCGAAAAATAAGTGGTGGATTATTTTTAGACTTGGCATAAACTGAACTCCGTGCTTAGCATGAGCATTAATACACTTTGAAACTTCTGCGATAAATATTGTAAATAATTTAGGACTTAGAAGGCAACCCTGTTAAAGACCATTAGAACATTGGAAATAGTTTGACGTTTCACCATCATTTCTGACAGCTGCCAGAACAATAGTATACAAGGCTTTGATTGCGTTTAAAAAGTGCTTGTCTATTAATAGAATCAAAGCATTTTCTTTAATCAATAAATGCCACATACAACTTTTGATTCGTTGAAAATTGTTTTTGAACCATGGCGTAAAGAGAAAAAAAAAAGAGATCTACAGTAGAATAACCTTCTCTAAATCAAGCTTGTTCCTCAGGGAGCAAGCCAAGGGCATCTGTAAACAAAGCAAGTCTTTTATTTAAGATATTTGTATAAATTTTTGACAGAAGAGAAGTACGGGAAATGGGTCTGAAGTTATCGCATACATTAATGTCATCCTTTTTGTGAATAGGTATAATAATGGATTTACCACATTCATGAGGAAAAGATCCCCGTTCAAAAATTCTTTGAAAAACTCGAGCTAAAAAGGCGTAAGAACATTGTGGCCATTGGATATCATTTCATTCAAAATATCATCTGGACCTGGTGACACATTGTTTTTCAGTGATTTGATACTTTGTCTAACTTCGTCCTCTGAAATGGGGGAATTGAGGATCTTATCATCCGTAATATTTGTATAAATATACTCATCAGAAGGCTCAACGCAGATTGGGGGAACTGGTTTCTGGGCTTGAAATATATTGACAAAATAACTGTACCATTCATTTATATCTATAGAATTTGTGGTACGTCTGTTTGGATTGAGAGTCCGGACTTCCTTCCAAAATAAGGTTGGATTATTTAGGCTTTTAAATAAGGTTGATATTTTATGAGACGAGTATGCTTCCTTCTTTTCTTTCAACAGTGTTTTTATACGATTTCCTATTTTGAATATACTCTGCTTTCCTGACAGCGGATCTCCAGTTCCGATAACGGCGTAGGCTTCTTTGAGCTTTTTTCTTGTAGGTATAGCACTCAAGATCATACCAACCGACCTAAATTTTGGCTTTCCAGTTTCCAACGTTGAAGCCTTTCTGTATCAAGATAGACATTTTGTTGTAGAAAATTTACATTGTTCTTTACTTCTTCAGAGTTCATTTTTTCAATACATTCATTTGCTTTCTCGTTACTCCAAACAAAACGTTCAATGCTCATAAGAGCAGATTTTACAGAATCTTTTTATATACTCTAATCTTCTAAATATCTTCTTAAATCACGTTTAAAAAGATTTTTTTGTAACATCATGAAATAAAGAATACATCTGTTTGAAAGAATTAGTAAAATAAAACCCACATGGCCAATGATTGCAAAAAAAACCTATGCCTAACTAAAACTCTGAGCAAAAATGACAAAAAAAAACAAAAAACAAAAAACAAAAAAAAACAAAAACAAACAAACAAACAAACAGGCAACAACTGGGGTTCGACCAAAAGTCATGTATACTCTCACTATAGCCTTCATTACAACGTCCTGTGCTGTGCCCACCAAACCGGCCGATCGCCCTTCTCCACTGTTCAACTGTGATCATGGTCATCTGTATTAACACAGACTTATATAAACACTGGTATCCGAAGGGAATTTGTTAAAATTTAAATCTCAGAAATCTTCAAATTTCACAATAATAGGTCCAATGTATGCACGACTCTTTTACGGTTATACTGATATACGATTCGACACCGTAGCACTGAAACTGCCTCCGTGATACAGTGAAATGCTCAGAGCTCACAAAAGCGTGTTTTCTCCACACACACACACACATGGAAAGAAAGAGAGAGAGAGAGAGAGAGAGAGAGAGAGAGAGAGAGAGAGAGAGAGAGAGAGAGAGAGAGAGAGAGAGAGAGAGAGAGAGAGAGAGAGAGAGAGAGGTAGCATAGCGTCAAGTGCGGGGTGCGACAAAGGAAATAAATCAAATAGGGTGTAAAATACAAGCGGCAGAGTTCAAGGTAGCCAAAAGAATATGATAATCTTTAGACGGATAAAATGCAATACCGGTAATACATAAGTTGATGAAAGAGAACAAGAGACAAACTTTAATTTTCTTAAAAAATTTGTGAAAAGAACTCAAGCAAAACTGGATATCGCTACCAGGCGACGATGATGATGAAGATGATGGTGATGATAATGATGATGATGATGAAGGTGATGATGAAACATTCTAGTTTCTACACCTGACTAGCTTCGCATCTGATTCCCTGAGCCTGATATTCTCATTGTTCCTCCATCACAGAATAAATCAAGTATCAAGCTAGGTTTTTTAAACTTTGAAAGTTATCAAATATCAAAAGACTAGACTCCGGGCAATACAATAACTTGCTCCTATATATATCATACAGTGTATAATCGATTTATAACTCTACATACTGAAAAATAGAGCTATGATTGTTTGAACATGGTGCTACTGCTGTAATAGTAACTGCAATCGTGGATGACGAAGCAGAGTTTCTTTAGATAGAGCTGAAAATTGTGCTTTTTTTTTCTTGCACATACAGGGAGTTCGTTGCTACATGTACTTTTTGTTTCCTGTTTCATTTTCAGAAAAGTTTTATTTGATTATAACTTAACATTCAAACAAGTGTTTTTCTGATCTTGGTAACAGAGCGTTCTGTTAATTTTTGACATTAATATGACGGCAAAGCTGCATAACTGCTAAGTGCTATCTAAATCTAAAGGCTCAAATTTCATGCCATGAAGAGCGAAAGAGAGGAAAGAATGAGATAATAATTAACATTCATCACATTATCATTATAAATTCTTCGAAAAGTAACAAGTTTTTACTGTAAGGCATTTCTTACTTAAAATAAATGGCACCATTGGACAACTTAAAAGATAAGAAGTTATGTTTAGGCTGGCCAAAGTTGAGATTTATTCTCTAGGAAAAATGATGAAAATAGCTGTTGCTATGTTCAAAGAGGAGTTCAGAGCAAGGCCCTACAAAATTCTTTTGTTAAGTAAAGGTGGAAGTAAGTCATCTGGATGCCTATTGCTATGTTTTTAGTCTCAAGTTCAGTACTGATAACTGCTATCCATAAAACGGCTGAAAATTAACCCGTCATAAAATTGCAAGGGAGAAAAGTTTTGAAAAAAAGAAATAAAAAATGAAAATGATAACCCACACTTTCAGCCTTTCTGGCATTATGTGTAAAATATAGTGACAATGGGGATGTAAACACAAAAAGGAAATCAAACTTTCGTTCAAAGACAAGGAAGTCAAAAATTTTAATTAAAAATGTTTAATAGGACTAAATGATATTTAACACAACACAACTGCAGAAGAGAACATTAATTTAGATAAATATAAGGATATCATTCTGATAGTAATATCAATGCTGTAAATGCTTGCTTCAAAAGCAACCATGATTCTAAATAAACAAATATATTATGTACATCAGCTTCCAGATGATGGTATTTTTTGTTACAATCTTCATGTTCTCTTTTCTTCTTGTTAAAAGTTATAATAGCCTATAATTAGTTGGGTTAAAATTTTGATTTTACATCGTTACTAACTTCACTTTCTTATACAAACATCCGAATCAAAAGTCACAACTATGGACAACATCTTAACATGAGTTATAATTCAAATACAAAGAAGCCATAAAACTCTTACAAATGCACTCATTTAGCAGACAGTCTTTGAAATATTATGATGTGAACAAGGTTAGATTACCATACATGTCTTCAAAGACAACAAAGATCCTACTTAACAGACTTTCAGCTACATTGCTTAATCGTAGGAATTAAAAAAAAAGAAACAACATGAGTCAACTGATACTGCTACTGCAATATACCGCTCTTTAAAGCTTATTTCAATCTAGCCAAGAATCATTTTCACAAAAGAAATGCTTATTGCGATCAAGTCTCACGCAAAATATATTCCTGTCAACTTCTCCTTGAACAAGTTTTTAACACACGAGTGTACATGTTAAATTGCAAAATGGTAATATTCTTTTTCATCCTAATGATGACTACCAAGTTTGATGACTGAGGACACACTTGTAATATCAAATTCAAATTACATTTGAACACACTGTACAAAAAGTGTACCGGAACCCAAAAACTTCATTACAGTGCAATTCGAGAGAACTCTTCTGCTGCGCTGACTTTGGTGTTGACTTCAGCTCTCCTTATTATGGCAATAACAAAATATATGTAATACAGGTATATTAAAGACAGTAAGGAAAAATTCACCTTCTTTAAAATTTATAATTTTCTTGTTACTTGTATCAATCAAAGTGCACTTTGATTACAGACTAATGAAATTTGATTAAAAAAAAACATGAATGACCTGAATCTTTATTCTTTATAATGATACAGTTAGTTAACTTGCTTTCCCTACATAGATAATGTTCAAACAGAATGCATGATATAGGCCTACACAATGAGCCTTAAATAACAAACAAGCACATATATATATAAAAACAGAAAGAATGATTTAGTTATGACAGCGAAGCTTTAAAACTTGAAATGTATATATAAATTATGAAATAAACAAGGGATTGAATCCTTAAAAGATGCAAGTAAATGGTTTCATTATAGGTGCACTCAATCAGGGAGATTGATCAAAATAATCATACTCCACTAATGAAAAGTAAACAACAAAAAAGAATTACAGTTGGGAAAAGCTAAATTAAATAATAGCTAAGACATTAATGTATTCCACATCTTTTCAGAGGAGTTTAAGACTGTTAGGAATAGAGAGAGAGAGGGAGAGAGAGAGAGAGAGAGAGAGAGAGAGAGAGAGAGAGAGAGAGAGAGAGAGAGAGAGAGAGAGAGAGAGAGAGAGAGAGAGAGAGAGAGAGAGAGAGAGAGAGAGAGATATGGAGGGACTGAGAGAGAGAGATCAATGAATCCATATCTATCCTTAATAGGTTGGTGAAGCCTAAAGTGCAGTTGAAATTAGTCAGACAGCTGGATAATAGTAGGAGTATTTCAGGTTAAAAAAAAATTAACTTAACTTTAGTATATGTTTCAGTTATCAAGACTCCATGGCATAAATTACAGTGGAAACCTCATAATTCGAATTGTATGGGAATGGATTAAATCTTCGAATTAAGAGTATTCGAATTACAAAAATGGGTGTAACAGAGTCTAGGACTCATTGAGTGAGTGTGTACTGAGCCTGCAACAAGCAACCCTCCCCTTCCCCAGTCCTACGTTGCTATCCATATCAGTACAGATTTGCCACTGGCACTTAATTGTTAATGCATCCACTCCGTTCTTGATTTGTTAGCGCACTGATCATCCTTTCTTGGGCAGTGATTAGCATTGCTTGCTACTTGAGAGATGCATGTGGCACTTTAGTGATGCCTTATGAGGTGGTATCGACTTCGAATTAAGAGAATCAAATCAGAAATACTTTGAAATACGAGTTCGATTCTAACAAAGCCAAAGAGAAAAAAAAACAACCTATCATCTTGCAAAATTCAGTTTATGAGAAATTCGAATAATCAGACTTCGGTTTTTGAGGTTTCCACTGTAGTGTGACTGTCAGTCTTCTTCACAAATAATGATCTGCAGCTAGAAGAGACTCAGAATCAAAACTGATTCAGATACTTTAAAAACCAAACCCTTTCGATTATTATATGAACGTATGGGAGAGTAAAGGGTGGAAGGAAAAGAGGCAATCACAATGTACATGCTCAAAACATGCTCCTGTAATTACCACCACTTATGCTACGTGAATAAGTTGATGATAGATGCAAACTCCTATCGCTAAACGAACAAAAAAACAAAAAAAGGCAACTGATGACTAAAGAGGTAGAAAGAAAGCTCACTGAGTGAGAAATAATGGTTTTAAATATTCAAAGTTAGATTATGTGAACACATTAGTAAAAATTTTATAAATGTACACATTTGGTTGAATACTATGCTATTGAAACTATGCTGAGCTAAGCAAGCCAAAGTCAATCATAGTTTACATCTTCGCCCAGAAAAATCACAATTTGTTTAAAAAAAATCACAGAAATGTTAAAGAAAAAAAAACAACTAAAAACTAAATAACATTAGTGTAATATAATATAGCACCTAATGACCATAAACAAAAATAAAAACAATCATAAAGCTATTAGATAATCACCACATAATAGTATAACCACTCTTTTACATTTCAATTCACAAACCTCTCTTATGAGTCAGGTCTATGAATTTCTTTCAGAATAACTACATCAACTGCCTTCCTTCAATACCATAAATGTGAATTGGTGGAAGTAAAACAGGGATGCAAAACTGACCTAACTATTATGAAATCAAATACACTCCTGAAAAACAAAAACAAACATAATTCAACATGTGTAGAAATGCAAAATGGTGAGGAAAATTTACACACTTCAAAACTTTCATGTATATATATATATATCTCCCATATAACAGGAAAATTCAAATAAAGAGAAAGTTCCCCTTTCTGGTTTATCTGAATGCATAGAAACAAGTTTGCACACCACACCAATCAGATCTCTTGTCATTAAAATTTAACAGAAAAAGAAAATTGTCATCAAATACCATATCACCTGGTATGTAGAGCATAGTAATCTACACATACTTTGTACAATATGAAGGATGAAAAAACCTTGCCATCTGAATACATGTATTACCATTCTCACTGACCTTATGATGTGCACACATATTAAATGCATAGTTTAAAATCAAAAAGAAAAAAAAAATCAGATCCATTTTGTAGTTTTTAAATTTCATGAGATTTTTTACAACAGTAGAATAACATAAAAAGAACTTCGAGATCTCCCATAGGTAAACTGGGTATAATATAGAAACTTAGGCAAAATTTTCACACAGATTTTTGCGTCAAATGTGCCAATATATTTAACGATTTTCTAAATGATAAAAAATGTTTGAAATTGACATTCTCCTATGAAAAGATACTAAACATAAAAAAATAAGAAATTTGGTGAAAGTAAGAAAAAAAAAAAGGACATTATATTTCACATAGGCCTTAATACTCCTCAAAATACAAATCCTTGATCTCTGAATTCTAACTCATTAGAACTTGGTGTGAAGCACTTTTTCCTTTTTCAGTTAAAATAAGAAATTTCATAATAACTGGCAAATAATCTGTTTACCTTCCAACAGTTCTGAATGGACATGTAAATATATTACAATTATGCTCATGACAAAATTTGCCTGAACTATCAGGTTTTTCTTTGCCTTAAATTAAGCCTTCTACTTCTAGACTTTATGACTTTGAAGGCTGCAGTTTTAATGCCCGCGTCATAAAAGAGGCAGTTCTAACCCCTGCTGAGCCTACTACTTTACACCTTGTTAAAGGCTAGTCTCTCAGAGAAGGTTCAAGTTCTGAACAAGAAAAATTCTTTCTACGAATTAAAAAAACAAAAACAAAACAAGCTCTATATAGATTTTTAAGAATCATTCGTATACAAAAATACCCAGAATCTCACAAAGATCAGATTTGGAACATATAATATACATGTATTTCCTTTTGGACTTTTTTTTTTATTTACTCTCTAGCATGACATGGTGCATTGCATTAATGCTGATTCTTTAAACTAAACAATGTCTGCAAAGGACATAACTTATGCTTGAAATTCAATAGTTTTAAAATATTTGATAAGATGAAATTTTTACAATTTCATTCTTCAAGGTTTCAAATTTCAATTAAATATCACAATTTCTATTGAAATGCAAGTATTGCACCCTTTTGCTAGAAAAGAAAAGAGCTTGATTATACTCTTTAATTTTGATTTGCAATGCTAGGACTAGGAGAAAACTCTTCGTGTAGTTACTGACTAGTGTTAATAATTCTCACGTGGGCTGCACGTAATGAAAGGCATGCTTTAAATTTACCTACTCATTGATCAAATCATGCCATGAAAGGATACAAATTATAATAGAAATAAACCCTACAGCATATGAATAACAAAACACTTTTTTTGAACTGCATGTAGTCTCCACCCAAAAATCCAACACTTTGGAGACAAGAAAAACAGATCTGGTCCTAAGACGAACTTTCAAATTGGAGATCACTCAACATTGTAAAGGTTAAAGAACTTCCTTTTTACTCACCCTCAACAGGTGTAAATCAACCAAGAGCAAATTTGTGACTGAAGTTCAAAGAAAACCAGAAATAATGATTCAGAGATGACAAAGATGGTTAGCTCCATACTATTAACACTTAGTTACAGTGACTAGGCACCTTAACATGGCATTATGACAATGAAGAAATGATCCCTTTGTAATGAAAATATGGGCTTGTTTCTTCCTTTACTCCCTAATGCCTCTCCACCCCCCCCCCCCTTTTTTTTTTGCACACACAAACAAATGTTAAATTCTTTATTTCTTTAACACCCCTAATGGAGGCATTCAACTTGTTAGGTAAACAAACAGAGCTGTGGAGATTTGGGTTCTAAGGTTGCAAGTTCTTAAATGAAGACCACTTAGTCCCTTGGTTGGTTTTGAGTGATAGAAGAAAATACAGGCGCAGCTGCCACTATAGGAAGACATTAAAATAAAAATAAAATGCTCTATATAAGAAATTTTGTTTTCATTGCAGTCAAGTTTCACTGTGACAAAATTGTTGCAAAACGAGTGCTCAAAATAAGCAATGGCTAAAAAGTTTCTTATCAGTATCTATTTCAATGTCTTCTATGTAAGAAACAAAAAAATGTATAATCAGATTTTCAGAAAAGGAGATTATATAACATAAAACATAATAATCAACATGTTTTAAGGCCCATCAATTTCATGCATTATGAGTTACATTCATAAAACTGTATGAAAATAAAGCCATTTACAATCATGCCCCATTTCCACTCTCCCCATTACAAATGAAAAAAAAAAATGGAATAAAATAAATTTACTATAAAAAATATTGGTGTCTGGTCCAAGCCATTTTAAGTTACACAGATGAAAACATAATTATTAATACGTACATTATATACATGTAATTTCAATCCAACTCATGGCCTAACCTTTAACCCTGTCACATGGCTTCGAGCACAGTGGTCTAAAACACTGTGCGCAAGCTACTGTATGAATTTTTACAATTAGTATATGTCCTAAGTTTTCCTCATTTCTTTACTGCAGAATGCTACATTACATATTTGTATTTTGGCATTTAGAAAGCAGCACCTTCAGAGATAAATATAGATCTAACTGCAATGTAAACCTATCCAGCTGTTTCAAGCTATGAAATCCTATCAGGTGGTCAATGTTTCTGCATACATTGTATATATAAATTCTGATTTTTCAGTTCCAATTCTGAGTCGCCAAACAAAAAAACTGAGTGACCAAACTTAAGAGAAAACTATATAAAACATAAAAGCAAAAAAAAAAATTCTTTTTGTCTCTAAATAATGAACACTTTGTGATTCTTTTCAAACTTGATCTATCTGTTTCTCTCTCTACTCATATGTAGCAAAATTAAAAGAAAAAAAAAATTATGCGCACACACACACATATATATATGTGCGTGTGTGTCATTTTCATTATTATAAACACATGTATATATCATATATATTTTAAACTTTATTCTTCTTGACATTCATAATGTGGACATACAAAAAGTAAGAGCTCTATATAATGTAATCTAAATGATGAGAAATAGCAATCATTTGGGGAAGGCTCATCTAATTTGCAGTCTTGATAACTTTGGGAGAAGAATTGATCCGGCTTGGGGACCTCTCTTCAACCCCAGACCGTTTCCTTCTAGGAATAATGTCCAAAGCTTGAGCCTGCTGTATGAGGTCAGAATGTGTGCGCATGTGAATATTGAGCTTAGCTTTATTAATTGTCTCAAAGCCACAGCTACAGCATCGAAATGTCACCCAGCAAATGGGCCGTTGACCATCCCCTCTCTTGCATTTGGTGAGCTCCCCTTCCAGAATTTTTCTCTCAGAATTAATAACCTGGTCCAGGAGTTCTGGATCATCTGCTTGACCCCCAACATCAACACGGTTATCATGATCAATTGCAGCATTTATTACATCATTGGTGAACTCATAACTGTAGCTTTGATCACTTGCATGACGCCACATATGAGACTTGAGGGAAGGCAGATGGTGACAAACGTAGCCACACAGATTACATTTGTACTGCTCTAGTGGCTGCTGCACATACCGCTGATCATTGGCATGCCTCTTCATGTGGGACTTAAGACTTCGACTATGCCAAGCTTTGAAGTCACACAGATTGCACATAAGCAGGGATGGGTTACAGTGAACACTGAGGTGATCCTGGAGCTCTTTGAGGCTTGAGCTGGAGAACACACAACCCTGTACCACACAAGAGTGTTGAGGGGGCTGCTCAGTATTTTCAGCTGCCACTATTGCCAGCCCTGTCTGTTTTGTGTTCTGCTGGAGATTGCCCTCAAGACTTGCTGCCTTTGTGCTTGAGTCAACTTCATCCAGCACCTTTTCACTCACCTTCGAGCCATAATCATCAGCTACCTTAGAATGATTACAACCAGCCTCTTTCCCTTTGCAGCCAAGAAGGTGGGTGGTGAGTTCATCCTTTCCCCCAAGGAGCAAGTCACAGCCAGGACAGCGGAGTCGAGAGGAGCAACCTGAGTGCACCTGCATGTGCTCACGGTATTCTTGCGCACTGGTTGTCTCAAACACACAGTAGGCGCATAAATACGGTTCCTGGTCTTTATGAGCTCGCATATGAGCACGTAGTGTACTCTTGTGATTGAAGGTTTGTGGACAGTATTTACAGGCATATGTACGTACCTTACAGTGTTTGAGCATGTGTTCTTGTAAGGCTTCAGGAGAAGTTGATGAAAAATCACAAAGGGAACATTCTGATGGCTTCTTTTGTCGGTGAGTCTTCATGTGAAGTTTCATGTTATAAATGCGCTCACTTGTGTAATGACACAAAACACAGCGAAATTTGTCGCCACCATTTTCATTAATTTTTTCAATGTTTTTCAAATCATTTAGGGAATCCAGACCCAGATCTACATGGCGACCTTTTTTTCTGCAAGATTTCTTTGAGATCTGACCAGCTCGTCTGTCCTCCTCACTCTCTGATCTTGACCTTTCCCTCAGTTGTTCAATAACAGCAAGCAGTGACGAGCAAATTCCAGATTTCTTGCTGCTTGAACCCTCACCAGCAGCTGTTTCATCTGATGATTCTGTTGAGTCTGAATCATCTCTCAAAAAACTCTCAAGAGGTTCTGACCTGGTAATTTCAGGAAGAAAATTAACCTTACAAGACTTCTCTTCATTTGCTGCTTTTTCATCACATTCATCACCACGAGCAGAAATTTTGGCTTTGCAGTTCATAAGGTGGACTTTGAAATCCTCTCTGACTTGACAGTCACAAAATGGACACCGTAATTTGGACACAGTGATTTCCTTGTTGTTCAGAGGCACGTGCGTCAAGGGCTTCTTGCGCTGAATCCCTCTATAAGAGCGCCCTAGCTCACTCTCTGAGGCACTTGTATCAGAGTCTGCAGAGTTATCCATGCTTCTCAGTACAGCTGATCTTAAATATGTTGTAAATTTTGAATCTCCTCCACTGCTATCAAGATCTGAAACTCTTGGACTACCCTGCTGGCTCTTCATGCCTGTCAGGTTGTATCCAGGTGGTAGCGTGTTTACAACTTCTACAACAACACTTGGTTCTGTGCAGCCCTCTGTTGAATCAACATCAATCTTTGTTGTCATTTTGCAAACACTGCTGGCCATTTCTTTTGAATGTGTATCCCTGCTTTTTGACTTAACCAAGTCCTTCAATGTGGAGGTGCTCCTTGTTTGCAATGACATTTGTTCTGGGTTAATAATATTTTTTGATGGCTGACCTTTGCTATCATTACTGTTAGCATTTTTACATTTATTTTGTGCTTTCAACTTCAGTTCTTCCTCAGTCATATCATACTTTTCTTCTTTCACAAATGCTATGGATTCCAAGGTACTTGAAGCTGCTAAAGTTTTCCCCAATTTTTCAGGTACAATCACGTTATTATCTTTAATTTGAATGAGTTGCTCAGGTTTATACACCGTTTTGGAGGAATCTACTGGCAGAAGGTGGACCATGTCTCCAGATTTGGTCTTAAAAGCTTGAGGGGCCCCTTGAGTGTGTGGCAGGGTTATCACTCTGCCTCTCTCACTGTTCCGGTACATGACATTCTCTGAATCACTTGCCAGTTGGGGATTCTTTAGATGACTATTTGACAAGCTTGGAGCAACAACTGACCCCACTGTAGCATTTCCAGACTGGTCAAACATTGGATACTCTATATTTTGGTGACCTGAATGCTTCCAAATATGAGCTTTAATTGTGCGTTGAAACTCACAATGGTAGTTGCAGATAAGACAGCGAAATCGAGCTGAAGCTTTATCATAAATAAAAGGTATATTGTTGTCTGATCTGCCCTGAGATTCTACAGCCTTGTTGACCAGTTTTGCTTCTGAACTTGATGCAATAGATTTTAATTTTGTCTGATTTGTCCCCAAAGTTTGGAAATGGTTGCTATCAGATTGACCTGACATTTCTTGCAAGCGTGAAACCTCTGCACGTGTTTCTTTTAAATGTTTCTCCTGAGTCTTATGGGCGAGCATATGCTTGATGAAAGCTGAATTGTCACTTGAAGTGAAGGCACAACTAGTGCACTGGTAAAACACATCTTTGGGAAGAGTCTTTTGGCCAGAATCAATATTTTTCTTGAGGACTCCCATGCTATTCTCTTTACTGGCTTCATTAGTGATGACATTTACAGTATTCAGACTGCCTTTAGACATATCCTTTTTGATGTGCTCCCACAGGTGTTTCTGCATCACCTCCTGATCTGAGCAGACAAACCCACATTCCGAACACATTATATTGGCCAATGAGGTCACATTTTTTCCACTTAGACTAGTACTGGTGGGCATAGACTTTAAACTGGAACTTGGAATGCTCATTGAACCATGGACAACCTTCAGGTGCTCCTCATAACTGCTGACACTGTTGAAATGACAACTGCAGAGGGAGCAGGTATATAAAACAGTCTCGTTGTGGGTCTGAAAGTGCTTGATCATAGACTCTCGATCAACCACTGTGTGGTCACAGATCTTACATTTGTACAATTTATCCGTCTTGTGAATCTTCCTTAAATGTGCTTCAAAGGCCTCAGAGTCTGGCAGCTGAATATTACAGATGCCACAGTGTACCAGTCTCTGGCTTGTGTGGAGTTTGATGTGGTTTGTAAGGTGGCCCTGAAATGACACAAAATGGAAGTGTGAGATGTGCACTCACTATAAAGAAAATAGAAATATATGTGGATGTAGAAATAAAAATTAGAATTGATTTCAAAATAGCAATAAGTAAATTTCAAAACAGAATGAAGTATTTTGTACTTTTTCACATCTGAGGATCATGATCTTTTTTTCAGACAAGCTCCTGTTACGCCTGCTTTGGTGTTGAATTTCAGGCCCTCATTACCAAAATAGCTCCTAGTCCTACCACACCTGGATCAGTATGTGTATTATGCTCTGCGGTTTTGACAAAAGTACTCTCTGTACTTTGGGATTTTCCAAGAAAATTGCAGTCCTTCTTGCCAGAGAGTTTCAGTAACATTTTACTTGTTGCTTTGTTTATTTAACTGGTTAAATTTTTCTTTTGCAATAATACCAATAATGATAATCAGCTGATTTCCCTAACACTTTGTGAATGGAGATACAAATACAAAATTTGTAATATGTAGAGTTTTTAAGCTACCAGCATGATTAAAGTAAGAGTCAAGTTGCTGATGTATCTGAAAAAGAGATTAGATTAAAGCAGAGATCCTGAAATAATTTGCAGATAATCAAACATTTTCGTGACAACATATTCAGTTACAGAGCTGTTGTCTCAGTCTCTATGCCAGTCTCATTAAAGCAGTAACCTGATAACATGGAAAAAGCACTGCAAAACAGTATTGAATCCACATTCTTCTGTAAATGTATATTAAAAAAAAAGCAACAGAAACAAGTTTAATTGAAAATAAAGTTACCTTTTTCCTAAAGCTGGCATTACAATGTCCACAGGTAAAAGGTCGGTTGTTTGAGTGGACCACCATGTGTTCAAGCAGGGCATGGCGACGCTTGCCAGCATAATCACAATGAGGGCACTTGTATGGCCGATCCTCATTATGTACCAAGTCCACATGCTGTTTGTAGTAGTGCTTATTGTGGCTGGAGTAATCACACTCCTGGCATCGGTAAACGCACTCTTCTCCTTCTTGAACAGCTGGTGTGTTATTTACACCAAGCAATGACACCGATGACTCATGTGGACTTTCTAAATCTATAGAATTTTTTGTGGCAAGTGTTGCTTCTGTGGTTCCTGTAAGACCAGCAAATTCAGTTTTAAGTTCTACATTGACAACTGAGGATGGCTGTTCAGAGTTATCTTTCACATCCTGTGCAAGAGAGCTATCACTTTGGGCTTGCAATACTACAATTGGAGAATTATCCTTCAAGGCTTCAATTTTGTTTTTGAGTTCGCTTGGTGAGGAGAGATACATAGTAATGACAGATTCTGACTTATGTTTATTTCCCTCTGCCAAGACATCAGATGGGTGACTACTTATGTCTGGTGCAAGTCCAGAGGTTAACATTTCATCTTTTTTCTTTCTGTTGATCATTTTATGGGCAATGTCAAGTAAATGCTCAGCAGCTTGAGATGTTAATGGTATCGTTTTTTGACTTGATGGCAGGCACTGAGGAAGACTAGGCATCTTGTTAGATGTTTGATGGTGTAAAAAGCTGTTGGGTATACTGCTAGAAGGGAGATTCTCAAGCAGTGATACACTACTAGATAGCATTGTATCAGCATTTTTGAAAGAGTGCTGTTGGCTTGGGATGCCTCCATCTGTATCAAAAGTAGAAGCTGATTTCTTTAGATCACAGAAACTTTGAAGACCATTCAGTTCTGTCAAAATTACATTCTGACTTGTTTCACGATTGCTCTTGGTATCTGAGGGGCAAAATGTGCTATTTGATGCTTGTAAAGTGTTACAACTTGATGGCGCAGGACTAATGCTGCAGACATGGCTATCACTGATTTCTCCACCATGACCTGAAAGAAGTTCAAACTGGAAGGCCCGTTCCGCATCTCCTCCCTTGTCAACAATAATCACTGACTGTTGACCTTCATTCTGCATCAACAGTTGCTTGACATATCTCGCCACAGATGGATCCAAACAATCCAGGCTATCTGCAGAAGAATTCTCAGAGTTTTTAATGATTACAATATTTTCATTCTGATTTGAAGCTTCACCTTTTTTTCCTGTATTTTCAGTATCTGTGTCCCTCACCTCATCCACTTGGATTTTGGCATCATTGTTTAAGATCTCATCCATCTTCAAGTTTCATTTTGCCCATAAAAATTTTTTGGAAAAATGGTTTAAAGCAAACTAAAGCTGGCATCTAAGCAAATCTGGAAGTGAAAGAAATATAACAGGAAAAGAATTTACTTATCTAATTGTCCATTTTAATACCTTAAATAAGTTAATCTTCTCTTGACTTTAAATTATTACTCAATTCTTACTCTCAGTTCATGTGATTTAAAGAAAGTAATTGACACACTGAATGGTACATGACATCAACAATCAGCTTGAATTTTTATTTTAAAATAAAAATTCAAGCTGACTGTTGGTGTCATGTTGGATTCGGTGTGATAATTTACCCTCACACAATATGAAACTGAACCTTGGGACAGACATTTAATCATCACCACAATACTGATCCTATTCTCGACATGCAAACATAAACAGATCAAGAACGTATGCATTGTTTTAAATTTAAATGAATTGATGTATCAGACAAAAGAACCCCAAAACAACCATAATGTGATACTCGATAAAGGCAAGAAAAATATTTAACTTTCAATTGTAATATTTTGTCATTCTTTCACTTTTAACATAAGATTTTCTTTTTCTTTTAAGTTAAGAAAATCACATCCCTGATCCTGATAGCATCTCAAGATAACATGCTCCCATAAAATGCCATATAAAAATCTTTTCCTTAAATGAAAGAATCTGAACAAATATATGACAAGAGGGTTGGTTACTGTTTAGATGAACTGTAAATGTTTTAAAATTTTGTGAAAAAACTTTAATTCGATAAAGGTCTCCAAAACAGGATAGATATTCCAATTTTTATTATAAAACCAACACTAACACTTAGTTTTCAGTTACATGCCTCAGAATCATTTACTCAAACAAGTACAAAGTGTGGAGGTAACATACAAAATAACTTGTCAGAATAAAATCATAATATCAAACTGAAAACAAAAAGTTCTTTCGTTAACCAGAACAACATCAAGAATGAGTTGAGGAGTGTTGATTGCATTTGCAGGACAGCAGATGCACAGACAATCAAAATCTAGTGGAAGAGGAATTTGTTGAAAAACCAATGACACAGAGAAAAAGGTTTATATTCATTCAATTTACAAAACCCAGTTGAGGTGTTTCTAGCATAGTAGCAGACAAAAATAAATCTGCCCCCCCCCCCCCCACCAAGGACCTTGATATTTATTGATAGAATGATACTCAGTTGTCTTATTTAGTGTTTTTATCATTTTGTCCAAATCTTCATAAATTTTCAAGTTTGCTCTTGCCATGAATGTGGCTGTACAATGGTACAATGTAGTGTCTTCTTGTTAACCCATATCTTCTCATTCATAATAATGACCGCATGATTTTCCTGAGGTGTGCTCCAGAGAAATGTCATATTTCTCATAATCTTTAGGTAATCTCTGAGGTTTGACAAATCTCTCTGAAATGAAGAGCTGCTGTTTGGAAATAAGCTAAACACCAAGTTTTGGTTTACAACAGTTTTCAAAATTTTGACTTCAATAGACTAATATCTGAATAGTGAATAGCACTAAACTTCTAAATAAAGACCATTATATCTTACAAAAAAGAATTTGATGTCGGTCAAGACATAAACTAAAATACAAAGGCTTTTCTTGTTGATGCTGAAAAATATGCCACCAGCTAAAATTCAACCTTCCGGCAATAAATAAATTTAAAAAAGCAAGAGCTTTTATCAGAATGCACAGTTGCTGGCAGGAAACTGGGGATTTTTGCTTCCAGTGAAGGAAACTGCTGATGTTGCTGAAAGGAGCAGGTTCAACAGCAAGAAATCCCCCAAAAAACCCAGAGGGTGCTGAGTTGGTGAGAAAAGACATATTTAACAGGAGGAAACTCGAAATGATGCTAGTTCTAAAAACATTCATAGGACTGTGATAGCAGCGCTGCTGACGAGCAGGAAACTAGTAAAAATGAAAACAGAAAAGAGGTACAACGATGCTACTACAGTGCTAGAAAAAGCATGACAACCTGGAAAGTGTTGTTGAAGAGGACAAGGGCTGCTGCTGCTGAAACTTTAAAAGTAGAAAAAGAGCCTGAAAATTTTGATAGCCGGCAAACTGTTAAAAGTCAGATCAGAAAAATATTGATGGTGCTGATGTAGATAGCAGGAAAAGGGTGCTTCCGTGGCTGCTGTTTGATATTATAGTAAATGATGAGATACAAAAGCAGAAATCTATTCTAATGGCTGTGTGCTGACCAGTTCAATCACAAGCACAATTGGAAGCAAGGAACTGGCAATGGTTCTGCTGGTCATCAACTTTGTCAAGGCATCATAAAGAATTCTCTCTTGACAGTCTTGTACCACATTGGCAGAAAGCTAAATTATATATCATGCTTATATTTCTCCACAGCTTTAAGGATAAGCCCCACAGGCCCTCCCCCTCGTTATAATTATATAACATTTGATGTACACATGATTTATGACATAAGTCTGCACAAATTGACCTACACTAACCATGGTGATAGAAGTTTTTATCACATTATTCAGGCTTAGTCCATGCAGAATAGGAAATTGGCTAACTCATTTTTCAATATCGTTGAAAATCTTAAAACAAATAGGATTTTGACTATAGACACAGTCCAGAAATTTCTCTGCGAGAGGCTAAATTAGATATCTCTAGAATGTAACTGTAAGAGTACTTGGGTTTATCTACTTATTTCTTAAAAATTTATCAAATTCAGGATAGGACTTTTGATTGGGTACGTTGGTTTAGTATATTCTAATATTAAGATATGATATAAATCTCTAAGGTTATGATGCTGTAAATTATTTTTTTGGGTAATACAATGTTAAAAGATGATTTTCACTTGAGGCATTTATAAGTTCTGCGGGGCAAATATTGCATATATTGGCCAGTTGGAAATTTGAATCCAGCTTTAGTATGATATAGGTACCATACCCTTTCGGAAATGTTTCCAAATTCAGCTCTATTGAAAAATTTGTTTATAAAACGACTGAAATAAAATGTCACTGAATTTGTTCACAGATTAACTAAGGTGCCAATATCCCAGTCCTTGCAAATTTTTTCTTGTAATGAAATTTGGGAACACCTAATCAAAGTGTTTCCCTTTATATTATTTTCTAAGGAGCTGGGTGACCAAAAGACTTTCCAATACTTCTTATGATATATGCATAAGATTCATGCCTTTAATAGATATTGCTAGAGAATCTAGTTGAATTGCCCTCCATAGAATTGGTGAATCAAAAGGAAAAATAGCTCTGATCTCTGTTATTAAACAATTAAACTCTAGACTGCAGATCTCATTTAAATCTCTAGATCTAATCTAGATCTAATCTCGGCGAGATTAGATTCTGATATTCTACTTAACAAGCACCTTTAATTTTTAATCTTCGAGACCTAGATCTAGATCTATATTAGATTTAGGAAGCGACTGGGAATTGACAATTTAAGCTTCAATCGAGTCTGCGTACCCTTTTCTTTTGAATTTAATAAAGGACATTTACTGATAAATATCCGAAGGACTTGCAAATGGAGTAGAAACGAAAGAGCGCTCACTCGTTGAACGGTCAAGATGGCGATATAGTTAGTCACGTGATCAAGTTCGTACACCATAGTGCATCACGTGGTTGTCGCGCTCCATCGTAACACTAAATGTTGTCCATATTTAGCAAAACAAAGTTATAGAAAGTTGGGTTTTTTATTTTGATTTATTTTGTTTGAACTTCGGGTTAATTGATTTGGAAAATTATGATGTTTTTTTTTACATATAGGAGAAGTATATGTTTCAAAGAGGTATCTTAAATAAATAATTTGATTTGTAGATTTAATCCCAGTTTGATAGCTCAAAATTATCATTCTGATGATCTGAGGCGGCTGAAATCAGGTGTTGGCCACTATAGTTAGCTCCTATCTTCTGTCCGTCCATCTTAGAGAGTTCCTGTCCAGTTTATTGCTTTCTTCCCTCTGAGAGCTGTCTTATTGTGAAGGCTCTTGATGCCACGTACTTTCTACCATACTAACTGTGACATTATTTTCATTGCAACAATATTTCAAAATGTCTGAGAAACTAACGACAGTCATATCAAAGTTTTACGATGAATATATGGCATCAACTCCCAAAAAGCTGAAGATTATTGATGCATACTTGACATATGTTCTTTTGACCGGCGTATTGCAGTTTGTATACTGCTGCCTTGTTGGAACTTTCCCATTTAACTCTTTCCTGTCTGGATTCATATCTACTGTCGGTTCTTTCGTTTTAGCAGGTAAGTTTAGAAGTGTAGTCTGCATTTTCACTCTCTTGTGCTAGGTTTATTTTGAGCGGAAAAGTCAATTCTGACAAGGCATTTTTGAGCGTTTATTGGAAATTCCCAACAGAAACTCCATTCAATCAGCACCAATATTCGACCAATCAATATTAATTTTTGTTTACTTGATAACATATTAAATTCTTTTTAAGACCTCCTGATTGGCTTTTTCTGAAATATGCAAAGCACTGAGTTCTTGCCCCATAATCATTCAGAGGTAAATGAATGCTTACACCGCAGTCATCGCAGTTTCTACTGAAAACCAGGCTTAAATTAATCTTATATATGCTACGGTAGATTTAATCTTGATCTAGATCTGGTTGATTTCATGAGGGAACAATCTGGTTAAGTGAAGGTGCGCTAGTTATTCCAGTGTTCCAAGAATAGTTTTTGGCCCCATCCATTATAATCTGCTGTGGGTATTCCCAGAATTCAATTTTTTTCTTTTTATCTTAAAAACTTTCTAGATACTAGAATCTAGATCTAGATCTAATCCATTGCACAAATGGGAATAGTCAATATTTTTTTTACCCTCAAAGTCTCACTGCTAACTCCTCAACCCCCCATCTGCCTGTTTGTTTTTCAGAACAGCAATTTTTTTGTCAGCTTTTTTTCCTATCCCCTTATCTCCATTCACAATTTTGCATGGATTTTCTTGAAAATTTCAGCACTTGGTTGTGACCAGATTTTCGAAAAATGTTTTGTTATGGAGTTACTGTCCTTTGAATTGTTTTTCAAGGGACATTTAGAAGGGGTAAAAAAAAAAGTAGGCCTACTGTATCTTTGCTTTGAAAGAAAAAAATGAAAACTTTTGGAGGCAAGGTTTTCTAAAGCAGATTTAAAGCTTTCAATGGTCCAAATTTGAAGTCATATCATTAAAACTGTAGTCGGAGCCTTTGCATTTTAAAATATATACACAAAAATCCTAGATGGTTGCCGTTACATTGAAGAGTAATTTTTTGTTTTCTTTCGTATGAATATTTTCTTCTAATTTTGGCAAGAGCTATCCTATGGACACTTTTATCTTTTGGTGTGTTAGAAAAAGGTCCTAACTATCTAACCTCCCTTTTAAGACTGTATTAAAAATGCCATCCAATGAATCACTGAACACTACAGTAATAAATAATTAAATTTTGTGCTTAGAATTAGACCTTGAGTTTGGGGTAAATGGTTCTGTTTTCAGAACTCGCCCCCCCCCCATGGCAGACCGACATCTGACAAAAACCTGTTTTCTAATTTGTATGCATGAATGGACTATTTGAAGTATTATCCAACTTGTGTAAATGACTCAGCAACATATCTTCATCTGCACTTAAAGTTTTTTTTTACTTGTCAAATCGACATATCTGAAGTTTTTTAATTATGCTGACCATCAATGTCGGTATAAAGAAGTCTCTTTTAATTTGAATACCCTTTCTTTAATTTACACCACATGTTCATGTACTTTAAACACAGGGTTTTTTACCTAAGGGGAAGCAACTATTAGTATCTTTAAACTTTCAGTTACTTCCCTTGTTTTGAAAAATTCAATAAATCCATGTGGCTTTACTCTTGCACAGGTAAAGTCTCTCCCTCCCCCCCTAGATCTAGATTCAACCTGTGGGTGCTGTACAGACAATTGTTGTACTGCAGGCCTGATAAGTGCTAGCCTAGTCCTGATAGACTGACTCTCTCGCTTGGCATTCAACTTTTCAAGACCCCAACACACCCACCATTCAGCCCAGTAGGTTAAGTCCCTCCACTCCCTGTTATCATTGAATGTGATACACTACGCTATGGGCCCAATGGTCGCACCACAGTTCACTCCCCCTCTTTACCCTTACCATCCCATGACACCTCCAGTCACAGCAATAACGGTACTGATACCAAAGGAATTGCCACTATCTTTGCGATGTAACACACCAGCCTGAGGCATTTTGAGAGACACAAATACGTGAACGAGATCATTTTTTTTTTATCACCTGGCCTCTTTTCCCTGGTTACCTTGGTGCTATCCATGTCAATATAAGAGAAAAGAAGAGAGCAAGTGTCAGTATCTAGGGAACTGTATTTGTAGACTGCAAAAGGGGGAGAAATTCAGACTTGATAAAGCATGTGGATATAAGAAAAAAATTGATAGAGGCTATGTCGATATAAGTGGTGTGCACAGTACTTGTTGTAATCATAATGTGTTTTTTTTTTCCTTTATGAGTTTCAGAGTAGATGTATCAATGTTTGCTGTGGCAAGCAATGTAGCAAAAAGTTATCATGCTGATTCAAGGCATGTGATATAAACTTAAACAATACCATCTCTACTTTCTACACAACATACAACTTAATTTAAAAAAAAGATAATTTTCGAGTTAAAAAGATGAAGGAAGTGTAACAAGCCTTTCATCATGTCATTGAGACACAACAACAAGTCCTTCGGACAACATTTTTTTTACAACTTACATTAAAAAAAAACCAACACGTCAATAAAAAAACTCAATCCCGCCCGAGTCACTCCAGCTCAAGTGAAGCTTTGACTCTAAGTCAGTGAAGGAAAATAACTGCGCAAAAACAGTCAGATTTAAAAAAAATGAAGATACCAAAATAGACTTATAAAATAAACTAAAAAAAATTAGGGAAAGTATAGAAAAACTACAGGTTTTGAAGTTTTAATGAAAAAATGTTTTTTATCTTTTTCGCAAAAAGTTATATAAAAATAGAGAGAGAGAGATGTTAAACAATTAAAACTCTTCTTTAATTCCAATAATTGGATGAGTTGAATAATAAATCCAGATGAGACTTTTTGTATACTTTTGTTAATTTCATATTGTCATGAAATATGTTTTGATCAGTTGAAATTACATATTCTTTCTTTCGTTTTTTTTATAGTGTGCCTGAGATTACAAAGCAACCCCCAAAACAAATCAGAATTCACTGGTATCAGTCCTGAAAGATCTTTTGCGGATTTCATTTTTGCTCATGTTGTCCTTCATCTAGTAGTCATCAATTTCATTGGATAGAAGCAGCACTGATGGCCTTTATTTATTTTCAATCTGTGGTAAGTTTTCCGTAAAATCTTCTCATTTTGAGATATTATTTGTCCTTACAAAAACTGGTAGCAACAAATAAAAGTAATGAATATGTCATCAGGCATTGCACTTTAATGCTTACAATAACACCAACATTTAGCAGTAGTAGAATTACAACTAATATATCTGCTGCTGTTATTACTGCTGCTACTACTACTACTGCTGCTGCTGTTATTGCTGCCACTACTAGTGCTACTTCTACTGCTACTAAAACAACTTGAAATATGGATTACTGAATGGTACAGGTTGTGCTCAGATTGGAACTCATGAGTTACAGACCTAGTGATACAAATGACTGTAATTATATCAAAGTTAACAACCATGTAATATCTTTAAATGTCCTAAATCTATTCTTGATATGAGAATGCTAATGATTTTATTCTTTAACCATATAAATGCAGATGTTTTTAATTACCCATTAATGACTTGATGTATGAAGAGAACAAAATCTCTGCATTTCTCTTATGAATTTTTCTGATTTTGAATTCAATTAGAATGACTGTTTATAAAGGATGTATATATACCCATGTTTGTTTCATATATATATGCATATGTATATACTGTAGTATAACTCAAGAAAAAGTGATTTTATGCTGTTGAACAACAACACAATTCTTCTAAGTTAAAGGTAGGACTGTTCAAGTGATATCTGTGTAGCCATGATTTACTCAAACATATTGAAGAATGAATGTATACTTTCAAGGGAGTACTCCACCTCTACTAGTTTTGAGGACTTGGCTTCCCTTTCTTGTATTGAGTGGAAAGTATTTTTTCTATGTGCAATAATGTTGAAGAAAAAATCAAAACAAAAGTTTTATATATATATATATATATATATCAGTATCTTTTGACAGAGACATCCAATGATGCTTTTATATATACATGTACCAGGTACAAGTTTTCTTTCTATACTTTTTAGTGAAATGTTTGATTTCCTGGTCATCTATGAGTTTTTTTTAAAAATCTCATTTCAGGATAAGGGACGGACCAGGTGATGATATGCAGGAGTCCCAAAATCAAGTCATTACCATTTTATCATATTATTGTTGTGCCAGAATTATAAAATGTTCAACTTCAAATAAACAATTAGCTGTATGATTAAACTGTCTTTTCTTTGAGTGTGGATACACAATTTTTGATGTTTACTGTACTCCTGTCTCTAGGGCTGGCAGAGCTGTGAATATTTTATTTTTTTGTAAGACTGATCAATCTCATAAAGAGTTTTGCAAGTGGTTTTTCTGTTAATTGATTAACTTTTAGTTTAGCTACTATAACTTTGGACCCCCTTATTTCGAGGCATCTTTTGGTGCTTCAATGTATTATCTTGTATATTATCGATCAAATCTATCTTTTATTGTTGCCCATCCTCCTTGCAGATAGTCCTGCACATGGAACTTAGCATGATATTGGTGACTAATTAGTTAAAGTTGTCATACATATCTATATGGTTTGGTAAATAAGTGTTTATGGTGTTCTCGTAAGATGTATCAATAGTAAGTTGGCCAGCCCACAGCTTATATAATTTGAATCTATTGTTTTAATTCAGAGAAAATCAGTGGTTTTTTCTTCTATGACCTTTTATTGCTTAAAAAAATTAATATCAGAAAACTTAGTGAATCTTTTGAAATAAAAAATGCACATACAATTCTTTATTTGCAACATCATACAAAATTTAATTCTGATGCAAATTCAAATTTTTATACTACTTGGATTGCCATTACAAATTATATGGACATTTTATAGAATTGCAAGTATAGGTAACAAAGCAAAACTACCCTTGGCAATATGCCCATGCACCCGAAAGAAAAAAAACCTATTTCAGTCTATAATGTATAATACGAAAAATTTTTTCCAACCTCATGCACCTGGTTGCTACATGCTCTTCTTCAGTTCAATGTGACTAGATGGACAGCTCTCTCTCGACTATTCCCTATGAAATTTAAAACTCATGGAAGCCTCTGGCTAACAAGATTGCTTTCTCTAAATAGTAGTCAAGCTGATAGCACTTGACAGGCTTTGCATTTCAATACATACATATACACCTGTGAGTAAACTTTTAGGGGACTTGTCAATGGTTTTGAACGAACCAACAATTAATCAAAATAATAAGTTGAGTAAGGCGTTTGACTGCCAATCCAGAGGTCCCTAGTTTGAATCAAAGTCTGGGCCAAAAGGTTTTTAAGCTCCCCTGTGTCCAACTAGCACTAAACAGGTACCCGTAGCTAGGTCTCTTTAGACTCAGCAAAAGTATAGGCAAACTACCTCGCAATGTTGTATGCCATTGCCAAGAAAAATCAGGACCCTATTCCTGGTTCCCCTACGCTCGAATCAAGTTCATACTTAACTTCATTCACCAAAGGCTAGGCCTAGAGGTGTCCAAATCTATACACCATTAATATTTACTTGTGTTAAAGAAAATTCAGTTTCTTCATATTACAGAAATTATTGTTTATATTCATTGAATTTTTCATTTTAAACTTTATAAATCAAGAAATATCTGGTTTACAAAAAATAAATCGGCTCTTCTCGTGATTACTAAACAGAGACATTCTGAGTTCCCAGATGGAGTCATGAAAGTGGGACAAAACTTTTTTCACTTTTTTACTCCTTTCTTCTATTTTGCTTATTTTCACATATCTATGTTTACCCACGTGGTTAAATAAAATGTTTTATTTTAAAATCATTTCCTATTTTTGACAGCTATCAATGTCATCATAATCCTCTTTGTTGTAGGCCTATACATAATATTAGGCACAAGAGTTGATTGAATTATAACCATCAAAATAATTTAAAACAAAAAGGTGTATGTGCGGAGCTGAAAACCAGACATTCAAGACAATCTCACAGTCACAAAGCAGCCTATATGAATTTTTTATTTTTCAAATAATTTTGCAGTGATATTCGTAAAATGTTTAAGAACCTTCAAAAAGGTATGATAAACATGATGCAAAAAAATTAGCAACAAATTCTAAAAACTTACAGCACAATAACACATTTTATTTTTAGAACAATCCTAAAAAATCTTTAAATGATTTACCTGGAAAAAAAAAATTTGCACATATGCCAGTTCATGGGATGGGTGACTATATATACAACAAAATTACAAGTTACATTTTTCTTTGTTTATTTTATATGATGTGTTTTCTAAATTTTATTCTCACAATACTGCTGCTTTTCTCTTTAACTTTTTTTGTGTGGAAGGTATTCAGTTTAAAAAAATATTTGATTAGGTCAAAAATAACAGATCAGTCTTACCATTTATAAACATTACAACCGTTTGCAAATATTGTCAATTTTTGTGGCAAAGCTGTCTTATTTTTCTGGTAATTTTTTATATTTGCACTTGTTAATTTCCACAAAGACAGATTAAAAGAATTACATCTGAGAGACTTTGAATGATGAGTTGGAATACAAGAAAAAGCAAACAACCTTTTGTACAATTACAATAATCTGGCTTTGCCTTTTAATATAATGTTTGTTTAATGTAATATTACTACATATCATTAGGTTATATAAACTTAAGAAAGATTCAGACCTTGGTGCTTTACAATAATCTGGCTTTGCCTTATATAATGTATGTTTTATGCAATAATAATGGTACATATCGTTAGGTTAAAAAAATTAAGGATATACGCCTTGGTCTCATCTCAAAATGGTGGTCTATCAAAAAAGGCAAACCTCCTGATCAAGTTTTATATAATTTACAATATTTATAGGTCCATTAATCAGACACAGATATATATTATACAAATGTTTACAACTACAAGCTTAAGCAGCTACTTTCAGGACTTGAACCAGACCTGACTCATGAGCTCCTAGTTAACCTCACATTGCATCTAATCACAACAGTGTTTCTGAATTTGAATATCAACACATGTAACATTTTATTCCTACTATTCAAACAATCACATTATTTTTCATGTTCATGACATTGAAAACATTTGTGAAGCCTAAATTATAATCAGCACCATTAATACAGTAAACCTCTGATATAACGGCACATCCGGGACTTTGTTTTGTGGTGCTGTTACAGGTGAGATCATTAATAAAAGCATATTACTTGTTAAGAAGAAAAACAATTACAGAAAGAAATGGGACTTAACTCAGAATATTTAATCATTAATAAAGGTTGCTTCCCTTGATTAGATGGCTATCGGCGTGACTTGTACTGCTATTAGACAAGCAAATCTGTACATTTTTATTTTATTTCTTTTAATTTATTTCACAAGGACAGGTGGGAAACAACGCCTTCAGGCTATCCCCCCCCCCATCAAAAGGTGATGGGTTTGGCCTGGATGCAACACATTAAACCCACTCTTTCCTTGCCTAGATCTTTTGATCCACATGCAACTAACCAAGGCCTAATGTCCTTCTAAAATAGACCTGGTCAGTGCCTTATGCATACACTTATGTGTTTCAAAGAAAAGAAACAAAGAACCCAGTAATACTAGCAATTATGCTAGATTAAGTCATAAACACGCATGCTAGTAGTGTAGATCTAGTCCAGATCTCTCTTTCATAGATATAATAATACAAGCCGACGCATTATGCAAGGTGATTGACTGTCTTACAAGTAGAGAGGGTAAAATGGGAGCTGAGGAGGAAGGGCAGTTGCAATGGTTGGCCCATCTCTATCAATATCACAAGATTGTAACCATGTACCAGGGCTGCCACTCTTACGCGGAAATCTGCGGGTATTTTCCGTGGTCGCGGTAGTTGGTCCGCTGATGCTAAAAGCGGAAGTTTTTTTAACGTAAGAGATCACTGACCGCGGATCGTCAAACTTTTCCCCGGGCAAAAGAAATAATAGCTGTAAGAAATTTTCATATCGGAAACGCCCTGCCCATAGCAATCATTTTTGCGAAAGTTATCGGCATGGGCTCATGCTAACCGACTCGTACCGATAGAAGCCCAAGAAGTCCAACTACCAGATCTTCTAGACTCTCGCATTAGTAAACCGTGGTCAAGGCCAAATCGCGGCCGGGTGACCTTTTTTTTTTTTTGGGAATCACCCTAACGAGAGAGAGTTCGGCAGCGAAGGTCTCGTTACCAGCTTGTACTAAAGAGTAGAATGTAATCTATGCGTCTGTGATTGTGACGGGTTATGTTTTGTTTTGTTTTATTCTTGTCCCGTAATTTTTTATCTTTTGTTGGTTTTTTTGTCATTTTTCTCCTCCACTCTTGCCCCGGGCGTAAAATATTAATGAACTAAGATATATATCGAAAATGCCCTGCTTACCGCAGTTTTCACAAGGATACCAAGTTCCGATAGTTATGAGCCTCTGCTCTCTGATTGGGCAGATCGGAATATTAGGCCTACACTGTTTTAAGTCCAACTACGAGCTAGTCCTAAATTCGCGAGGCATGCATTTGTTTTCTGTTTTCTGTTTTTGATTAACACTAATCTGCAGTAAATTTACAGAATTCCGCATATTTTTGAACGGTCCATGTGATCCTCTGTAAATCCTGTTCTTTTGCCAGAAGGAAACACTTTTATCCATAACGGCGTGAGGTTGAACTTTGTAAAATTTTATAGAAAAAGTAATATTGAAAATATAATTCTGCGAAAGTATAAAATTGGGAGATACAGTATATCGATATCCAATATTTGTTGTTATTTTTTTTATATTATATGAAGATCTATACTGTAGTTGAAATCACCCAAGATATTGGTGCCGTCGAGTTGTTGACTGTATTGTACATTCATCCGAAAAACCTCATTCTCTCTTTCTTCACAGCCAGACCTCGCTTTTATTTCCAATAAATGATCATTCTTATTTCTTCATAATTATAATAATACAAATTATATAGTCTATACTACTTAACAGTTTGGTTTTTCTGATGAAGATGTCTATAGACTGTCGATTATTAAGATCGATGAGAAATCCTAAGTAGAGCTAGATCTAGTAATTGAAATTGAACATGACATTACATAAGATTATAATAATTATAGTAGGTGATTTTCAATCAAAAGCAAAAAGTTATGAATCAAGATCTAAATGTTATTTTTATTATTATTCTATCTACATTGCCAGGTGGAGCTCACAGATGATAGGTTTTAGACCTAATCAATATTGATCATATTCAGCTCAAATGTCTTAAGCAAAGATAAAGTGTTCAATATATTAAACTAGAATATAGGCCTATATGTATTCCCTGTTAGTAAATTTTTATGGTGCCTCAGTTGAGCCCGTAAAACACTGAAAACAGTTTCATTTGGGGGACACAGCTGAAGATAGACTACAGGTGATAAAATCAATTTTAAAAAAAATGTCCCACAATCAAGGCTCTTTTTACAATCAAATTTTGTTTTAATTTAGGAAGGTTTTTTTTTCCCGGGAGGGGGGAGAGAGGAGAATGCTCCCGCCTACGCCGCTCGGATTGATCAATTTAAAAAAAATAATCAGTAAAAAAATTATAATAATTTATCTTCTGTCTCTATTACTATCAGTATAGTTGGCAGTGTAAAATGTTGACATTTTCGCGAAAAATTTTCAGATGTTTTTTCCAAAGTTGAGTGGCAGCCCTGTGTACTGGTACAGAAACAAGCGCTCAGGTACTGCAGACTATAATACTGAGGTTTCGCAGATGTTTCATATAGGGTACCACAGATCATGAGTCATAACATAACTAGCACGACATTTCCATGTGCCATGTGCAACTTGCCCTAAGTTGTTTACATCGCAAGGAGCATTAGTCTGGAAAATGAGTAATCTTCCCAGACCTTACTAAAGTTGTTTCGGATCATGTAAGTGAGCAAACAGTTTACACACACACTACAGCAGGTTAGATTAGTACTCACCAGCATTAGAGCTTCGCTAGCAGTCATCATGTAGCCCTTGCATAAGGGTTGCTTTTTTTGTTGGGAGGGCACAGCAATTAATGCTAAGTACCGTTAGGAGTTTATGCAAATGATGTTGGTCAGTCTAAAATTGTAGAGTCTAGCTAAAGGCCCATTCGTTTGCAAAACCTCAGTAGTGACGGGGAAAGGGAGAGGAATGGAAGAGGAGGGGAGTGCTGTTAGTGTGATGACTGTGCACAACACTTTGCTAACTGACTTGAGAAACATTTTGCTTGACCGCTGAGTATAGAACATTTTTTAACTGGTCACTATCTGTGGAGATAACAGCACCTACCTTCAGTGCTGTTATAACAGCACGAAAGATTGTGTGTGCCATTATCTCAGTTAACTTTTACTATTGTTTAATAGGAGAAAAATGGGTGAGAGGAAACTGCAGTTATAGCACTAGCCGTTATAGGCTTAAGGACTGGACTGTACTGTCAACTATTTATTTCAGCCATGCGCAACAAAAGCTTTTGCTTTGGCAAGGAAATGTTCCAGCTTTGAGAGCAGAGGTACCACAAAACATCCTCTCCACTCCTCTAGGACTCCAGGCGCAAATACATCAGAGAAGGCTGGTCCCAGGCGCTCATCAACACAGAGACATGATTGAAGGAGGCTGAAAAGATTAATATTTCATTCACATATGAGCATGTTACACAATCAGAATACACACACACACACAAAAAATGGTTGTTTGGATGCAGAAGTTACAATTACTAGCAGTAACAATGCACTGAGCTAGGGAGAGGTTTTAATTATATTTAAACATAGGTTGATCACTTCATGCAAAGAGAAGAGTTCAAATTGAGATTTGTAATATAAGTTGTATCATATTTATAAAGTGAATAAAACTAGAAGGTTTATTACCACAGTAAATTCTACTGCTCAAGTCAAAAGAAGTCTAGCATTAAGTAGCAAGCCATGTTTACAAATAGATGATCATTTAGAAAAATTCTTTTCTAAAACCCACCACTGAATGGCTGATCTCCTGCTAAATAGTTTAATTAATATACATATTCTCATCAGATCAAAGAATATTCTTCTACATTGGAAAACTCAAAAACCAAAGCCTGATTATTCGAATTGTTCATAAACTGAATTTTGCGAGAGGATAGGTCATATTTTTCTCTTTGGCTTCTTTAAAATTCGACTTGTATTTCAAAGTCTTTCTGGTTTGAATTTGATTCTCTTAATTCAAAGTCAATAACACTCCATAAGGCATTACAAAAGTACTGCATGGATCTCTCAAGCAGCAAGCAATACTAATCCCCAGCCTGAGAAAGGTTGATCAGTGGGCTAACAAAGTGAGGAGGAAGCTGATGCACAAGGAAAGGAAACTGATACTGATACGGTGATAGCAAAGTGGGACCTGGAAAGGGGAGAGTTGCTCATTGAAGGCACAGAATGTGAATTACTGGCTAACAGTGACACTTATTTTCACCAAGATTGATATAAAGTATGTATATACCTGGTATATATGTATATAACTTGATGTTTTAAAAAAAAAAACTGTGTATGATGCTAAGGCTTTGCTCCTCAAAAGGTCCCTGTACTCTTTGAAGCTAGGCATAAATACCTTACCTTTCAGCTCTTGCATGCAAAGGTTCTATGTGAACAGGATTGATGTGTCCCCGGTGTACATTGTAGTCATTCATCCACCCAGATATCCTATAAGTGAATAAAATTTGCAAAAAGAGAAGGAAATATATATGCAACAGAGCATTACTGTTAATAAGACAGAGATGGAAAATATCTAGATAATTTATATATATATAAATACAAAATGAGAATAAATGAGTTGTCAAGATCTAGGCCTACATACTGTACATATATGCTTTGATAAATTTCCTGTTTTTGTTGAGTCTATCTTAATTCCATGAGAGCAAAAGTGCAATACAGAAAAGGCCTCTCCAATCTGTAAAAACATTAAAAACATTTACATGTACTTACAAACGACCATGTTACTTAAAAATTGAAGTACATGTACAATGTGGAGTATTAGATGTTAGGCAGCCAAATTTAGTTTCCCTGAATCCGCCTACCCCCAGGATTCATTAAGTGAAAACTGCATGAAAATGAGGTTGAGGACTGAAAGCCTACAGGGAAAGTACGAAGGTTGGAGGATCTAGGAAGTTTGTAACTTAGACTAACAATGGGTACCGAACAAAAAAAAATACAGCCTTTTTGGGAAGTTCAGACATTGTCTTGTCTTTACCAAAAGGAAACACTGAGAGCTGGAATATAATAGTCACGTGCCGATTCCTCGAATTCATTGAGGAATTTTCAAATGCTTCGAGAAGCTATGTACGAACATTCTATTTTTATCACTAGGGCCCTGTATTTGCGTTTTGGACAGTTTTGAGAATACTTTAAAGTCCTTTCACAATGTATAGAGGTTTTGTCTTCTTGGTTACTTCTGTACAATTCCTATCATTACGCGAAGAGGGGGGGGGGAATACATGATTTGCCGTATTTTCCCTTAAGTTAGTTATTCAAATGATAAATTGACGACAAATACCTCTGAACAACCTAACCTGTCATTCCCATCATCCCAACTCATTTTATGTGGAAACTTGTCTTCAAACCCCAACGCTTATCAGATCTCAAACTCTATGCTAGATCTAGCTATAGGTCTACATTCAGATAGCAGTCAAATATTTCTTTCTAGCTTGGCGTAAATTCAGTCTCAAGTCGACTTTCAAATTCATTG
This sequence comes from Elysia crispata, assembly GCA_033675545.1. Lineage (NCBI taxonomy): Eukaryota > Metazoa > Mollusca > Gastropoda > Plakobranchidae > Elysia > Elysia crispata. The sequence continues at coordinate 385,394 of JAWDGP010002165.1, read as the reverse complement.
CACCTTGTTCGTTTGTCTTGAATTATCTTTAACCCAGATAAGTACTGTTTATAATCCCACCACAGGACCTAAAAAAGGATTGAACCCCAAGTTCACTATTGTCAGTCCCTTTTCAACCTTTTGAGTTATCTGGGGTCCTGACCATCAATAAAGGAATCTCATCTACCAGCTTTTATCACACTCATGTACTATAAGATTAATCAAGGTTGGGCGTGGACAGCCATCATTACTCATGTCTTGTACACACTGGACTAAGTTTATTTATAGTCCGCCCCTTTGAAGTCAGCCACAGGTAAACCTAACAGGCGCTGACAAACAGCTGGTGCAAGTGCATCTGACTATGCAAGTACATCTCACTACAGTAAAGTGGGAAGGGAGAGGGGATTGTGTCTCTCTCCCTAGCGACTAGGGATCGAAGGCTAGGTGGCCTATTGACAAATTGTTTCTACACAGTAAAACTCAAAGTGAGAGGTAGGGTATGCTTGTTTGAAGAATAACAACAGCTGTGTAGACCACTTGATCGAAATTTAAGATCTGTGAATGTGATGAAAGAATGTTTTTTTAAAGTTACAGTCTGTCAAATTTCTCAAAAAGCGAAAATTATTTTCTTTCTCTAATTGAGAACTGATTTTTCTAAAAATACAAGTTATAACTTCGACTAATATGTAGAAATAAGAAGGGAATAAAGAGAGAATCAGATGAGAAAAACTGATCAGTTTGAGGAATTTGTGACTTCGAGGGATCCAAATTTAATCTAAACGTGTTCTACTGTATCTAGATTTAGTTCTTGTTACATTTATTTCAAAGACAGAAATTACTTTCTGAAATTAAAATACCTAACTGTTCCTTCACATGTATTGTAAATTGATTGCTCTCAAACCCTTTGGTTTCAACAGAATACACATAATTTTATTAGTCCTGCAATGAAAATTTAATGAAATGCTCAAATCCTCTATCAAAGAATGACAATGACATTATAATAGAAACAAACACTGTAAAATTGAAGTACCTGTACTGTACACACCAGTTCAACCCCATGAGGCAAACTTGAGCTCCTCCATAATCATAGGTTCTTTTTTCACCATCTTTCTCAGAGGCGAATCTAGTCTAAAGTTTAGCCGGGCGAACTGACATTTAAACTTTCATGGAATATTATCCTAACAAAACACACCACATAGCAACAATTGATGACTTGTTTTCAACTAGAATCATGCTATTACTTATCAAAGATGTTTGTGGCTTATCCCACTCACCACTCATGGAAAGATGTGGAAACACTTATATATACCCTTTAGGTAAGCCATGATAAAAAGAAATCTTACAGCTATTCATCTCAAAGACTTTCAAATTCTACCTCTCCTTTCTTACCCATCTACGCTGAAGAAAAAGTTACAAGCCCTGTGTAGGTGGCAAAGCTCTATCACTAGCTGGTAGACTGCTGATCCGGGGAATGTGCAGGATGGTATCCATGTACTGAAAAAACAGAATTGTTTTCATCATTGTTTTAAAAAACTGATTATAAAGAATAACTTAGTCTATGTAGTTCAAACTCTGGTAAATCATGTTTTAGAAGTTAAAAATACATTGACTACCATTAGATTTAGAACTGCAAGATAACAATTAATCAGGTTATTCTGATACCATAATGCTAGCAGTACATAAGTTGTACACAAGTCTGATTCTTTTTTTCTTAATCATTATGTCTGTAACTTTTCATTGAAACATTTTGAATTGTAAAACTTGTTTGAAATTCCAATCTCTGATAAAAATTAAGAATTTGTAGGCTTATGCGCAAATAACTAAAATGAATGAGGCAAATATACCTCTAACTCAATGGGGACTATTTGTCCAAAAAATGCTACACTCTAATTGTGGACAATATCTTTCTATGTATATAGTTAATGATAAGGAAATGTAGAGTATGTCCTAAAGTCTGTAACTAGGCCAAAACAGAAAACAATGTCAGAATTGTACGATTGCTATCATTACTATTACAGTGCCCTCCACTTAATTTGACATCTCATTAGTCAACATTCCTCTTAATTCAACATAACTAAAAAGTCCTCAAAAAATTCCTTTAATTAGTACTAATAAATTTTCCGGCAAATCAACATTTTGGTTCACTAATTTCTCCTAATACGACAGAATTTCCCCTTTGTCTCCATATCTAAATCACCCAAAATGTCATTAATTTTTAGCCTAGCCTCATGAGTTAGATACTAAGATCTGTAGTGTGTGGACCACTGCAACTTAAGACATGGGTTTGTGAGAGAAGATAAAAGGAGGGGTGTTGGATGCGAAGGGAAGACCGTAGAGACTATGACTATGAGAGACAAGCACCTTGTGTGCATGAGAGAGAGACTGGCGGTAGGGCCTTGAGCCCAATGGTAGCACTGCACAGCCTTGCCCACACAGCGTTTGGGATTAGGGGAGGGCAGAGGTGTGCAATGGTTCTAGATCTTGTTATGGGATGAGTTTATTAGGATTTAAAGTGAGGCTAAACTAAGTTCTCTTTACTTCCCTCGTTCCCTTATAGTTGAGCTATAAGCAGACCTAAAAAGTCATTACATGTATTGAGATTTTAAAATAATAAATTTTAATATAATCGCCTAATTCGATGCAATTTTGTTGGTCCCTTTAATGTTGATTTATCAGATGTGCACTGTATAATATTACAAGCATGATTGCCCGTACATATGACAGGTGTGAAATACAACTGCATCGAAGAAATGCAAACTTCACACAGACATATCCTCTAGAGCCATATAACTACATAAAAGAAAAGCAAACTTTACTGCAATAACACTAACAGATATATCTCGTCCAGAGCCACTCGTGATACAGATATAAAAATATATTGAATCTTGAAATATTGAAACTCTTCTTACATTGTCATGAAAATGTTCTTTAAATAAAAGAGAGACACCAAGCCAAAAAAGTCAACTTATTTGGGTAGAATCTTTTCAACAGCCCTCTTTTCAGTATCTCCCAACCATAATGTAGTTCTGATGAATCATTGCAGATACAATGTAGTGCTCGACCTGATGTGATGAAAAAGTGCCCTCCAATAAAAAGTAAAAACGTGCAACTGCTCAGACAATATCACCGTAAAAAAAAATTAAGGCACTGATTTTTTTAATTGATTGGGTCACCCTGGATTGCTAAAGTTTATGTAGCTGTAATTATTCTAGATTTAAGACTAAATCTAGTCACAATCTGTATAACTCATGAGAGTCAAATAAAAAATGAATGTTTCTATATTCTTTTTGGATAATTAGAAGATCTGGTCGATGTCCTAGATATTAAACAATATAGAAGTTCGAAATGCTTGCGATAGAAGCATAAGTGGACGGACATATGTTTACATTAACAACAGCTGCTCCGGAAAGAAAAGGCAATTGTAATTAGGCTGTAGTCCGTCAAATTTCATTTATTTTTATAATTTTTCCAGTTTTTTATTTCATCAAAATAAAATAATGTTTTCTAATAAATCAATAATTTTATAAAGTAATAATTTATGTTAAAAATCGCCATCCGCTTTGAAAATTGTATACCACTGAGAACAATCTTTTAAATGCTATTTGGTCCATCATGAACACATTTGGCAAATATATTTGATGAATTAATTACAGTAAATATAAAATGAACGTTCAAATGCATCTTTTTAGCCTAAATCCAAAACTTTTACTTTATTTTTTTGGTACCCTGTTAACACTGATCTCGTCAGATTAAAATACAGTAAGCTACATCACTGTACAATGAGTGGTTTTGGAGGAGATAGCAGAGAAAGAAATAAAAGTTGCCTTTTATAATATGAATGACAATGAAAATGCCATGATCATAATTATCATTCTTGTACTGCTGCCTTTCCATTACTCTAAGTCTAAATCCAGTGTATGCTTGAGATGAAATTGATATTTGATGATTGAGGCGGAGGTAGCAATGAAGATATATATTATGTTGTGATGTTGAGGTTAAAGTGGGAAAAATAGTGCTCCCTAGAAGTAAGATGAAAGAAGTAGCAGTGATAGTGCTGCATGTACAGGTTAATCTTGATAATAAAATGAAGGGAGTAATGAGAAGGCTGCTGCAGCATATCAGCATTATATTAAGGAGTCAATCAATATCAATACAGACATATTTGTTCTGCATGACATTTCCTAGTCTTTCATTTATTTTCTGATTTGGCTTCACTAGCAAGAACCTTTTATTATGAAGGCAGTGGTTTTAGCCTTAAGCCAGGACAATGCCTTTCTTCTTCATGATTTGAATTAAAAAATATGTTATACACTTTATGTTCAATTATTCTTCCTGAATTAAAATTTAAATGCCTTTTATGTGATTGACTATTATTATATGTGAAATTTTGTACTGCTTAGTTAGTGTTGACTATTCTGACTATAAATAAGATGGGATAAGAATGATTTTCATTATCCTATTTTGGGAAATTCAGCTTGGGCACGATTTTACTGTGAAACACATAAATAGGGAGAACCCTAGAAGGCGAAAATTTCAAATCCCTGTTTTCTCTTCTTGGGGCCATATAAATTAGTCTGGAAATAACGAGAGAAAAAATGCTGACCTAAGTAATAACGAGAGCTTGGAAAAAACAGCAACTGTGAAATGGCGTATTCATGGCCAGCTGTGTGTGGCTAACATGACCTTGCCTTGCCTAACCATCTCCTTTCCCTTACAAATTTTTTTTTACTGTATGTAAGGTGATGCAACCCACAATAAAAGTTTCAGGGGGTGATGGTCAGTTTTATGAATCATATAAAAAAAAGGATTTTTTTAAGAATCATCATGATGCGAGTAAGAAACAAAATCAAACCAGAAATAGCAGAGAAACAGTTTGGCTTTGTGGAGGGAAAAGGCAAAACAAAAGCAATCTCCATCATTCAAACTATAATTGAACAAGCTGTGGAAGGACAAGAAAAGGTATATCTGTAGTTCATTGACTGCACAGAGGCATTTGACAGACTATGTCATGATGATATAATCACAAAACTCACACATTGAAGATAGATGGGAAAGATAAAAACATGTACCTGGAACAGACAGCAGCATTTAGAGCTGATGGGGAAATCAGCTCATTTAAAAAAATACAGCTTACTGTCAGAGAACGATATGTGCTTTCCGCAGACCATTTCTCTCTCTCTAGGGAGAAATGATTATGTGAAGACACCCAGAAATTAAAGTAGGAGGCCACAATATAAACAACTTGAGATTCCCTGATGTAACTGATTTAATTGCAAAAAAAAAAAACTTGCAACAAAATAAAAGCGAGAAGAAAGCAGAAAGAAAGTGTTGGAATTGAATAGCAAAAAGACAGAAAAAAATGGTCATCCGTTGAAAAAATCAGTGTCCACAGATCAACATCTTTATCAATGGGAATAAACTCACGGAAAAATGATCATTTCCAAAGCTTGGATACTTTAATATCAACTGATAGACCCAACAACACTTAAATTGCATAAAACATAATGCAAGCAAAAAATGAGTTTGCAGATAATGAAATTGGTACTTACAAATAAACACATCTCCATCCACACAAGAAGAGGAACCCTGGAGGGCTATATTTAAACCCATTCTGATGTATAGATGCCAGACTTGATCCTAATTTTCTTTTGTTCAGCTGTGTCCCAGCAATCAAAATGTTTGAAGGTCAATTGGGATTATTTTTTATTTTTTTTGGTCACATTTAGGGAAAATGTCATTCTTTTTTAATTAAAAAAAATTTTCATGTGGTTAAATTTAAAACTCTAAAAGATAACATTTAACAAATTACAGTCTGAACAAGTTCAGTTTACTAAAATTTAAAATAATATACCAAGACATTGGATCAAACGGCAAGGCTGATGTAAATTCCAAATCTTGAGATACTGATTTCACATCCTCAGAGGTCAGACTTCCTGGGAGATAAAAAATAAAACAAAAAAACACTTTCACTTCCTTTTTTGTATTTGTTGATGGAGGTATAGATGGATATTCACATAATTATAATAAAATGATTGCTGATTTCTTAATTAATGTCATTTAAAATGGCCCATTGTATGTGCCATGTAGGTAACAAAATAATAGTCAAATCACATTATCCAAGGGGTATACAGGTGTATTGAAATAAACAAAAAAAAAATAGTATTTGATTTTATTTCTTCTCTATACAAGCAAACCAGCCACGGACAGCAATTTTATGGCTTAACTAAATGCATCCTTCAAATTATCAAAAATTTCCCACAGGAAGCCATTTTAAACAAGTAAAAATCAATTCAATTTAAAATTAAGAATATTTGTATTGTCACTATGTCTACACTATCAGTATCACATTGTACTCAAAATTGCCAACCTACCTTGCTGTATAAACTTGAGACAAACAGCCAAAGAAGGTAATCCCTCAGGAAAGAGCTCACACAGGACAGCATAATGGTCATACCTAAAGGAAAAAGCCATTAAATATTCTTCCTTTGATTTCTTCAAAAGACATAAAACTACAGGAGAACAAAAATAGTGAAAATAAAGCACTATAAAACCAAAATTCTAAGGATTGCAATACAGTCTACTCAACTATGTCGGACATGGATCCCTGAAAATTATGGACAGCTCAAGCTCAACTGTTTTCCCTTACTGATTCTCTCTTTGTATCCTTATTAATCCAACTTTTTGGATGAACAAGGATATAACAAGTATTCAAACCATCTGCCATCAACCATTCCAAAGAAATTAGACAGATAGTGCCTTTAAAAATATTATTTTTCAACATTTACATTCAATTTCAATCATGTGTCGAACACAGCTGTTGCCATTATCACTCTTCAAACTAAAAATGCTCTCTCCCTCAGCCTCTATGTCTGAGTGCACAATTTGACAACAAGCAACCAAGCCTTTGATCTCTGATCACCAGTGACAGCAATTGTAAACGATTACACTCCCACCTTACGTATGCCCTGTCAAATGCATCCGGTGCCAGTCCGTAAGAGCCTGCTAGATCAACTGATACTTATATTTAAAGGGACTGATTGTCAACAAATTGTGCAAGTCCAACCTGTGCAAGACATAGGTACTGATGACAGACGAAAAAAACCTCTTGCTCAATCTCAGTATAAGATTTTTTTGGGAATAAAAATATGATTCACTCTGGACTTACAACTAGAACTTCCATGGAATAGAAGAACAATATTCGCAAGAGATGTAAGAGACAGAGGATATGAAAAGGAAAGGAGGGAGCAAAGATAAGAATGAGTAAGCCTGTAGAAGGGAGGAATCTGGGCAACAAGAAAGAGTAAGGGAACAGCAGGAGGGAGAGTTGCTGAGATGGAGAGGAAGAAGGAGAATAAGGGAAAGGAGCAAATCTGGGCAAAAACAAGAGGAAGTAGAAATGGAATATCAAATGAAGAAGGAGAATGATTGTCTTGTTGTGAAGAGGAAGTAGAAGGTGAGCAACTAGGGAAGGGTAGGGCTTTGGGAGAAGGCAAGGATAAGTAAGGGCAAATTATTGTAAAGGTATTGTATAGGGAGATGGAAAATGTGTAGAAAATGTTTTAACAAATTTAAATGAAAACGATGAAAGATCAATTTTCATTTATTTTCTTTGTTCTTTTTTTTTTCTTTATGCCTATATGAATCTCTGATTTCTTTAATAAGTGCAACTAATAAGAGAACTGAATTATGCATTTATTAAAATGTAGTTATTACTCTTAAATGTTTAAACCCAGCTTTATCGAACATATCATAATTCCCCAAAACAATTTGAGAAATCCATTCTCAACAGCATATAACTTTGGTAATTGTTACTGGAAAAAAATGAATTGGGTAACTTTGGTTTAGCCAAGTATTTCTGTTTGATAATGTTTTACTGTACCTCTCTTTTCACCATTAAAATAGTTTTTATTTAACAAAACTAGTAAAAAATGTCTCAGTATTGGTGATAACATTGGTAAAATGCTTATAATGATCATTAAAAAATGCAAGCGTGGGCTGAAAAATGATGCCTATTTTAAAGCCTGACAATAAAGCCTCTGGGATTCAAATTTGAATCTGACTTTGCTTAGCCTCCAACTCAACTATACTAGTGGTGCTGTAACTATTCATAGTGAAAAATAAAATCAGGTCCTGACAAAGATTTTGTTGATTGCAAGCTTATGTTGAGTCTAGAGACCATTGAAATGCAGGTTTATCCGTAAAGAATTTTAAGTCGATGCCAATGAAAACTGGTGGGATATGTTCCATTTCAGTTCAGTTGATACATAAATGTCAGAATGTTAGACCAGGGTCTAGATCTAGTCCTAAACTACTGGATTTAGGCAGTGCTTTAACAGCCAGCTAATTCTATAATGCAACTGTGGAGCCATGTCATGATCTTGTATGCCATTAAAGGCCAATAAACTTTCTTAAATGGCTTGTTTCTCTAATGAAACCCATGTGTCTTGGGTTAAAGACAAATGTTTATAATGAGCAAAAGTGAAGAACATTTTATAATAGTTCTTTATATCTTGCTTATAATTTTGGTTGAAAGCTTTCCTTTTCCATACCATCCTAGCAGAACTCTTTTGGCATCTTTATAACCTATTCAGGGTGTCATGAAGTAAGTTCAAATACAAAGAATTACAATAATTCAACCTTGAAAGAATGAAACTTCAAGCTGATCCAAGGGTCTTTTTTGATGTTTTATTCAGAAACTTTGTCATTGTGCCTGTTCTCTGCAATTCAAGATAGTCTAGCTTACAGAGGTAGCTGGCATCTGACTACATTGATAACTTATTAATGAAATGAATATTTTAATTGATAATAAAAGTTACTGCATTATGTCCAGTATTTGTTTTTTTTTAATCACTGGTTTTCAGTTCATTTCTGACATTGACTAGGAGACGCTCTGTTTTGTCACCATTCAGGTGAAACTTGTCTGTGGCCATCCAGTTTTGTACTTTATTATTACAATTTAATCAAACACAAGCTCTGAAGTGCTTTTTGGAAATTTGTACAAAATGAACGAATTTTGTTCCTAAAGTATTTCTTGATTGAATTCCTTGAGGGTGATAAATGTAATTTCTGAAGCATAACTCACTCTGACCATATGCACCACACAATTAGAGATAATAATAAGGAACCACCTGTAGAATGTTTTTATACCTCTGCCAGCCAGTAAGTGTGATGCCCTTGATACTCTTGAATTTCTGTGAGACTGTCTTGAGAATGCCAAACCAGGCGAAATGGTTGTCTAAGTGAAAGTTGACATTAGTAACCATTGCAGTGGGACCTGTGGCACCTTTGAATGCACTTGCAATCCAGATGTTGGGAAACACAGAGCTCAGATTATCCCATAGATCTGAAATTACAAAAAGACAAAAAGAGCAATTGATGTACAATTTTATTGATAAAAGTGCAATCCATAAATATTAAGTTGGTTGTAATTACATTAAGATTCCTCATTCATCAAAAGATTTTGATATTACTTTGTACATCACATAAAGTTTCTTAATAGTCTGCAATTTTTTTCCCCATTACAGAATGCTCAAGAAGTACTTTTCCACTACCTTAAGGAAATTTTTCAAATTTTCAAAACACATTGAAAGAAGAGTCATACTGGGCTTCAAGAGCATGAGCAAGGCAAAATTTATAGGTTGAAAGTAATTTCACTTTGGAGAATGAAAAGAGCACTAATAATGAAAGTGAAATCTAAATCGTAGCTAGTCAAGGTGAGATGAAATGGTTTGGTGGCTAAAACTTTAAAAGAATCTCAATTAAAAACCATTTTGATTGAATTTATGCCTCTTCTTCATTTTTTGCTCATATAAAATTACTTCAGATCTAAAAAAAAGCACTTTAAAAGGACTTTAAGTTCTAAAATCCAAAATACATTTTTTCTTTTAGCTTTTTTGAAGACAGCCTTCATCTCTAATTAAAGAAAAAGAAACTATACTAAACTCATACAATATTAACAACCACACATAATTCTTGTATTAAGTCGCATCCTAAAAACAACATAGTGACTATTACATGTGTGATTGCAAAATAAATACCCCAAATGATATAGGCATTTTCGAGAGTGTTTCTATTAGTTGATGAAAATATTCATACAATTTCTTAGTCATATCAACAAACAGAATATATCTTTAAACAACAAATTTCAATAGCAAACCCAGAGGAAACCTAGCCAGGATATTAACAAAGGTGCTCATTAGTGTGAACATAGGTTATTGACAAAGGGTGGGGCCTCGGCCCTTCACAAAGTGATTAACATCTTAGTGGTTTAGAGCAATATACTTGCAGGCAGTTGAAAAGAAGGTTGATAGTACCACACCATTGGTTCCACAATATCTCCAAGATTACAATCTGAAACACATTTAAAAACACCAAACATTTTAAGATGATGCAAATTGGTCATTAGCTAACTTCCTTAGAAAAAACAGTGGCAATATAAAATCTCTTGAACGATTTGATAATTGCATCAATACTGGTGGGACCCTGTTTATCATGTTCATTCAAAAAATAGTCATGATGCATGAATATATAAATAAATAAAAATATAAATGAAAAGCATGACATACACCCTCCCCACCAGAAAAAAAAAAATTCAAAACAAATAACGAAACAGAGCAGAATATCATAAACTTGCAAATTATCAAAAGCTATGAACAAAAATTAAAACATTCTTTCATTCTAAAGAACTTAGTTTGATCTAAATTTGGGTCTGCAGCATCTTTGCCACAACTTATGTAACAAATATTAAAGCTGTATCGATGTAAATTTTTTTCCTGACATCAACAATTGTTTCCTTTTCTGCTGAATGGCCTTGAATTTCAATACCTGGGATGTTTTTTTCTGCAATGAGAGCATGAAGAGTAAATATCAAATAAGACTTACTGAGCACAGCAGAAAGCTCTGCATAACGAAACATGTCATCCCACACAATGCATGCTTCAATCTGGGGGTAATTATCTTTAAGATAGGCTGCCACTTTTTTCACATGTGCAAAGAAAAGCTGATCTTTGCCTATTGATTCTTGTCTCATAAGTGATATGCATTTATCACAAATGCCCAAGTGAAAAACCTGAAACAAACATCAAACGAACAAACAAAAAGCATAAACTAGAGAAGGAGGTGTGTAAAGAAATTCTTTTTCCATTTTTACAAGCAAATAAATGCTACTTTGATACAACTTCTGATAAGCCACAGCTAACACCTACAAATTTTTCAAGAGACTTGGCTTTACTATCTAGAACACTGCACTTGTACTGAAAAGAGCGCACACTTGAATGAGAAGATTTTAATGGAGGGATTTCAGTGACACTTATTCTTTTGTGCAAAACATTTCTCCTCTTCTGTCTTTAATCAAAAGAGGATGATTCGAAAAAAAAAAAAAAGATCCCTAGCCTCCTTGTAATTTACATCTGAGACTGACATCTACAGTGTTTAAATTTGCATTTACTCACTTCATCACACCCAATGTGAAAGTGAGTGACATCGGGATGTAGCTTCATGACCTGGTCAAGCATTTTGAAAATCAGCTCTAGGCATTCTGAAAGAGACATGCATTGAGGCAAGAGGCACCTCCTTACAACTAGTATACAACAAAAGCCCAACAGCACAACAATTCTAATGATAGTATTATTGCAAATCTTCATGACTAAACAGTTTACAATCTTTTAAATATACTTTAGGCAATCACTATAGCGTCATAAGTTAAAAAGAACAGAAAACAGCTATAGCAAAGACATTTTACATTTGCAACTTCCATAGTTACAAGGATGATTCGGTAAAAAGGAAATGACTGGTAAAAAAATGCTCAAAACCACAAACTGGTTTGTGATCACTAATTCTGAATATATTTGTCATGAATTCCATGAGAAAAATAATAGAATCTGTAACATATTTCATATGCTTGACAGATCAACTGATTCCTGATATTGATCTTCTACCATCCTAAACAGACATTATCAACAAGAATAGTGACTTGTAACCCTAAAATTCGTCTTTACAAACCTCTCCATGAAAGAACTCATTCAAATCAATGTGTAAGGCACAAAGTACAAAAAAAAAATGAATTTTGTTATTGAGGTTATCGGCAAAAGACCATTTCAGCAAATTAAATGATTTTAAAACTGCAATGGTATTCATAGGGAAGTTTTTAATACAGTTGAACTTAGGACAGTGCCACTTATTTTTTCTTACAGCTTTTCTTCACAGCATGCCATACTTATTTTAATTTGTTTTGCTATCTATTAATACAAATTTGCTGAATCGATATAAGGCAACTTTTAGATTTTTCCCTATTAATTATATCCTTAATTTATTCCCTCAATAACTAGTTACAATACTTTTCAGAGCTAACAAAATCTACTCTTTTTTTTTTAAACAAATGTTAGATTAAAAAGGTGAAACAAGAATCTAGACCTTGAAGTCTGTGTTAATATCTCCATGACATTAAGGCTATATTGTATCAAAGTCTCACCTGTGTTTGAAGGACAGAGAGCCATAGGATATTTCTCAACTTCTCTCAATGAAACAAATTCTTTGTGCTTAAGGACAAACTGGAAGGAGTACAAAAATAACCTTTCATTTATTTCATGGCTTGAAATGCAGCAACGGAAGGGGGGGGGGGGGGGGGAAGTTAAAAGCAAAAGATAAGGAGACAACATTTTCACATAAATTGTTTTGATTTTTTTTTATTTGTGGGTCATTCGACATTTGACGAGAGCCTAGCCTGACACTTTTTTTTTACTCTATGACAACTAGTTTTCCACGAAGAGCATCCAGAATATTTTTTCAAATACATAACTTGTGCCTACTATACTAGGATAGACAGTGAGTGCGATACTAGATTTCTGCAAAATGGATATCGTTACTCATTTCAAAGCAGGACAATTACACTTTAATTTTTCTCTCTCTCTCTTTTCAACTTGATGATAAAGCTTGGTCTTTCTCCATTGCCTTGATGTAGAAATCAATAACCACAACTGTCATGGACTTCTGACTACCTGTTAAACTACAAGGACAACAAGGATGATTATGCCTTGTAAGAATTTTATTTTGCTTTTGAATAAAGACCAATGTAGCTTATGACTACTTTAAAAAATCCAAATATAGTGTGAGTTTATGGTTTTGAATTAAATGTCATTGCCAGATTTATAGGAGTAGTCACTGGTGCCTTTAAGGCATCAACAAGGTGTTTAATTTTATTAAAACTACTCTTATTACATCATGGAAACTACACAAGCTTAAAAATAAATAGTGCCACACAATGTTATAAATAAAAATCTGCAGAGTTGGATAGAGATATAAGTTGGGCTTGTAGGAAGAGGAACAGCAAATTCTAATTTTGCAGTGAGTTATTGTGTGCAACGCAAAATAAATTTTTTTAACACTTGGAGTATCAGCTTGGCCTTCAAGATGGGTTATAACATCCAGTTCTTTAATTTGAGGAAAATATTGATAGTAAAATTTTCTAGGGCACCATAGGATTCTAATTCAATTATTTTTATTTTTTTCATTTAAAGTACCATTCAGTAAATCTACAAAAGTATGAGGGAGCACAATATTACAATTTTCAAATGTCAAAAGAAAATGATGCAACAAACCTCAAAATGGCCAAAAGTTTGTATTAGAGGAATAACACTCATTTCCAGGGTTTTCAATGACTGACCAATGTGTCTGATTTCCTCTTTGCTGAAAATGGATAGTTATAGTAATATTCAAAATAAGTGGTCATTGTAGAAGCTTTAATTGACACCAGAATAAGTTTCTCTTGACTACCCTCATATTTTAACAATATGTGAGAGAAAATTTGATTAAAAAAGCTTATCTGGGCAATTTCATAACGTAGTGTGGGTTATATTCAATTGAAAAAATTATCACAGATATGAATGGTAACAATAAATTACTTTCTTGGTTCTATTTAATTGGAATAAAATATGCTCTTATTTTGAAAACAGGAGTGATATACAAAATTCAGCTAAATCACCTTCCCCATTCAATCCATAGACAGAGTTGCCAACCCCCCCAAATTTTATGGGATGACATTTGCAAATTTTTTGGGTGCGATTTAATTTTTTTAGTGAGATGACGTGCCACATGCCAACAAAGTCAAGTGACATTTTTTATGATGACACTTTTTGTGTGTTGAGTTTAATATCAAGAGATTACATGCTTGAATCTGTTATTGATTTCCATTAGTTACTAACTTTATAAGGTTTCTTTCTCCATGAACTGCTTTGTTGAAACTTGTCACAGAATATATTATACATGTAATACACTGTATGTATGTGTAGAAATAAAAAAATTCATGAGATTTGCTGAATTTTCGGGAGAGCGTGAGATTTAGCTAATTTTTGTGAGTCTCATGAAAAACTGGTGAGGTTTGGCAACTCTGCATAAAAATTCTTGTGAGCAGGATTTCCTGATATCTCTGAGTTTGCCAGAAATTTTTTAATTTTTCATCTGATATCTACAGATATTATGCGATTTAAAAAAATGAGATACTTTACAAAAAAAAACCAAAACAAACAACAAAAAGAAAACCAACAAAAAAAAAATGAAAAAAAATCTTCCACACTTCCAATCATACTTTAATACGTGTAATAAAATTCATTCTCTTCCTACACTATAAGATATGACACATTTTTAAATAAATGTGCAATGTCAGAGTCAAACCTGTATGCATGAGGCGCAGCTAAAATGCTTATGTCCTCATCATATGGAAATGTATCCTCATATTCTATAAGAATTCCAGTGCAGCCCCATTTTTTCAGAACAGGGAAAATCTGAGGAGAAATAATCAAGAATTGTTTAAATTCGAAAGCTAAAGCTGTGTGTCCAACAAATCAAAATATAAGGCTTGCATGGATTCACGACCATTCAGGCTCAAGTTGCTTATTTATAACTGATTTGCTATATGACACACTGCTTATTTGACAATCCCTTTAAATTTTTTCTTACTCAAATATCTCTGAAAATAGAACTGAGAGGTACAAACATTTTCTCATGATTTATGTGCCACCACCAACTGATATGTCAAAATTTCCACTTGTGCCTAATTCCAATAAGTTGCCTCAGATATGGGGACAATCAATTTAAGAATGGAAATAGAAAAGAAAGGAGAAAGGAAAACAAAAACTTAACAACTTAGGAGACAACAACTGAAACAACTCACTCAACAATCTCAAATAACTGAACATGCTTTCCTGCTATTCAAAACATAATGACAGCTTATCAAACACTACCAAAAATATACGTAAAGGCCTGGAATCACTCTCAATATCATACATCTAACACATGGCTTTGTTTACATAACAGAAAACTCTTTCTTACTTGGTTTCACACAGACAAGAAGCTGTCACCTTAGGAAGGGGCAGGGGAAGGGTCACTATCTTTTTTAGTCAGTGTTTATAACCATGATCATAGGAAACAGGTTCACCACAAGTCAATTACTTCATGTATCCATCCTGTAGAAGGATATCAACTCATGTGCCTAAATTGCCATTTCTTCATCACAGCTTTAGGTCCTGGATCACTTACCATTAGTTCAAAGATGGAGAAAGTATTATCTTTACATAATTTGATGTTCTTAGCAAAGGTTAAGTGCCTCAGGAATAACTGAGATGTCTCAGAGGCCTGCCTGTGAAGTGAAAGCCTGATAGATGCATTCAGACTGCTGCAACACCCATCTTGGCAACTCAGAGCCCACTCACTGGCTCATAGCAGTTAACATATTTTTCTCACAGCCAAGTCCACATGAGGGTGCTGAGCTTAAAGACTTACGTGATTCACTGAAATGTAGGCATGATTTCCTTTTTCAAAATTTTACATTAGGGGTATAATATATTTAATCCTTACCCTTTTCTCCTAAGTTCATGATAAGCAAATGTTTGGAAATTGGCAATTCTTTAAGTTACCCTCAAAGACATTGAGTGTAAATCCCTTTTTGTGGCAAAATTTTTCAGGAAAATACTGCATGTGCAAAGGTGATCATATTATGGATCTTTAGAGATTTTTTGGCTTATAGGCTAGCTTGGTGGGTTATTATGTTTTTCTTAACGTGTTTAATTGACCTTTTTAAAGCATGATATATTTTAGTGCAAAATCTTAGATAAAATTGTGTGGACATGGGGTAACTTAATGCAGAGCAATAACCATTTAAAAAGAAAGGCTTATCAATTGTCCTTTCTCTTTATTTAAAAAGCAAATTAACTTTGTGAAATTCTGCCGGGACAAAGAGAGATATTTATGAATAAAGGAATAATGAGGAAGAACAAGATTTCATAAGATTTATGATGTAAAGAAGGAAGACAACACTAAAGAAGAATTCTATAACATATTTAAGGGTAAATGAAATACATTTCATCATACAGTATCATAGTTCATCATGCAGGTTTATGAATCACAAACTAAGAATTCAAAATGCATTTTATTCTAATTCATTCATAGGTGGTTTTGGACTCAGTTTAAAGCAAATACAAGTAATTTCTATGGTTGGCTTCAATTTGAGTTGAATTGTTGAAAGTATAAATATTAAATCATGCATGCTTGAGAAAAAAGTTCTTTATTTGACTTTTATGAGGATCTGATTCAACACTCACTTTCTCCAAATAGGACAGCTTGAGTGGCGCGCCTTTTAAGTCCAGATGCACTATCCTGTTTCAAAGATAGAGTCCTTATCAATTCAACAAAATAGTGTCACACTGATAAATTTTAATTTTTGTAAATTGAATTTGAGTCTACTGACACAAAATTAACAAATCTAGTGAAAAGGTATACTAGCTGAGAATTTAGTTTTAGCCTTTAACCACAACTTTTTCACCTCCCTCTGAAGGTTTAACGAAAGGACTTTCAAATATGTATGATACCTCTATCATGCTAAAGAGGGCTTCGTTTAATCAGACCATAGAAAAACTTATTAATGCCTCAAGTTAGTGTAAATCATTTTCTAACAATGAAGTCCCGATTAAAAAAAACCCATGGCATCATGCCTTAGTACACTAAACCAACATACGCAATCGGAGGTCCTACCTATTTATCATTCAGGCATGTATACAGTTTAAGTGATGAAAATGTTACACTAAAGATTAATTGAAAAATATTTTTCACCTAGATCCTGAGATAATTTTCCCTCTTTGTTCTTCGTCCAGCAAACCTGATGACATGGTCTAAAATTTTTATTCCAGGATTTAAAGTTTAAAGTGGCTGAGTTTTATAGAGCATGAGCCTTTGTTTTTATTGAGTAAAAATATCCATTTATTTGATGAAACTTTAACAAGTCTTCTAATAATACTTAATTGGCTTATCTCCTAATCAAAGTGAATGGCCAGATCTACATGGCATATTTATTTTTTTTTTCAAAGTCACCTAAGCTAAGCTGAATCTATCATTAGATCATGAGAGAAGGAGAAAACCGAAAAATAATTCTAAAAAATATTATAGAACTAGATCTAGATCTAGACGTAGATCAAAAATAGTCTTCACGGTTTGAGGAAATCTTGATATTGTAATAGAACCTAGATCTAGACCCTAGTCAAAATTGTTATCTATACAGACTGACTCCAAGTTTTAGGAACATATCTGGATTAAAGTTGGTTAATAAACCATGTTAATCAAACAGGTAGGTTATCTTGATCTTGGCCTATAGGTTTCTGGACTTTTGGCTCAATATTTTCTAGGATCGGGATTCGTACTTTCTGCGTCTGGGATCCTAGTTTTTCATGAGCTATCTGTTTCAGGCACAAGTCTTCACAGTCTACAGTGGCAAGTCGGTAACGAAACACCCTCTTTTCAAGTGTCCAGAAAAAATCACGGCGATAAACATTGTAAAAATTATACATTTCTTGTTCTAGTTAAGCTCCTGTAAAATCGAGCGTTCAAGCGCATCTTGTCGGTATAACCAATTTCTTTGGAAAAGATATAGGTATTTAACATTAAGTTGAGGATGAGCAGCTTTTCCATGGCTACTACAGCGATGTTTTCTGTTGAGCAATCGACCTTGCGTTATCAAATTTCAAAATTCTATTTCAGACTTGTGAGATAATGTGCGCGCAGTAATTTTTCATGCGGATCATTTCTATACTATAACGATAATGATGACGATAATCTTTAGATAATTATGACTATCAGGGCGATAATCAGGATGAATATCAGGATAGTAATGGTGATGATGTGGATAATTATGATTGTCATAAAAATAAGAAGGAAGAAATAAACGACGAGGAGAAAGAGAAAAAAGACGAGAAGAAGAAGAAGAAGAAGAAGAAGAAGAAGAAGAAGAAGAAGAAGAAGAAGAAGAAGAAGAAGAAGAAGAAGAAGAAAAAGAAGGAGAAGGAGAATGAGAAAGAAAAAGGAGAAGGAGAAGAAGAAGAAGAGGAAGAGGAGGAGGAGGAAGAGGAAGAGGAAGATGGAGAGGAAGAAGGAGAAGGAGAAGAAGAAGAAGAAGAAGAAGAAGAAGAAGAAGAAGAAGAAGAAGAAGAAGAAGAAGAAGAAGATGATGATGATGATGAGGATGATGATGATGATGATGTTGTTCTTGATAATAATCAAGGAGATGATGATGATAAATTTTGTTTTCGTAATTGGCATGGTGATGTCGATTTTGAATTCACCAATATAGTGCACTCAAAAGTGTATTTAAAAAAAAAATTAAAATATTAAAAAAAAACCGTCTCAAATTCAAACCGAATGCATAGTCTGATCACTGAGTCAGTTTCTAAAGAGTCAGAATTTATTCTTCTCTTCTCAAATGTATCTTTCGCCATTCTAGTACATACCTCGAACCATGCTGTAGCCTTTTTCTGTTCCTTGAACCAGTGGTTATATTCAGCCCATTGTCTTCTTGCTATGTTTATTGGATGTACTCCTCCTTTCTTTTTTCTTTTTCTTTTAACAAACAATAGCAATAATGTGATCCAATAACAGAAATTCTTCTACAGACGATTTCATGTATTGTCATTCACTTCGAGAGAGAAGTCAAATTAGGCCTAGTTTGCTTGCCTAGGCAGGCGAGCAGGCTTTCACTTAGGCCACCTATCAACACTAACCCGTGCAAGCCGGCTTGATAAGCAACCAGCCCTTGGAGCGGGTAAACCTGCTGAAGATACATTTGAGAAGGGAATATTAAATCTCGATTCTTTAGAAACTGGTGCAATCCCCATGATCCGACTATCACTCTCAGGTGAATTAATCTTGGTTTAAATTTGAGGGATTATCATTATCATTATCATCAACATCATCGTCATTACTATCCTGCATGGAAAAATTCCGGGGTGGCGCATTAGCTTAAAATACTGGAAAGTGGAATAGAATATCGAAATTGAATAACGCAAGGTCGATTCATCACCACAAAACATCGTTGCCAGTGAATAGTTAGGAGGGGAAGGGGGGAGGAGTAAGTAAATCAGTTCTGTGATCTGCAAGTATCATATTTCACGGATTTTCGACTGAGGTTCGGACTTCGGAGGTTATTATAATTATCAACGTTGTAAAGCTTAGACCTTTTCTTTACTCTTTTCCAGAAGAGGGCAAAAAACAAACAAACAAACAAACAAAAAACAACAAAAAAACCGAAACTATCAGCCTTCGCTCATACCGTTCAGCCACAGCCCGCTGCAATAACAGACGGCTGTGGTTCAGGCATGGTACTGGGTTCAGCCCTGTGTTATTCTAATCCACATGAGCAACGAGTTTCATTGGTCGCCATGTTAGATTGACTTATTTGATCACTTGCACTGTCCCCAGCACGAAAAATTAGCTTCAGCTTATTTCGTTTCCTAAATTTTTCAAAGGGATATAACCTTAAAACCACTTTCTTTTTTTTTTTTTTTTTTTTGCAATGCTTTACTTCCCACGGAATAGTTCTAATCTTTTTTTTTTTCTTTTTTAAACAAGTTGAGTAGGAGACTAAGAGGGTTTGGGGAAAATATGAAGCAAAGGCTGGTACTAAGATTTTTATTGTGTTAATTATACAACAATAATTATAATAGGCTTTGCTAGGATGCCAACAGTTGAACAACTGATAATGTAACTTCTTGAATCCAAATCCTCTTGAACACATTGGCCTCTTTATGCGGGCCCTCCACTACGCAGATTTATCGTCAAGCCATACGATCAGGTGTAGCTTGACGATAGATCCCCATTGTGTGGGGCGAAATCGTATTCAGATTCATCTGAATCCGATGGACAGATCTGAGCCGCTGAGATATCAAGCAGTGCTTGATATTTTCAGATTGGTCGTCAGTCAGCTTAGGCGGGACGAAAAAAAGTGGAATAAAAATTGTTGAATTTTGCAAATCTGACTTCAGAATCGAATTCACCGTCGAATTTCCATGTAGAATGATACTAAATAACAAGGGCTTACGCACTTAATATTGTGGTTTTTATTTTAATTCTGCTCGCCGCGATTTCTTTTTCACCTAGTAGGGCGGGATAGGTCCTGATGGTCCATCTGACTAATGTGGAGACACATTATCGTCTGTCCGTTTGAATCAGTTCAAACATCAAATGGCTTGATCGTATGGCTTGACGATAGATCTGCGTAGTGGAGGGCCCGCATTAGACGCAACCACTGGTGTTTCCTTGTTCTGACTATAATTGAAACACTTTCATGCCCACATACTCTTTTTGCCGATGTAATTTTGCTTGTATGTTGTAGTAAGCCGATACAGTTAAAGCGGTACCGTACATGAAAAGATTATGCAAGACTAAAATGTTGAACGTTGTATGAGCTAGATAGAGAGATAGATTTTTTTTTTTTTACTTTAGGGGGTAAAGGCAGAAGAGAGAGAAGGAGAAAGAGAGAGAGAGAGAGAGAGAGAGAGAGAGAGAGAGAGAGAGAGAGAGAGAGAGAGAGAGAGAGAGAGAGAGAGAGAGAGTGTGTGTGTGTGTGTGACTGAGTGGGAGTGATGAAAAGTATGTGGCAGGAAAGAAAGAGGGAAGAATGAGAAGAATGGAGAGAATATGTGCAAACGCAAAAAAAGGGATAAACACAGGGAAGAAAAGAGAGAGAAAGGGAGGGAGGGAGAGCCAGAAAAGAAGAAGAAGAAGAAGAAGAAGAAGAAGAAGAAGAAGAAGAAGAAGAAGAAGAAGAAGAAGAAGAAGAAGAAGAAGAAGAAGAAGAAATAGCATTGCTAATGGCAATAACTATGATAATGATGGTGTTGGCACCATTGACTCAAGCTATTAAGACAAGAACACAAATAACATCACCAGTAGGAACAAAAACAACAACTTCATCAACAAACACTACAAAAAAGGACAAAAGAGTTAAATGCTTGGTAGGTTTGATGATCAGAGGTAGAATCCCACATTCCGAAAGACCAGCTTCCTCCCTTCCCATCTCAGGGAGGAAGCCAGTCGCTTTCTCTTATGCATTCTGACATCCGGGCTGGTCAGACCGCCCTTTGCGCGTCTGTAATGTTCCGGTACATTACTTGTTAGTCCTCCGTAGAAAAGGTTTGATAATGAAACGTACAGTCGCAAGGTGCGACGCCTATGGTTTAAATCCCTCCGTATCCACACTTAACATGCAATATATAAAGTTTGGACACTTTCAACTAAAATTAAAGCAATGAACTAAAGCGTCAGATTACAGTTATAAAACAAAACTTAAAAAATTTATTATGATTTACTTGTTTTGTTTGACACACACACACACACACACACATATATATATAAAATTAATAATTGTCTATAAGCTTGATTAAACAACGAAAATATAGAAAGTTGGCCAAAGGCAGAAGAAAGTAATATGAAATATCAAAATAAAAACAGCGTGCGTTTAAATGTCAGGAATAAAACAATTCATCCAATTACATATATCAGCTTCAAACTGCTCAAACATCTTTAAAGTTTATCCCTTTTTGACTTTAGCTCGTACTGAGGAAAAACAAAGTACTTTGTCGGTCATCATAGGAATTAATAATACAACACTCAATACTCAAAATTCTTTTGGTTCCACAACAGTCCTTCCAATAGCGGCGATGTCCACCCCGCTTCCACGTCCGCAGTTGTCAACCACGACAGTGGCTTGTTTCTGCGTAGCGGGCCAGTTACATCGACAACAGTATGGCAGCGACAACAGCATCAACAACGCGCTCCTTAGCTTGGCAGAAACACTGACACTCTCTGCACTCTCTCCAACACTGACCGCACTCTCCACAGCACTGACAGTAAAAATACCAATACTGACAGCAATTCCGATACTGACAGCAGCAGCAATAGAGACAGCAACTCTGATCGTGACTGACATTAACACCCATACCGACAGCAAAGTCTGTTTAGCTGAAATCTAGAACAATTTAGCGCATCGCATTTATTAACTACAGTAGTCCCTGTGTTTGGACACTATACTCACCTATGTAATTCAGCTGGCAGCGCCTCATCTCTTATCAATCAATCAATCAATCAATCAATCCATCTCATAGATATTAATCTCTACTTATAGTTAGATGTAGTAAATGAAATGTCTTGTTATGATAACTTCGTACTTACTTGAATTTCAATCCATTCTTCAGAAAGGTAAGCCTCAATTTAATTAATAAGATAAGCTGCTCGGTTTACCGTCGAAACTTCACATTTCGAGCTATTCAAAGCTTAATGGCTTAATCTTTATATCAGTCGTATATTTAAAACATGTAATGTAACAAACCTATACTCACATATTATAGGTGCTGCAGTGCATAAATCTAAAACCACATTCGATTTAAAAAAAATTAAGTGTTTGGATATTAACTCGTATTTCAGGACTAAATAGCCCATTTAGTTTTATATAATTTGTTTTGAACAGATGGAGTGCGGTTTGGGGTGTGTTTTTTTTTTTTTGGAAGGGGGTTGGGGAGAGATCAGGCAGGAAGGAGGTCTGCCCCAGGCTCTCTCATGTTAAGACCCAGCTATGGTAAAGGGAGAAGAAAGAGAGTAAGGTAGGAGGGATAAGAATAAAGGTGACAATCAACCGTGGCAAGACTAGAGTAGATATCCTGAGATGATCTGAGTAAGATTGATACTCGTGGGGGAAGAAGTAATGAAAACATTTTTTATTTGTAATAATAGTAGTTTCATAATAGTGACTTACAACATCAAGAAGGATTATGATGATGATGATGATAATAATAATAATAATAATAATAATAATAATAATAATAATAATAATAATAATAATAATAATAATAATAATAATAATAATCATTATAATTATAATTATAATAATAAAATAATGGTATCAATGAATATATTATATAACTGAATAAAAAAAAAGAATGAATATTAACATCTTTGAGGCGAAAACGTGTTCACGACCTAGGGAAAAATAAAGGTGCGTTTTAAAAAGAAATAGAAAACAAATCTAGCCAACAAAGATGAAAGAGAGAGAGAGAGAGAGAGAGAGAGAGAGAGAGAGAGAGAGAGAGAGAGAGAGAGAGAGAGAGAGAGAGAGAGAGAGAGAGAGA
The DNA here is from genome assembly GCA_033675545.1 of Elysia crispata. Lineage (NCBI taxonomy): Eukaryota > Metazoa > Mollusca > Gastropoda > Plakobranchidae > Elysia > Elysia crispata. The sequence continues at coordinate 361,977 of JAWDGP010002165.1, read as the reverse complement.
GAGAGAGAGAGAGGGGGGGGAGGGAGAGAGGGGGTGGTGGGGATGGAGAGGGAATATTCTAAACCGGAATAGAACCGAGAGCCAGTCCTGTAGCTAATCAGTTTAACAGTGGCTACAAAATAATTTAACTTGTGTCCAAGAGATTTAGACATTGCCTAAAAAATATGTCAACGAAAGGCTTAGGCCTCATAACATAACTTATGAAAGACAACTTCCTAAAGTGCTGGAGAATCGAGATCAGGTTTAACGAATAACCTTTTACAAAAATAATAGAACCTGATACCGTTTTCACCTCTTACGCGGTCTTAGGGTTTTGTATTTTGTAATATCTAGAAGTAACCTTTTATTGCCGCAGTTATTAATGAAATAAAAATTATTGTTATGAAGAAATGTAAACAAGGATAAAATATTTTTTCTGGTTTTCTTCATTTTGAGTTTACTTGTTAGTTATGAAGTTATCATGAAAATTTTTATCTCTCTCGCGAATTTATAGTTATGATTCCTTTGTTTTTTAAGTTATGATTCATTTAGGAAATGAAATATAAAAGCGTTCAATAAGTTAACATTTTAGATTGTTCGCTATGAGAAAAAAAGCATAGTATTTCACTTTTCATGCGTGTTCGGTTGCTGATATTTGTAACAGAAAATAAACACGTTTAAAAAATTGTAAAATGTCAATGGATTTCATTATCATAACAATATATTCCTATGTTTTCATTATTCTCTTTCCACGTTTTGTCTTCAGGCCATAAATTTCCTTTGATATCGTTATAACTTTCTGTTCGTCTAATGCCAAGTTTTCTTAAACCACAATACCGTTGTGTGTGTATGTGTGTTTGCTCATCTGTTTATGAAATCTAATTCAGTGGTCTGGGTGCTTTAGGTCAACTGAAAAGCAGAACATATTCTCTTCTCATCACAATTTAAGGTTTAAATCAATGAAATTGGTGAATTCATGGGCAGCACAAGAAAGTACAGCTCACGTCATATGCCGTTTTAAAATTATTAAGTGTAAAAATATCGAAAAGAATATCATACTTTTCTCATCCGTTTACGCAGAGAATAGCTGGTCTTGTCTCCAAAACTCTTCACTTGTATTCCTTTTGCTTCTTGATAGAACAAGTATAATTTCTTCAATCCGATAAGTTTCCCCTTTAGCGAGTGGAAATAGTTTATAGTTAGGCACAGACTCTCTCCTATTTTGTCCTCTTCTCCTCGTTATGTCTTTTATTTACGCTTGTTTGGCTATTTTTGTTTTCTTTTTATTTCTCTTATTTATTTATCCCCTTGTGCCGCAACACCTTTCTTGCAGACAGGCCTTGTCTCTGAAGAGTTGTTTTCTTTTCTCTTTTAGATCAGTTATGTTTGTACAAAATAGGTCCCTAGAAGAACACCTCTAGAAGCCACCCCATTTAAATGTTTTCTTTAGACTTAGCCACCTGTTCGGTTGTTTGGAATTGCATGATCTTTCACAGTTTCAGTTATCTTCTTTGATACCAAATTGTGTTTGTCATCGGTGCCCATTCCCACATTTAATGCCCGAAATTTTAAAACCGTTTTTCTCATGCTTTGCACAGTCAGCAACTTTGATGTATTATCGATAAGACACAAGCTATAGCCTCTGGGCATCAGCGCGATTTTATGTAAAGAAAAATAGCAAGCTTGACAGATGATGTATTTGTGCATATTGCGAAGTGTAACAAAGAGCGACGAGCTTATAGATCGATTCATTTATATCAATTTATTATTGAGATGTATGGAAACATCCATACTTTCCGCTCTTATTTGGGAAAATCAAAACATCTGGAAAAAAGGAGAACAAGTCGGCACTGTTTTGTCATGTCTGGTCACTTCACCAAGAGAACGGGGCCTCACTCCTCACAGGCGTCCGTCGTGGTCACTTCACCAAGAGAGCGGGGCCTCACTCCTCACAGGCGTCCGTCGTGGTACCTGGGGAAAAAAAAAGGTATACACAATTTACATGTATTATGTATAGTGCCGTTCTAAAACCAACGAAGAACAACACTAGAAAAGTTTAAAAAACTATTATACGTATTTTGTGAAGACAATACAAAATGGCCATATTGCAAAAGGTGCCCCTCCCCCAAAGGAAAAAAAATCAACCATAAAAGACAGACTTTTGAGGATTTACTTTTTGAGGATTTACTTTCCTGTTTACTTGTGACTGACACAAATTGAATCATATTTTTCTTATATTTAAATTGAAAAGAAGCAGTTTGCAAAATTCTAAAATTTATTGTGGTATTGTGAATTACAACCTGCTTACAGTCTCTCCATTCAAAGGATATGACTGGAAAGATATTTTCGAAAATTTGTAAAAACGTACTTGTTGAGAACTTAGCAAAATATAAATCTTTCCTTGTTATCTGAGTGAAAGAATCTAGATAACAAAGAGTGCTTGAAATTGCAAATCAAAAAAAAAAAAAATGTTATCTCTCAAAGGAAACATAGCTATCCAAAGAACTGTTTACCCTCGCAGTTAGAAAACAAACAAGTCATCCAAAATACACCGATCGGTGATTTTTTTTCTTTTTGGAGGTTGTAAAGAGGAGCAGGAGAGAATAAACATATTTTTGAACGCCGAATATTTTTTTAGCATACATCTTTGAGATGCGCCATGAATGACCTGGATAACTGAACTTCTAGTTCAACAGGTTAAAATAATGGAACATTCTTATGATTTCATTAATCTAACGCAATGTAGAACAAACTCATATTGAAGGTAGTTGGCTAAGCTTCCAGCCTTGAGAACGATATTACATCAACTTTTCAACTTTTCCGAGTATATAACAGTTTTTCCTGCACCAGTGCCAGTAACTAGACGTATCACCCTGATGACTGTGAAGAGCCGTACCTAGTACTCAACGTTATATCTAGATCTAAATCCTGAAATATCCTGTAAAATTGAACTTGTCGATGTCGATCCTTTCAAAATTTTCCAGAACATCGGCATGTTTTTCCGTTAAAAAAGAATCAGATTTAAACTCAAGGTGAAATGCGATTGCTTAAGCGCTTAAGCACTTTAGCTGTATTAAGTTCATCGCGGATACATAGTTACGGTACCTTACGAAATGATGTTTCACTGGATTGTTTTCAACACTGAAAGCGAAAAAACTTCGTGATGCTTCACTGTTGTGTTTTTTCTTATTTTGATTGCCTTGCTTACATTGGTGGAACCAAAACTTTGTTTGACGAAATTCATTTTCGTCTGCATTAAAAAAAAAACTGCGTGTAAAGTCACGTGTTTATTCTCCCAATCCATAAACCGTACCAAGCAATAGCGCAGCGCAAATAAAAATTATGTATAGTCATTTTGAAACATGTTATGCAATTACACCGTAGCTTGACTTATTTTGATGAAGCAGATTTTCGTTGATATCTTTTTCTTTCCGAAAGTGTGTTTGAAACAAACAGTACTGATTCTGTAATCGTTTATTAAAAAAAAAAGAAAAGCAAACTAAATGTAAAAATAGCAACAAATTACAACATAAAGTAATGTTGTCAAAAACCAAACCTAACAGATAACATTCTTTCAATAAATTTACTCTCTCTTTTCTTCTCTCTCTCTCTCTCTCTCTCTCTCTCTCTCTCTCTCTCATTTTTTTTCCCAATCTTGTACAATGTGCATTATATTTCTTTTCCTTTGATAATAGAATATAGAAAAATCTTACTGCGCATCTTGACCTAATGAAATATATATATATAAACAAACAAAGATGAACTGGCATTGCTGTCTCAAACTTAGGTTACACATGGTTGTAAACATTTTCTGAGAACACACTGCCAATTACTGGTAAGTTTTCTTACCTTTTGTTGTCATAGGAGACGAAGGCCACATGGTAGACTTTCTTGGGGTTGTTGCAGGACGGGATGGAGTCGTTGGAGTTGGTGTTGCTGGGGTCGATGGAGTTGGTGTTGCTGGTGGTGCTGGAGTCGATGGAGATTGTGTTGTTTGTGTTGCTGAAGTCGATGGAGATTGTGTTGCTGGAATCGATGGGGTTGGTGTATTTGGTGTTGCTGGAGTCGATGGAGTTGGTGTTGCTGGATTTGATGTAGTTGGTGTTGCTGGAGTCGATGGAGTTGGTGGTGTTGGTGTTGTTTGTTCCGTTGTCGGTGTTGTTGCAGTTAATGCTGCAAACAAAGAAGTCGACCATTAAGAAAAGGATGTTAAGGTGAACCTTATGTATAAGAGCAACAAGATAAGGAATATTAATTTCGGACACTTCTTAACGGAGTGACAACTATACTATTCTTTCTTACAGGAAACCTTTTATTTGCTTTAATATGTATATTAGCACCATCTAACCGAGCATTTCTAGACCACCTAGGAACGTCAAATTGGAATAAAGTTGTAAATTGCCCTAGAGATTGGAGTGGTAATATTATTTTTCACCAAAATAGTATCTGTCGAAAATTATAGGCAAAATGTGATTATTATTTTCTTAAAAGAAGAAGACGAATGTGCGAATTATTTCCTGTAAGCACAGCTGGGTAGAGATGGCAGGAATGAAACTCAAAGTACGCATACAATGTAGGCGGCGGCAGATCTAAAACCGTCGAGATTAGATCTTGATCTACAAGTACATGATATAGTGTAAGATCTAAGTAAAGATTCTAAAAAAAAAAAGTTGCTTCCACATAGATTCTAGATCTAGACTTAGATATTTACAGCAGTTAGACTCAAATCAAAAAGTTCAGCTAGAAAAGTCTAGATTTTACTTTTAGGCTTACAGATTTTTTAGAACTTTTATCTAGGTTTAAATAACTGCGCGGTTAAGAATTCTAGCAAGGCCGTGCATTTTAATGCACTTAATGCGAACATTCAAAGCTTTATAATAAGCGTTTGAAAGGATACAAATCATGACCGCTTATAAGTCTATTTAATACACAGACGCACCAAGCCCCGGCAAATGGACAGTATGGTACGGTTCGTAGAATGGGGTTTACAGCTTGTATAATTTATTTTTATATCAGTAAATAAATTCCTTACCTCCGCTTAAATACTTTTGACACAATGATTTTTCAAGATTTTCGATGGAAATGTCTTTTTGCCGTTGACGAATGTAGATGTAGTTTGTATAGAAGTTCCTTGGTTCACTCTAGTTCTCATATTGACCATTTATTACCCCCGTATTTAGTCTATGATTGTCTTATTTCGCCAAGTTTTTTTTTTTTACTAAAAATGTTAAAAAAGCAACAAAACCAATGTCACATGATACATAAACATAGCATATTTTTTATGAAGCAAAGACTTACTAAAGACTTCAAACCAACACAAAAAATGCGTTTTGATTATCCAGAAAGACCATGTTTACATTCGGTATTTGTCGGAAGTGGATAGAAAAGGAGTAGAGTTTGAACCATATCATTTTAAACCTGTGATCTTTCTAAGGATACAATATTTTATGCGCATAATTTATGCTGATCATAGGATCAGTACGAGAAGTGTTTCGCCTTCTTCTACAACTTACCCGGGTGAGGCATCTTGCACAGATACGTGTAAGCTCTGTAGCAGGCCCGGTCATCCCAGCTACCATCATGTCTCATAACGGTGCAGTCTTCGCCAGAGCCCCAGTCATTCGGCTCTCCTGCGGTACGGTACAGCCAAGAAAAAAATAGAAGATTAACGGCACTCACTATTGATACCTTAGTATGGAGAAAAATAAAATATAAAAAAATACAGTAAAATATAAGGTATAGGGATGGGGAAAGTGGAAAAATCTTGAAAACGAAGGGAAAAAAAGAGCAACGGAATAAATGGTGCTGAAAAGCAGCTTTTAGTGTGTGAATTCACCCTACGTGATGTATTGGGAAGTTTTTCATAAGCTCTAATTCGTGCCTAAGTGTAGCTTATTAAAAGATGGATCGCGCTAATGGTATCTTCCTATCTTATCAATATTCTAACCGTTTCAATGTTGTTGCAAAGTTTTGTCACCATTGCTTCACTTGCCCAAAGAATCACGATAATGACGCTTGGTATCAAGGCTTTTAATAGTCTGCCTATTTTGAGAAGAAAACTGCGTTGTGTCTTGTATGAATTTATTTTTAATTCACACTTTATCAAAATTCCTTTACTAGTATTTATATGTCACCAAAGAAAATATAATACATTCTTAATTTTAATTTTTATTCTATTTCCTTTCTATAAATGTACAGCGCTCCTGAAGATCTTTAATTTATGAGAGACTTTCACCTGACCTCAAGATTGAAAGGAAACCTTTTTCAGTTATGGTATTTTCAGTCTGGCAAATGATATGCTTGGTCATCATCCATTTTGTACACACTAATGGCAGATCTGATTTTAGTTTCACCACGTCGGCAAAAGATTTTTATGAAAACAAGTAACTTGTTGGGGTTCAAAATTTCCATTTTCCAGCTCATTCTTATACAACATTTATTACTCGTTCCTTAACTTTTGTGAACCCTGATCTGTTTTGCTTTTACAGCCACCAGTTAGTTTATCATGGGTCGGTATCAATATCATTATTGCACTTAAAGAGTTTTTTTTTCCAGCGCAGGTAGAAATCTAAACTATGGATTATTACGATAGCAGTATATATTTCTTTATCACCAATTGGTTGGTATCCGAGATGAGGGTCAGGCAAATTGTATAAACTCTTTCTTACAATGCGAATATCAAACCATGGGTCTGCAACAACTTAAGCCATTGTATAAACCCTTTCTTACAATGCGAATATCAAACCATGGGTCTGCAACAACTTAAGCCATTGTATAAACTCTTTCTTACAATGCGAATATCAAACCATGGGTCTGCAACAACTTAAGCCATTGTATAAACTCTTTCCTGTTACAATGCGAATATCAAGCCATAGGTCTGCAGCAACTTAAGCCATTGTATAAACTCTTTCCTGTTACAATGCGAATATCAAGCCATGGGTTTGCAACAACTTAAGCCATTGTATAAACTCTTTCCTGTTACAAAAAGCCATGGGTTTGCAACAACTTAAGCCATTGTATAAACTCTTTCCTGTTACAATGCGAATATCAAGCCATGGGTTTGCAACAACTTAAGCCATTGTATAAACTCTTTCCTGTTACAATACGAATATCAAGCCATAGGTCTGCAGCAACTTAAGCCATTGTATAAACTCTTTCTTACAATGCGAATATCAAGCCATGGGTCTGCAACAACTTAAGCCATTGTATAAACTCTTTCTTACAAAGCGAATATCAAGCCATGGGTTTGCAACAACTTAAGCCATTGTATAAACTCTTTCCTGTTACAATGCGAATATCAAGCCATAGGTCTGCAGCAACTTAAGCCATTGTATAAACTCTTTCCTGTTACAATGCGAATATCAAGCCATGGGTCTGCAACAACTTAAGCTATTGTATAAACTCTTTCCTGTTACAATGCGAATATCAAGCCATGGGTCTGCAACAACTTAGCTATTGTATAAATTCTTTCCTGTTACAATGCGAATATCAAACCATGGGTCTGCAACAACTTAAGCTATTGTATAAACTCTTTCCGGTTACAATGCTAATATCAAACCAAGAGACAACATCCATGAGTCGATGGAGGAAAAGATGATCATCATGTTGATGATAATAATGATGCAGATGATGATGATGATGATGATGTTAACAATGGCGATGATCAAGTTTTTATCCCCATAATATAAGTTTATGACAGTTCAACTTATGGGAAGACAGTAAGACAAAGAATACAGATGTAAGTGCCTTAGTTATTGCCAATAATATCAATCGTCTCAGCAACTCTTACCAGACCTCCACCTGGCCAAAGTCAGTGGCAAACCGTCTGACCAAACAAAATCGTTTTCACTGTTGGAATCATCCAAGCCTATCCAAGCATCCGATGTTCTATAAATGAAAAAAAAAAAAAAATTAAAATCCAGAAGTTTTATGATTGTTGTTTACATCACAAGAATTCGTTTTCTTTTTTTTTTCCCTCTTTCCGTTTGATTCTCTTTTTTTTTTTACTCTCCACGCTGCTCCGCCGTTCCTCTCCTCCTCATTTTCCTTTCTGTTTTTGTTTTTCTTGTTCTCCTTTTTTGTTCTTTTGCTGTTGTTGTTGTTGCTACTGCATCTGTTGTTGCAATTGTTCTTTTTGTTCGTGCTATTGTTGTTTTTGTTGTTGTTCTCGCCCCCCTCATTCGTTTTCTTTTCCATTATGATCTTCTTACTTTTTTCCCCTCTGAAGAATGATGCAAAAAAAAAAAAAAAAAAATGAAAATAAAAATTTCGAAGGAATTTACAGTCAGCTGTTGGAGTTTAAAACACCAAAAATACTAATTTTGCGATAATAGTTTCGAGATGTCAGAACAAAAAACATGAAGCCCACCTGAGGCTGCGAAGCAAATCATTCTCTGCACTCGATTTACTAGTGGCTAAAACCGCTCCATAGGCCGCACACGACGCTCCTGCTGCCGCATAGGCTTCTCTGGTGTCAAAAAATTTGTAACAAGCGAGCTCGTCTTCAAGAAAAGTCCAGCCAACGGGACAGTCTGTGGCAAGCAGACAAAATTTGTCTTTACTCAAAGTAAAATTATTAAGTAGATCTTAGAAAAAAAAAAAAAAAGAATCGAAATGTCTTAGCTGTATAACATGACTTATGTTCATTGCTATTTTACATGCACAGTACTATTATGTTCTATCGGGTGTTATCTATCAATCTAAAAAAACAACAACAATAAAACGAAAACGTCGTACCAAATTTATGGAACCTTGAAATGTTGTTAATCTATTAGACCACTTGGAAGTAATTGTAACTCATATTTCCGATCGTATTGGTCTAGGGAACTATATAAACGTAAAGCCTCATACGGTGCAGAACATAACCTTTGTTCTCAATTGCTGTAGTATAATTATAATCACCTTTAACAGCATGGTCTATGCTATTTTGTCCAATTTTGAGTGTCTCAACCTCTATTGGGATCTACAGACTTTTTAGAATTCGTATTCGACCCAGTTCTAAACTTTCTAGATTGGAGTTGTCTCGACTAAGCCTTAACTCGGAGTTTGTATGAGAATCACAAGAATCTACAGTAACGTTTAGAATAAACTCGTAGAATCCTTCAGGGGAAGAATGAACAGGAGACAACCGGACGCCAGTTTCTGAAGAATTCCACCTCGACAGACAGAGACACAGCGAGGTGAAGAAAATACATCAAGATCTATAATGCTATTTGGCGAAGAGTTATACTGCGCATTTACAAGTGATCCTCTGAACCTAACATTCAGAATCATTCAGAGACAAAACCATTGCTTAATTTATCTGAAGCCTAAGAGAAAATAAGCAAGAGGTCGAGATGGTAGGATACCGGTAACCATTTTCTCCTTCAAAATTAAAATGTGGAAAACTAGAAGTGAATTAGGCCTACTTTGTACCTTGGTCTCTGGGAAATTCTGCTTGTTTGGGATGAAAAACATATTGGTTATGCCTCCGACAGCTGATTTAGACGACTCAACTTTCGTGAATTCAAATACGCAATCTTTGCTCTTTTGATAAAACGAACATTATCTGCTCAAAGCCTTTATTGAAAGAAAGCCGAGACAACTAGAAACATACCGTCTGCGCATCGGAGGGGACTGCCTGTAAGTATTCCTGACTCGTCACAACCTCTGACGTCGTTTCCGGAAACTTGCACGTAAGCTTCATTGCAAGAGTAAGTAATAGAGGATCCCCTGGGTAGCTCTGATCTTGTCTCTGTTGTGATAACGTTGGGGTTTACGTGGCCAACAGGACACTTCGGGGCTGTTTGGGAGAACCGTAGTTATGTCGGGACTGTTTATACGTGCTCCACATTGACCAATTAGAACATAAAAAAGCGACTGAAATGAAAATACTTGCGGCTTTCTTCTTTCAAAATATGCAAGGTGCCAATAACATTGAAAAAAACCCCCCAAAAAAACCAGGAGAAGCCTTAAGCCAATGTTTAATGTATTTGAAAGAATCATGATAATACTGTTTGAATGCTAACATTTGGGAAAGCCTTTACACATCAAAATCTTGTGAGCGATCATATGACCATTGTGGGATCTGACTTTAAGCTTGAGAATTCTGCTCTATTGACGATCCGTAAGATCTAATGGACTTGGTTTCTGATAATTATATTCTTAATCGCCAGCTAAAGCGCGCGCAGCTTCCAATGACGCGTTCAGATTAACAATGAGCATCTGTATTCCAAATCTGCTATCTTTTATCCACCACAAATTCTCACAAACTACACAATCTACTTACAGTGATCGAGGAGACAAAGCCCGCAAGTATATTTGCACTGCTCCTCAGCAAACTTTGGAAAATCTGTGCACATGGAAGGTTTCAGCTGGAACAACTCAGAACATTTGTCGGAGAAGTCCAAGCAGGTCTGTAGGGCTAAGAAAGGAAAAAAGAATTCTACATCTTTGTTTTCTAAGCTAAGTTAAAATTAATTGAGAAAGTTTTATCTTATCATTGAGACTGCAAAACATAACCGGTTTGATTGCCTTCAAATGGCTTTAAAAAAATAGTTATGACGGAAAAACTAGGAAACGGTAAATGCTTAATGCTATTTCCCGAAAACTGAGATGTCAAATAAGCAATTTTTAATTATATAGACTGAGGACCTCCAGGATATTCCTCCTTCGATGGGAGGAATTGAGGAGGAGGGGGGGTGTGCGGAGGTTTTGCCACTGCAATATCTCGTTAAATCAGTTCTTGAGCTTAACATTAACAAATCAGCTTCTTAGCACTAAAAAGTGCTACGTTCCTTGGAAATTTGTGAATTGAAGAGTGATTAATTGCCATTTATCAAATAGCAGATGGTGTATCTTAAAACAGGAAATATTTTGTCCTTCAGTACACGCAGCTGTTGAACGAGCAACCTCAACAAAACGAGAGACCAAATCCGGTCGTCGCCAACGCCGCCAACATAGAAAAGAAAAGGAAAAAAGACCGAACCCGGGCACAGGAAAAGCTTTCTACCTTCCCAAAACAACGCAAAGAAGAGACGAGCTCGAACTCAAGGAAAAGCACTTCCACTCGGGTTTATACTTTCCTCAACATTAAATAACACATTGATCAGCTCTTCATCTATTCTAATCAAACATGGCTGACTTGACAATAAACGCCGAAGAACCTGACTGCGCTCTAGTATGATTAAATCACAGTATCAGAAGAATTGAAATAATCTCCACCAGGTCTATACCACTTATCTGGACCATCTACATACAAGTAAACAGAGCGAAATAAACATGACTCGGCAATTACAAGTACAGTATTATGAGAGGTTTAGAGGATATTGTCTCGTTTTGAGTCAAAGAAAGGGCAACCAAAACGATTTGCTGTAGCCTTTGACAACACAGTTAAATAACGAAGAAAAAAAATAGTGATGAATTTTGTTGGCATCTGAAATTAAAAGTAAAATTTCAGTAACTGTATGTGGTTCATGCATTACCTGCACCAAAACACAAAGAAAAGGCAGTGAATTAAAACTGACCGATTTCATTATTATCGTCAGAATAGTTTTAACAAACTACTTTTATCTCAATGTAAAACAAGTATTCACACCTCAATAGAGCAGTGAGAACTCAAGTTCTTAAGATGCTACTACTAGCTTTACCTGTTATGGATGACTTGCAAACAAAAGAGCGTGCGTAGCCCGTACATGGTAAATCATTCCAGCTGCCTCTAGAGTTAGTGACAACACAATCTTCCCCAGGACCCCAGTCATTTGGTTCACCTGAACATAGACGAAGAAACAAAATTCTGGTAGAAATAAAATTTTTGCGAAACTAAATAGAAGAACATAAAACCAATGTGCCGTGGTAGCTGTGTCTGGCACAACATAGTGCAATAGATTACATATGCTATTTACCATAATTCATATTCATCAAAGGTTCGATGACAAAATGGTCATTAACGGTCAAGTGACAAATTTCGAACTTTTTTTTTCTGGACAATCATGGCATGGTCTATGCAATTGCGGAAACATAGGATAATTTAATTTTTAAAAATTTTGCTTCAATTTCACAGTTTGATAAAACTGTTTGTTTGAATTGCCGTGATACTAAAATAAAGATGTATATTCTGAGCTATCTGAAACTCATCTTCACTCCTCCAGCACACGTTTATATGTCCACGCGGAAAGCATCCAAAAGAAATTGATAATTATATAAAATTTTGTCATTTCATGTAGCTGCCAAATCAAGCTTTCATTACATCAGAGCGTGTATATAGTTACATCAATACAAAAAAAAAAATATTTCCGACTGTTCAGTTCATCTCTCTGCCTGTCTGACCTCTTCTCTATTGGTCACTTGCAAGCGCCAACGGTATTGTGTGTAATGTAAGGGAAGGACCAACCCATCAGACCAGAGCGTAAAAGTATCGACAAACAACTTACCTCTGCCCCAGCTGGTGAAGTTAGCTTGGTCTCCATCTTCCCAGATCCATGTTCCCTCCACCTCAATGTCCGTCACGCCTAGCCAAAGGTCACTCCTGAAGGTTGAGTAAGGCTTTTACATTATGTCAATTATATTTATTTTACACAGTTTCACCCTTCAACCAATTAAAGTGTTTTTTAAAAAACACTTTGGGAAAGAGCTGCAACTCAAAAACAGATAAATGTGTGAATCATGAACATTCGTCAATAAAGCCAATTATCCAGAAAATCATTGTTATAGTTACCTAAAACCGCAAAATACCATCGCAACCACCATCATCAATGTTGCGATTTATTTTTTCACATTTTTTTTTCTTTACTATTATCACCATTAACACCATTAGCATCACCATCATTATTTCAACAACAAGAAACGACAGTCTCTCAACGCCAGGATCATTATCATTATCATCATCAACATACTCGCCACAGGATAGTTTTAGTTTAAGTATGCAGGTTTCTTTGTAATTAACGCATGTAAAGATCGATAATTGGTATATTCTTTGAGCATTTTCATTCTCGAAAGAGATTGAGAGAAAATGTGTTTCGGGCATGATATGCGTATAACTGCTCCGTGTATTTGTGGAGAAGGTTGAACAAACAATTCATGCAAAGGTGAAAATAATAGAAAAGAAATAGAAAGCAGGGCAAGGAAGAGAGAGAGAGAGAGAGAGAGAGAGAGAGAGAGAGAGAGAGAGAGAGAGAGAGAGAGAGAGAGAGAGAGAGGGAGAGAAAGAAAGAGAGAGATAGATAGAGAGAGATAAATAGATAGATAGAGAGATAGAGAGAGAGAAAGAGGGAGAGAGAAAGAGAGAGAGATAGAGAGAGAGAGAGAGAGAGAGAGAGAGAGAGAGAGAGAGAGAGAGAGAGAGAGAGAGAGAGAGAGAGAGAGAGAGAGAGAGAGAGAGAGAGAGAGAGAGAGAGAAACTGTGTAAGATGCAATGAGATGGAAAATTAATTGTAGCAGCCCGCGATGACGCTCAACGCGATCAACCAATTCCTTAAACGCTCAGCTGATTCCTAATAAAACAACAACAACAACAACAACAACAACAACAACTGGACTTCTTTGTTTTTGAAGCAGACTAAAAAATGAACATTTTCCAGTTAATTTTCAGCAATTACTTTCTCAATATTATCGTATCATATCATCATTATCACTTCGATATAATTAACACTATCTTCGTGATGGTTTTTTATGTAAAGCTTGTTTTTATGGCAATATTGATTTTCATACTATACAATAGACATCAATATTTAAAATAAAGCTTGACAAAAAATACGTATATGAAGAAATTTCCAGATATAATTGCACAGAGTAAGATACATAATCGTCTTTGGGTGAAAAACTTTGGCTAAAGTTCCAATCCAATTTTCCTCTAAATGCTAAATGTTCTTTTACTGTTGCTTGATGACATTTTTTGTCTTCTATTCTTCACCGGACGAAGTATCATGATAGAGGTTAGCAAGTGGGTCGGAGGTGAGAGAGTGAGAATTTTTATTTTTTTATTTTTTTTAATTTTTAGTAAAGTCTTCCTTAACTCACAAAAAAGTTTTCCCAAGACACACAGTTCTCTTACCTGGCCAGATTCTGCATGAAGGTGTTTTCCTCCTCGGTTTTGGCGGTGCTGACAATCGCGTTGTACTCCTGGCATGTGGCTTGGGCTTCTGCGAAGAACGACGCTGAGAACACGGGGCTGTAGCAGCTCTGCGTGGCAGCGTTCTTGTGCCAGCCACTTAGGCAAACTGAACAAAAATAATGAGCCCAGACCGTTGCTTTTTAAATATTTAAAATACTAAGGAAATATTCGTTGAATCCTTTTTTAATATTAAAAAAAAATACTGTTAGAGTAATGATACAACTCTACTACCAAGGATTTTGTACTTTACTTACCAGCGGTCATTCTAAAACCCATCATTTTTTTTATTCACTATTTTAAGATTTAAGAAATTAGATAGTCCTATCTGTATGTCGGAGTTAATTCCATAACTAAAACATTATGATCTTTGTTCCTCTTACTCTATCTCCCTTTTTCTTGACCCCTCCTCCCCTCCCTTCTCTTTCTCTGCCTCTCTGTTTCTCTCTCTCTCTCTCTCTCTCTTTCTCTCTCTCCCTCCCTCTGTATTCGACCGGATATCGTGAAACTCAAGCATTCTGTTTTGACTCTGTCTGTGTGCCTATTTTTCTCACTCTTTCTTCATCTCTCTCTCTCTCTCTCTCTCTCTCTCTCTCTCTCTCTCTCTCTCTCTCTCTCACTTGTTCCTGTATTATTCTTTTGTCCCTTTCTCGTGTCTTGTTTTTTTTCCTCTCTACCAATCTATATTTATTCATCTTTTGCTTGTCTTTTTCTGTCTCGTCAATTTTTTCTGATCCATCTCATCTCTTTCTTCATCGCAACCGGTTGTACACTCAAAAAAAAAACTAGCTCTGCTATAGTTCTAAGTTTATTTGCTCCCACTGGGGAATGTCAGAAGTTGGCTAGAGAGAGGAAGAAAGAGAAGAGACAGATAGAAGAACGCTAATGATTTTTATTTTGAATTTATTTTTGAACATGTAGCCAATCTATTTGTAAAATCCAAAATTTCTGCACACTTTAAAGCTGTTAAATGAATAATGCTGAAGGATGTAAATTTATTATTGATGTTAAGTTTGCTTTTTTTTTTATTATTTTCAACGTAGATGTGTTCCCCATCTGTTTATTAGAACAATCATGCTTGTTGTTAAAAAGACTCACTGTTCGATGTGATATTTGTGACTGATCAAAGTTAAAAGCTAAAATAGCCTGGTTACGGTCGCTAGGAATCACCTATTTTGTTATTAAAGCGTGCCACGGGTGCTTGCTTCCCCATAGTTCCCTACCCTTCTAGTTAAAGAAGCAAATAATGAATCGATTTCTCTATCGTCTACCCAGAGCCTGTAACTGCCTTACCAGAGCACACCTGGCCCATGGCTGACCACTGGCCGGTGCTGAGACACAACCTGTCCTTTGTGCTGTTGTTATGTTTGCACCTGTACGTGGCCGCCTCACCAACAGCGTAGCTGGCCTTAGGGTCCGCCACAACACCGTCTGGGGCGGCCTCCGGAGTGGGGCAGCTGACCTGGTGCGCTGAGACAAGGGAGAGATGGGGGTAAGGGGCGGGATGGTGGGGGGTCGCAGCGTGAGGGAGGGATAAACAGGCAAAGGCAAAGAAGTCAGATCAGGACAAGGAGAGATTGAGGGATACGAAGAGGGATAGGAAGAGAATTGAAGGAAATATGAGAATGGTGGCGAGGTAGAGAAGAAGAATGGCAGAGTACGGTGCTGAGTAATAACTTTATTTATGTTCCTGATCAAGTTCGGAAGGATGGTACATAGTAATAGCAACCATTTAGGATGAAAAGAAAATATTGATTTACTCATGACATTATTTTACCTGGTGCAGGTGATGACAGCTGTCCAGTACAAGTCTTCCCACACACCGACATATCGCAGATGCCCCGGGACTTGAGATCAGCACAATCGCCGCGACTGTCGTAGTGCTTGCCTGGAATATTATTTAGGTCAAGGCGGGTAAGTACCGGAAACAGCTACACACGGCACTTAAATCTTGGTAAGTTGCTTCATCGGGATGAATGTGCGCAATCTAAAATAGAGCCTCTAGAGATAATAAGGTGGAGATAATGTCAAAATCTGAAAATCATCTATTGACAGGATGGGTCTAACTTGCTTCGAGATATTCCTGCAGATATGAGGGCCAAAGCTTTGTCTCATTAACCGTGCCACATCAAAAAATTTGAGAGATAAAGCTTGATGAGATCAGAACTTCGACCACATCCGGTGCACTTCTTGTCATGACATGTCTAGTACGACATTATTTCATTTTGTTAATTAGATATAATTTCACCAGCGCTAAAAAGGTGTTGGGTCTGTTCTATGCCTTGAGTTTGATGCACCCATTTGGATTCATATCACTCGATATCTACAGATGGTAGTGAAAATGATATTCAGTTGAAAGTTTATTGTTATCAAGGATATTTTTAAGTTCAGTCTTATAAGGCGGCCATCGGCGGATGAGTTTCTGAACCAGTTCCGAGTTCTTCATGTGTAGAGTTTCGTTGGCAAAGATTATTTCAGTTCATTGTACAAATGGGAGTTAAGAGAATTCTTAGCTTTTTGCAGAGGCCTGACAGGGTCAAAGAGAACTTCCGAAAAGTATTGTGAGAGGCCAATGAGGTCTAGATTAGTTTGTTTCGCTTTCATCTGTTCCGATAGCAATCACTGCCTTGTCTTGACTTTACATCGTTAAGAAGTGGGCCTAGCAACAGCCAGTCAAATTCTCATAGTGTGACAATGATGATGAAGATAATGGTGAAGATGATGATAATAAGGGTCATCATGGTTTGTGGAAAAAGAGAAAAAGGCATTAATTACTATTATCAGGCAAAAATTTAAAACAATTACTAATAAGGATGTCATAATAATGATGGCCACAATCGGTGATCTTGGCCTTAGGTTGACTTGAAACAACAAGCAGGACGTCTAAAATAGTACCTAGCTGACAGACGTCACAATAGTTCCTCTGGCATTGGGATTTATCTGTATAACACCAAGGCTGAAATCCTCTTGCTGGATCTGGGTTCCGACATTCGTTACCCATCAGAATGGTGTTAAAGATGCTAAAATCAAGCCAGTGAAAAAATAAATAAAACAAAACAGGAAGAAGATATAATTTTTTTAACCTGACCTTATGATATCAACTTTCATGTTCTTTATTTTTCAACTCTTCTCTTTATCT
This sequence comes from Elysia crispata, assembly GCA_033675545.1. NCBI lineage: Eukaryota > Metazoa > Mollusca > Gastropoda > Plakobranchidae > Elysia > Elysia crispata. Next base: position 344,773 of record JAWDGP010002165.1, on the reverse strand, counting down.
TATCCCTTCTTTCACTAAGATATCATTAACGTCATCTTCATTGTCATGTTGGATGTATGGCACATTTGGATTTGATTTTATTATAAAAATAATTCATTGTGCAAATGATAATAACGATAAGAACAATAAAAACAACAAGAGCAACAACAACAACAACAACAACAACAACAACAACAACAACAACAATAATAATAATAATAATAATAATAATAATAATAATAATAATAATAATAATAATAAGAACAACAACAACAACAACAATAACAACAACAACAACAATAACAACAACAACAACAACATAACTTAAATGTAGTAATAAACATAATAGAAATATCTATAAAGCAAGAATAATGACAAAAATCATTGTCATCTTACTCTTCATTATTGTTTTTGTTTTTTTAGATCATCTTTCTTTTTCTTGTTAAGTATTTTCTTATTATCTTTTCTCTTGAATTCAGTGACCTCCTTTTATTGACCTTTAACTGATACTGAAAACAATCATACTCGGTATTGAAAGGGTGGTGCAAGCAATGGGTCATCTCATGCCACGGGAGACACGGCTGGAAGTCACGTGTGACATTAACGTCACCTGCGTAGGTCATTCCTCTATCATCTGCATTGTAGCAGAGCTCAGAGTCTGTATAAACATCCGAAAAGAAAAGAATACCAATAAGTGTGGAAAAAAGGAAAAGGCGGAAAATCTGAAGAGTGATAAGGACCGTCTGCAAGCATTAGCTAATTGGTCACACTCTACAGTTGAGATGGGCAGAAGGGAAAATAGATAGATAATATAAGACAGAGAGAAACAGATAGGGAAAGAGAGTAGAAAAAAAGAGAGAGAGAGAGAGAGAGAGAGAGAGAGAGAGAGAGAGAGAGAGAGAGAGAGAGAGAGAGAGAGAGAGAGAGAGAGAGAGAGAGAGAGAGAGAGAGAGAGAGAGAGGGTGGGTGGGGGTGGGGGTGGGGGGGTGATATAAAAAGAAAAAAAAATAAAAAAGGGAGGGGATAAGGAGAGGAAAAGAATGAGGAAGTAAAGAACTTAGTAGATGATCTTTTTTAAGGACAACTGTGAGAAATCTTTACAAAGAGTATAGTTCAAGCGCGGGGGCAAAATGGAATAAAGAAATAGACGTTTAAATACTGTAAACTTTCTCAAATGTGCAATATTATGTCAACGTGATAAGACTTACAATGTCTCAAGGTTCTGTATGATTTACAACTGTACTTTGAGTGGCTCTGGAGGAGATATGTCTAACATTGTTGTAAAATTTGCGTTTCTTTATTGCAGCAGTCTTCCCCACCTGTTTATTGTTGTAAATTTTGCTTTCTTCAGAGCTGTAGTATGGCTCTGGAGGATACAAGTCTGTTATTTTTTGTGAAGTTTTTATTCCTTGAATGAAAGCCTGTTCATTTGAACGGGCAACCATGCTTGTAGTAGGCCTATATAAGTCGGTTCCAGGAAGATCCATTGTCGGACACACTTCAAATTATTACGAAACACTGTGCCCTTTGACCTGTGTTTTTGCTATGCGTGTTTTCTACGTGGAGTAAATGCGCCATTCAGACTTGTAGTCTGATAAAGTGATATGGTGAAGCTCAAAGAAGAGATAAAAAGATTTTGGTTGGAGATTGTATGCACCTATTAATTTTGCCTTGGATTACTCTGCAGCAATTCTCAGTTGCTGGGAATCTGTAACTTTCTATATTTCTGTTTTCTTCTTGTCGAGAATTTTGCTGCATGTTGAATTTTGTCCATGTTTAAGCCTCGACACACTCTCACTTGGAGATAGACAACTGTGGACTATTATCTGCGTTGGCACTCAGAGGACCCAAGGGTGTGGTTGTGTCGAAAGTTAGGCATGCTGCCATATTATCAGGACTAACAAAAGCGGGGATTTATTCTAAACTTTAAAATGCAAATTCTTTTATCAAAGGAAATCATGATCTCTGAACACTGTTGGGACAAAAAAAAAACATTTTATTTGCTAGATGGATTGGTTTTCTCGAATATCCACTTGGACTAAACAGTTACGCTATAATTCTGGTTAGGTTCCTAGACATGCTCACCTTGTATCAGTTTAACAGTAGCTGAGAATTGCGAGGCTGTGTCACCATAAGTTGACAACCGGATGTGGACAGTGTTGTTGATGCTGATGGTACTTTTCTCCCAGCTGGAGCCGCAATATCTGATTAGATGGTGTCACAAGCCATTATCCCAACTTTATCTTACGAGACACACAAGACACTTTTCATATCAATAATAGTTTTTTGTACTAAGCTTCTAGCCAGAACTTGAAACACTTACTATCAAATGACATGGGATGTGAGATGCCGCGATACCCAGCTTTTTTGCATTGTTTGGATTCAGGAATAATTTCAACACAGACCAACATAAACAAGCGACCTTCTTTCGGCCCAAATTTATGCTCTAATTAAACCTATTCACTTAACAGAACTCAGTCATCTTCACTTTTTATGTTATGGATATATACATCATTTACTTTCAATTTGTTCTGCGATATATGCGCTTGTTGTAATGTCGCAATGGGCACGATGAAAGCTCTTAATCCTTGCCTCGCGTTACAAAGATCTTTTTTAACTCTCTTTGAAGTTGATTGTGCCCTTAACAAAAACCGCTACGAAACGGCTATCATTCTGCTCAATGTCTGAATCCCTTTCCTGATTATTAGGCTGAGCCAAGAGGCAGGCGTGCGTTTAAATCGCATCTATATCACAATTTTCCAGTAAAATAATTTTCATTTTTAATTGGAAATAACAAATTTTACTTGTCATATCTTACTGAATCCAAAGCAAAATGTGTAGTAGACTGAGTTAACAACTTATAACGCCTAGAGTAGAAAACCTGTCTGAACAATCGAACAGCTTCTTTATTTGAAGCCTTTACATCTGGTAAAACTAATATGCTGGAGCGCAATTTTTGCCGTGTCTCATTGTTCTAACATAATCAAGCCAAGCATATACGGATCGAACAGCTCTTCATCATTTCTAAAAAAAAAGGCTTTCAAAGTGACATAATTTTCACCATGCTATCCCCAACAGAGGAACGTGCTTCTAACACAACACAACTCACTCTTACACACGAGTAAATTAACCCACAACACAACTCACACTTACACACGACTAAGTTGTTCCACACAGCAATAGCGTTCTTTTTACACAGCATAACTCACACTTACATGCGACCAGGCTGCCCCGGGCGTGAATAACGTACTTCCAACTCATCCTGACATTTTCCGGGTGTTCCAGCGACGTTAAACGATGTAAAGTCTAGTTGCAGTCTTTCTCCCTCAGGTGCCTACAGCAAGACGAGAAAATATTCTAGAGCACTGGATGACAAATATCAAGCCTGCATATCAGATTGATATCTTTAAAGGACTTGAAACGTTAAAATAAAAAAAATGAAATTTCCTTCGTGTTTGCAGTAGATAAATTAATTCTCAGACTTGCTATTTTTTCTCCTTCTCAGCAGTTTCCTTATGATTGTTTAAAGCATGATTTTGAAGAACCTTACCAAGTGCTCTTTGAAAGACTTGAAAGAGGAAGAAAAAGTCTTTTTAAATAAAAAAAAAAAAAGAAATGGTTGATAAAAATAAACAGGGCCGTTATTCTAAATGGCATTTAGATCACTCTCTTCGTGTAACATGCTCCTTCGGGAATGCCGTTATCAAGGTGGCCGTTCTGTGGAAGACTCTGTCAATTAAATTTAAAAATTTATGATTTTAGTGTGTATACAATACGAGAACACGGACACTCTCATCTAATGCATTGAAACAAGACTATGGCTTGTGAGCTGATAGGCTGATTGTAATCTGTGCTGTCAAACATTTAGATTACCTTTATGAGCCAGTAACACTGCAGTTCTGATCCAGCAGGTGAAACAAAAGACACTTCCGGATTGGACGAGCTGACCTCAAGGATATCTCCGCATTCTGCGGGACAATATTCAGGAACAATAATTATATCACGATCACGGCACACTCAAATTTATACGATAAAAAAATCCTGAAAAATTATTTTTTAAGCGGCTTTTCCATGTGACCAGCGCATAGTGCGAAATGTGTATCAGGTAAAGTGAAAAGAATGTTAAGATGAAAATTCCACTTAAATCTATCCATGTGTGCAAGATGCGTAATGCTCCAGCATGTTCGAACGATCGGGCCGTGGTTCGAATCTTCATCGCACTTGAAGCTTTAAATTCTCGGAGGTTTCAAGAAAACGTGTTTCTGTATTTTTTTTTTTTTTTTTTGTATTTTTTTTTAAATTTTAAGAAATTTTTATCCCTCATGATGCTCTTTATCAATTAATTGCAATTTTTTAAACCGATTAACAAAGGACTACAAGATACTTCAGAGATAAAAATATATGGAACTTTAATGTAGACTGAATTAACCTCTTACCTCATCCAATAATATTTTTCTGTCTCATTCTTTGCCCACCAGCTAGTAACTAGTCGCTTCACCTTGATGTTAGTAAAAAACCTTAGCTAGTGCTTAAAGTTAGATCTACATAAAGAAATAATTAAAGTTATCGATATTGATCCTTACCTTTTAACTTTCCTCGATTATTGGGATAATGTTCTAAAAAGAATCAAATTTTTAAGTATTTTGTTGAAGTTTTTGGGAAATGATAATGCGGAAGTGCTTGGTCCTACTGCTACATTACCTTAAATGTTGAATTACAGATTTTATGACGTCTCGTGGCTCAGTGGATATACATACACTTTCGTTGAAGTAGGCCAAAAAAAAAAAAAATAATTGCGCGTTTCGCCGTTATATAAATATGCAATACGGTTTTAAAATGAAAACAAAAACTTGTAAGATTTCTTCAAATATTGATATTTGCATGAAATAATATCCACTGTAGAACATGATGTGCTGAATTTTATGTTTGCAACCTTCTTGCCGTGAGCTCGTTTGATATTCTAAATAACGTCTTCGACATTCGATCTTCTCTCAAAGGATGAGTTATGTCAGAGAGGAAAATAATAATATACCAAATTAACCGTGAAATAATGACCACAATGATCAAGAACTTATTAGATAATTAGCTTCTTCCAACTAAAACAGGATAAACAGCTAAGATGTGTAAAAACTACGAGCAGACAACGCGCTTTTACTTCCCGCTTCCTGAACTTAGCGAATTATCTCTAACTCATCATCGAAGCCCGAAAATGTCAAACCAAGTCAGATACCTTTCATATACACAACCAGTTATGCGTTCATTGCCTAGTGCTAAATCTTAAGTGTTCCTTCATTATGCCTAGATGCAAGTTTTAGATGCTAAGATAACTGAATTCGGTAAGGATTAAAAGTAAATGACAAGTGTGCGGCAGTTACACGTTTTACTCTATATAAAGAGAACTGATGGTCAATCTTTGGAGACGAGAAAGACACAAGGACCTGTGGTGGCGACTTTAAGTCATCGAGACGATTATTTGGATGATTTACTTGCTCTGTGTGTACTTATAAAATTAAAGATGAATACAGGTTGATACGTGCAGTACTTGTCTCTCTAGATAAGGTAACATTATTCAAGAAAAATAGTACTCTCTAAGAAACGAAATCAGCATAATCGGCAGGACATCGGTAGTAGCATAGACATACGGGAATAGGCCTACCTCTTAATGTTACAATTTCGCTTTTGTCCAAAGATCTATTCTTTTATCGGGAGGTTAACTCCAATTATTTATAGAAACTTACCGCACTACGAATGTCCCGGGATATTCCCGCTTTAAGCTTTGTTACCTTCGAACTAAAGAAGAATCTGTCGTACTAGGGCAAAATTGTCCTACAATAGTGGAGCTTTTTAGCTACAAATGACACTTCTCTTTTTCCGCTCCTCGCATGGTGCCGTGTTCTGCTTATTTTCTGGTGCAAGTAGTTTTCGCTAGAGTATCAAGGTAAATGTTGAATCGAATTGGGTAGAAAAATGTTGAAAGTTGAAAGTGAACCGTGTGATGATAATTGAAGCCAACCTGATAGTGGATATTGCAGCAGAGGTTTAAAGAATAAAGCATAGGAAGAAACACAAAGGTCCTAATTTAGGAAATTTTGTCCGATCAACGATTGAAAATTCAAAGTACGTTCAACAAGGTACAGAATATTGTCAAGACTTTCTCTGCTCATTCTGGGGTATGCGACCAATTTTTATGGAAAATTTGCGGGTCATTGAAGACTATGGAATAGAATCTAGATTTATACTTGAGACTTAAGGGAGATACGCAGTACTTATTTCTTTGTTGTCTTTGACTCTTCTCTATAAAACAAAGCAGTAATGCACAAACGCATGACACTTCAATTTCATCCCTTTAAAATGCGAAATAAAAATGGCACTAAGATTGGGCTTATAATAGGGATAGATCTGAGCACCGCCGTAACACTCAATTATAGATTGAGCTACGATGGTTATATATCCCAGCAATGTTCGTATAGATCAATTTTTTTTCATACAATAATGTTAATAATAAGATGTTTCACTCACCAATCATGGCGGGTCTGTAGCTGCAAAACCGGGTCAAGAAACGGTTAGCGCGCTGCTCGTATGACGCTGGTGTGTGTCCCTCTGAGCTCGCTATTGTTGTCCCATTATCCATAACATTGGCAACTCTCAGATGCTGTTGTACGCTGTGCATGCCTTGAAAAGGATCAATACATCTGAATCGAACTTCAACAGCCAGTAGTGCAAAGGTACTTATCTATCATGAACTTAAAAAGACTTTGTCTTAAAAAATGAAGAGCAGATAGGAGGTCAGTCATAGATACGCCAAAAATCAAAAAGCCTTTTCGAGCAAAATAATCCTCTCCAAGACAAATTAAAAAAAAAAAAATATTATTCGTCTGGAATATCAAGAACCTTAACTATTGTTAAATAAAAAATCTAAATAAAACAAACGGTGACAAAACTCAGAAGAACGTATTTGAGCTATTGCAAAAATACCGCAAGTCATGAGCACCGCCATCACTACTGCTTCTACTGTTTCATCTGTTTGCAAGAGCCGAAGTAAATGAAGAAATAACTCACTCATGATGAGTGCAAAGGCAATTTTAATCGCATAGAGGGGGTAAACGGCATAAATTAAGGGATCGTAAACACCTCGAAATAAATCAGTAATCTCAGGTGTCGTGAGTACCGAGTGCAAAACGTCAACGGACGCATGTTGCTGCACTACTCCAAGGTTGTGAAGGCACCAGTTCGACAATAGATGCCATAAGATACATGCGTTGCTGCGCGTTCATTGCAGGTTGTTAAGGCACTAGTCCGACACAGAGTGCCACAGGACGCATGTGTAGTTGCACTAGTCCGACACAGTGTGCAACAGGACGCATTTGTAGTTGCACTAGTCCGACACAGTGTGCCACAGGACGCATGTGTAGCTGCACTAGTCCGACACAGTGTGCCACAGGACGCATGTGTAGTTGCACTAGGCCGACACAGGTTGCCGCTAGACGCATGTGTAGTTGCCCGTCCATAGCAGGTTGTCAAAGCACTAGTCCGACACAGGGTACCACAGGATGCATGTGCAGTTGCACTAGTACGACACATGTCGCAAGACGCATGTGCAGTTGCACTAGTACGACACATGCCGCAAGACGCATGTGCAATTGCACTAGTACGACACATGCCGCAAGACGCATGTGCAGTTGCACTAGTACGACACATATCGCAAGACACATGTGCAGTTGCACTAGTACGACACATATCGCAAGACGCATGTGCAGTTGCACTAGTACGACACATGCCGCAAGACGCATGTGATGTTGCACTAGTACGACACATGCCGCAAGACGCATGTGCTGTTGCACCAGTACGACACATGCCGCAAGACGCATGTGCAGTTGCACTAGTACGACACAGTGTGCCACAGGACGCATGTGTAGCTGCACTAGTCCGACACAGTGTGCCACAGGACGCATGTGTAGTTGCACTAGGCCGACACAGGTTGCCGCTAGACGCATGTGTAGTTGCCCGTCCATAGCAGGTTGTCAAAGCACTAGTCCGACACAGGGTACCACAGGATGCATGTGCAGTTGCACTAGTACGACACATGTCGCAAGACGCATGTGCAGTTGCACTAGTACGACACATGCCGCAAGACGCATGTGCAATTGCACTAGTACGACACATGCCGCAAGACGCATGTGCAGTTGCACTAGTACGACACATATCGCAAGACACATGTGCAGTTGCACTAGTCCGACACAGGGTACCACAGGATGCATGTGCAGTTGCACTAGTACGACACATGTCGCAAGACGCATGTGCAGTTGCACTAGTACGACACATGCCGCAAGACGCATGTGCAGTTGCACTAGTACGACACATGCCGCAAGACGCATGTGCAGTTGCACTAGTACGACACATGATGCCGCAAGACGCATGTGCAGTTGCCCGCCCATAGCAGGCTGTTAAGGCACTACTCCGACACGGTGCCACATTGTTCGATACTTCCCCACGTATAAAACCGTCGTGATAGGACATGTCCGAACTCACTCAGGCCTAGGAGACATGGACCAGTTCAGATCCACACATGTATACGTAATGGCCGGACACAGAGCTCAACGTTTTGGCTGACCAGCCTTTGTATGTAGAGTGATGGCTGAACCAGTGCACTTTCGGAGGCCACCTCTAGAAAAAACAGGAAAAAGTTTCAATATTTCTATTCAATAGTGACGTTAGAACCTTCTGTCCATGACTGGAGTCAGGAGTCGATAGTACAATATTGAAATTTGCTACAGATTCTACAGTCCTATGGATATTCATCATCTAATTCCCAACGAGGTATTATATTTATCAAACCTTCCCATAAGATAATTTATGTATGTTTGATTACCATTAACAGTTAACAGCGCTCAACTCTGACCTTAGTAGGTATAGCCAACTATATAATATTAGAATATCTATAGAATCTATAGCAAACTTCATCTAACTATAAGTATTAATTAGAAAACGGTAGACGAAATCCTGAACCAATCCACGAAAATCAGGCCGGACTGACAGCTGGATGGCGTATGCAAATATCCTATTAGCAAGAGATACACCAACACCACCACTGTAGCGTTAGGATTAGAATAATCGCGGACAAACCTCAACTCGTTGTGTTATTCCTTTCTCACTCCCACACTGTTATGTCGCTATTTTTCAGTCTCATTATGACCTTACAATCATAGATCCCGTTAGAATATAAGCATGTATATGCGTGTTTATGAAGATATAAAAATCGTTGTCAGTGCCAGAGACATGCCCTGTCCCCTACCAACTTTCAACTCATATCCTAGTTATAACTAGTGAAAAAGCGATGATATCTGTCTGTTTCTTACATTAATTGTGAAAGATATTACAGGATGCAGTAATCTTCCTTCCCCACCGCATTCCATTCTTTTAAACACAAGTAGGCGTGAATTTAGGCTTTTATGATTGTAGGAGTAGGCCGAAACTGGCGCCATGTTGTCCAGATTTGTTCTGTACCTTGTTGCTTACTTCAATGATGACCACTGTAATTTATGACATTGGCACGATCTGTGTTTTGAGGAAAAGGGTTTTAATATTTTACAAAACTAAAAGATGGGAAAGTGACAGTTTATTCAATTAAAAAATACTACAACGATGAAATAGAAACAAAAGGAATATAGTAGAAACGCGGGATGCTAAGGCTGGTTTCCAATATTATATTGTACGGTCAGAGTCATTGTCATGTATTGTCCCACCTGTGACTCATTAGATGCTATCAACAGCGTTGCCTCAGCGCAATAATTATGAATATCCATTTGAATGACTTACCATCACAGTCGAAGTCTTCAAACAAACATAGACCTTCAGTGTTGTTAAAGTCCAACATGCGCTAGGCTATAGTGGGTGATCATCGCCTGAGAAAATTGTCCTTTATAGAAAGCTGCCCACAGAGGATCACGTCAAAGCACCACAATGACAACCCCAAGAAAAGTCTCAGTACTTGTCGAGTCGATCAAACCAGTGGTCAGACCTTGTTGCCCGACCGTAACGCCCGGAGAACTATCATTCATTCTCTTTTGAAACATCGCGAAGAGAAAACATACAAAGAAGGTGTCAAAATGCGACAAGCCAGGTATCACCAAAAAGGTCCAGTGTCAGATCATTCCTATCTCGCATGAGTTTGTGAGCAATCATTGCGCCATCAGCCACCATGGATATCCTTGTCTAGGTAGCCAAAGGAAGAAGAACAATTCTTGATACCCTTTTATAACTTGTCTCTTATAGAATTTAATACATGAGGAGCATCAAACCTATTTCAAAGCTCAGAAAAACATCATAGAGGAACTAAAAGGCTGCCGGCAAGCCCAAAGGCAGCAGTTGGTGCTGGCCTCTTTAGGGGAGAAAAGAGAAGTCGGGGTTATCCACCACGCGGACTCTGTTGGCATAAGTGCAATGTAGGACTTGACGTAGACTTCTGTAGAAATGTCGGTTTGATGTAAAAAAAACAAACAACAACAAACAAACAAACAAACAAAAGAAACAACTCAATTTACTCTGTGTTTTTTTCCCATCGATTCTGCATCTCAGGCTTTTAAAGTAAACTTATAGAAACTGATTTAGCAGTTCTTTATTTACTTTACTAATATTACGCTGGAAACACCTAGCCTTTACCAGGTCAATAAAGGCATGATTCACTTAAGAGTGTCTTATGAGAATAATGGTAAAATTTCACACAAATTGAAAAACTATCCATAACAATTATTTAATTTAAGACAATGATTGTTTTAAAGCCTTCATATTTTAACGAATTCTTTCTCCTTTTTCTGTTAAACATTTGATTTTCTTTTTTTCCCCTCTTTAATTTTTTTCAACAAGTAAGGCCTAGATATACTATGTGCATGAGTTGTTAAGAGCTCTCTTTAATTTATTTGTCCTAGTTTCAATTCAGCTCTCGATTTGTATTTGTTTAGGGTTTTAAATTGTGTTTTGAAACCAAAGTAACAAAACAGTCTAAATAGTTATTCTATTCGCCTCGACTAAACCGTACCTCTCACATTTTGGCAGTCATTTTGCCCATTATGAAAGAGAACAAACGGTGTCCTGGAGGGCAAGTGAAGCTCTTGTTCGGAGAACCCCGTAGACTTGCAGCAGTATTCAAACCTAGTGTCGTCACCGTACACTCCGCCGGGCAGGTCCCCACTCATGGCTCCAGAGCCCTGTCCATCGTCATACTGGACAAAACCCTCCGTGAAACCTGCACAAGTGCGAAATAGTATCACAAACTTTAGATCTAGAACTAGAACAAGATGAAGCTCTTAATGTAAAAATAAAGCACTGTGAATAAAATAGACAAGCATGATTCCCTGATCAAATGATCACATGAGATTGAAAACAGCATTAAAGAAATGCAACTCAGATTGATAGCAGATGTATCTCCTTCAAAGCCATAGATTTACATCAACGAAAAGCGAACTTTACAACAGCAACAGAACAACAGAAATAGATTTATCTCCACCGATACTTATAGTGCAGCTTTAAAATGCATGTATATAGAACTTTGAAACTTTAACAAGACTGCGCTAAGCTATCACCAGACATTTCTTGGACGCTTTTGTCCTTACGTTGGAGTGAAAAAGACCAAATTTAAATCAATTTTCATTTTTTTTCAGTTTTTCACTCCATTAAAATAAAAAAACACATGTTTTTCTGTATACCGGTATTTATATCTAAAAAAACCCAGTTATTTATTTCAAAAGAGTAATCCGATTTAAAAATTTGAAAACTCTGATGATTGTTTTTTTTTTTTTTAATAGTTATTTGGCAATGAAAATTGATGAATTAATTCTTGTATAAATATAATGAACATTCAAGAACATTTTCTAGCCTAAATCAATAACGTTTCTTAAGATGCTGTAATGAAACATGCACGAAAAAAGTGAATCTAGCACTAGGGTCTAGCACTTCCGCACACGTATTTCACAAAAAAAAAAAAACAAAAAAAAAAACAAAAACAAAACTACAACCTTCATTAAAAGACTTAGAAATCTGATTCTTTTGCAAACATTTCGCCAATAATCGAGGAAAGTTATGTAAGGATCAATATGACTAAGTTTAAATTTTAAGGTTCTTTTTATATGTTACGGCTTTTCATCATCATCATGGCGAAGCGTCTAGAGAACGGAAAAAAATATTTTTGGATGAAGGCAAGAGGTTGATTCAGTTAATATAAAACTTCCACATACTTTTAACATTAATCAATAATGTTTCTTTTTTTTTTTTTTGTTTTTTTTTTGGTATTCGTGGATCACTGATCTTAGCAGATCAAAATTCAATAAAAATTCATCACTGTACATTGAGTGGTTTTGTAAGAGATATCGGAGAAAGAAATCAAAGTTCCTTTTTATAATATGTACATAAAAACAAGAGTATTGACCTACATTTCTTTAAACTGTAATTATGAAGATCTAATGAGACTTGATTTTATCCATAGCTTTTTATTGTTCGAGAGATACGTGACAATGTAGATGGCTTGAAACCTCAGGTATAATCAGGCTGCTCCAGGTGTGGAAGACTCGGCTTGAGCAAACCCTTCTATGTAAACCTAATAGTAGTGTTTAATTATTTGATGTTTGATATTGTCCGTCCACAAGACGAACGTCTCAAATTTTTTTTTATATATATAAACTTAAAACTAAATAGTAATGTAAGATCTATATCATCATAAGCTATTAGTTATAAACTAAATCTTGAACTAAAGTTATTCTACAGCTAAATTTTGCCTATTTATATTATATTCTATAAATTTCAGACATTTAGATGATATATACGTGTGGTTTTCATAAATTTTGCTTTCAATTTATCCCATTTTGTCATTGATCAATTTTTTTTTTTTTGTGGGGAACGATCTCAAGCTTGACCAGATATTCAGTTTTATAATCTCCTTTGAGAAAATCACTGTTGTCTTATAGACATTTAGTCATGTATCACAGCATTGACCTATCTGCAAGGAGATGGATATTTTTTAATCCAGTTCTAGAATTTTATTAAAACGTGTAAGCTTCGATCTCCACTAAAACAGTCGGAAGTTTAGATTAGCACAAACCAATAGCAATGGTTTAAGGCAAAGTATCTTACCATCCGGGCAATCTTCGCCTCGACGATACACACAGAAGTTTCCGCCAGGCCAGGAGAAATCGTTTGGAGCGGAATCTTTCACACAAAAATGTTGCTCAACAGAATCATCCGTGTATTGTCCTTTCAAATCCAAAACGCTCGACTTGCTGTTGCCGCCTGATGAATTATATATATATATATATATATATATATATATATATATATATATATATATACATATATATATATATATACGAACATATGTACAAATATGTATTCATAATGTTTTAAAACATGGTATAGTATAAAAGAGTACTTTTAGTGTTCTAATCTTGTCTTAATTTATTCTTCTATTGAAAACGTTTAAAAAATGTGACGTACATTTTTAGAAAAGACGTGAATAATAACAGTTTCATGGCTCTTTGATGGACACGTGGTCAACACAAAACAAGAGGTTGTCCAAATTTAAACTCAGGCCTCAACATAGGCTGCGACAGAGCGGAACTAGATTCTGCTGACACACACGGAATCTGACAGGGCGAGCACTTTACATCAACCGCGCTAGACGAATGACATGCATGCAAGTCTTAATATCACTTCCAGTGATCAGAGTCTCACAAGTCTTAATATCACTTCCAGTGATCAGAGTCTCACAAGTCTTAATATCACTTCCAGTGATCAGAGTCTCACAAGTCTTAATATCACTTCCAGTGATCAGAGTCTCACAAGTCTTAATATCACTTCCAGTGATCAGAGTCTCACAAGTCTTAATATCACTTCCAGTGATCAGAGTCTCACAAGTCTTAATATCACTTCCAGTGATCAGAGTCTCACAAGTCTTAATATCACTTCCAGTGATCAGAGTCTCACAAGTCTTAATATCACTTCCAGTGATCAGAGTCTCACAAGTCTTAATATCACTTCCAGTGATCAGAGTCTCACAAGTCTTAATATCACTTCCAGTGATCAGAGTCTCACAAGTCTTAATATCACTTCCAGTGATCAGAGTCTCACAAGTCTTAATATCACTTCCAGTGATCAGAGTCTCACAAGTCTTAATATCACTTCCAGTGATCAGTGTCTCACAAGTCTTAATATCACTTCCAGTGATCAGTGTCTCACAAGTCTTAATATCACTTCCAGTGATCAGTGTCTCACAAGTCTTAATATCACTTCCAGTGATCAGTGTCTCGAACGACCAGATCGTTACTCTTATTAATCTCATTGTTAAGGAGGATAGATGGCCAATACAGCAGAGCCCAACTTCTCATTTTTGCAAGCTTTAATGTCCTTCATCACAGCATTCCAGGTATGCTTTAACCTTCATCATTATTGATTAACTTTGAAAGCTGTCCACTTTATTCATAAATGCTTTTTTCTTGTGTATTTCCCAAGAATGACACCATGCCATACTACTGCTGCTAAAATTGCGAGTACTGATTTCCACGAATAAACCTGGTGATTCAGTAGAACGTTCTTTCTTCTGTCGGTTTCTCTCATACCTGATGATGATACAAGATTTTCCGGAATTCTTGAGAGCAGTTTGATCCTCCAAGAGTTTCCCCAAACTATTTTAAAAACCATTAATATCAAATTCACATCTTTGGCAATGCCTTATAAATAATATCCAAGATGCATTTTTTTAAATATTCGCAATTTGTTTTTAAAATTTTTTTTTTACAAACAGGTATGGCATTATCTAAGTCGAAGAGCTGATTGCAAGCAGCAGTTCATCATAGCTTAGGTCAGTTTTGAATCATGCGTTTGGAAAGCGTTCTCTATCAAGATCAGCCACGTGGCATAACAAACTACAGTTAAATCGTTGCTGGAGATCATCTTTACTGTGAGTTGCTGGCGAATGGTGCTAAAGTATCCCGTGCTGAAGTTTAAGTGACATTTTAGCCTAAAATCAACTCGAGCAGCAACGTCTAAAATATTAGAGGTATTCGCGTAAAGGTACAGATTTTGTCATGAATATGGAACAGTAGTTATAGCATTCCAGCGGAAAAATAACACTGAGATTCACAGGGCATTCTCATCACCGTTTCAATACACGCCGCATGAGTTCAGAATTTCGAGGTTCTAACCCTACTCTTGCGTTGTGTGAAATAAAAGAACGCGGACTATGTTGAATTTTGAAGCATTTGACCAAGCAGCTGCTGAGGCCCTTGTTTTACTCACCGCTGTTGACCTGTGTCCTGGACCCTGTGAGGAAGCTGCCATCTGGACAACCTGACTCGTGAGCTGGAATGGCCCATTTCCCCCCGGGGAACTCCAGACCAGGTGGGTCTGTGGATCATTGAAGAGCTCAGGCTAGGCACAACCGCTGAAACTAACATCAGCTGTACATCGTTAGCTCTTATATTACTTTCTTTTCTGCAAGAGTAAGAGCACATAAAAAAGGACTATGATCTTGATTAAGGGAACTATGTGCGCTTTAAAACGTCTGAAGTATCCGAAATGCCGATTGAAATCACGAGCCTTCTAGTTATTGTAGCAGCTGTTTTTGGTAGATGTGTTTTCAACATTAAATTCGCAGACTGTGTTTATTGATTCCATATTTCTTTTCACGTCTTTTTAAATAGGTAACACAATGACCATTAATAAGATTTCAAGCAGACTTTACTGAAAATAACTAGCGGAATTGTATGAAGCTGCGTTTAATTGACTGAAGTTAAATATATCTAAAATGTTTGCTCCGCTTTTGTCATCATTCGTTTCAACCATCGAATGAAAAAAAATAATATAAAGAGTACCTCAATCTACCATTTCTTAAACTTATGGTGCCCACCCTGCTTAGATATTTACTATTCTAAAGATTATAATGAACGTTGTTGATGACATGAAAAAAAAAGCAGAAGAAGTGCATCAACCAGGCTTTAGAGCCACTCACCTGCTTTGAGGATTGTGGAACAGCCAGTGTTTGGATCTAATCCAGGGATGCACCGACAGGCACACTGGCCGTCCACTTTGGTCAGATAGCCGTCATTCTCACACACCATCGCTGTCTCACTGCACTGAGCTGGAGAGCAAAGGGCGGGATCGGAAGGTTTTTTTTTTTATGTGAAGTCTTTTCGTTTATTAGAATAAAGTGGCTTTTCACCAAATTCAGGGAAGAGCTGGTTAGATGTGATTCGATCATACCACCGTATTGATTCCGCCATGAATTAAACCTAGGACCAAATAGGCCTAATTGCATGTTTTAAACTTTATTGATTGAGCTAACGCGACCTAAGCTAATAAATCTTTTTGTAGAATTAAAAAATAATCTGTCTCTTAAGAGTTTGGCATATGAGAAAATATAAAACCAATAAGTTGTCAACTTGACATAATGCACATAGATGGACAGTTCGATTCTATCAAAGTGAGAAGCAGATAGAAAGAAAAGTGTAACTCATTTACAACCATTCAAGCATGTATTTTTTATTTTCAAACACATGCAGTGTAACTGTTATATAATTCTTTGCTTAGGTTCTGGAATTATTAGGAGGAAAGACAAAAATTAATATGAAACATCTTAATAAAAAACGTGTTCTGTTTTCACTGTAAAGACAACCCAATTATTGTGACTTTTTGACAGTAAATTCTCAAATGCTAATCTGAAACCAGATTTGCAGACTAATGTAGACCCGTTGCCATACAGCGGTAAAGTCCAGCCGTGTGAGACACTTCCTTCTTCTTCATATAGATACAGCGTTAAAGCTACTTCTTGTAAAACCAAAAGCAATGTTTCAGTACTGTAGCTGCAATTGCAAAGGGGGTTGACGACGCGAAGACATAGAGTTAAATACTCAAATGATTTAAAGAAAAATAGTTTAGAACCAAATAGGCGCCTGGATCAGATTTTGTTTTTAGCCTCCTCCGCAGATGAAGCGCTCAAAGGAGTTTTCACTCTATATTTATATACCCTTCCCCGCTGCCCTAGTAACTCGTTATCATCCTATCCAGAAGCTCCAGTCAAAAAAATAATCATAGAACTTGAAAAAGTGTTCTCAAGTATCATAAAATAAGAAAAAAAAGACTAACTCTTACAATCTTCATTTGGTTAATTCCTTTACTTAAAAAAAAAACGTCTTCAAGTATAAAATTTCTTTTGTATTGATTTCAACAATTGCCAGAGAGAGACCTTGACTTATTGTTCTAAACTGAACACATACCTGGACAACCGTGCTCTGTGGACACTTCGCTCATGAGGTAGTAAAATCCACCTCGCTCGTGCAGCTCCGGAAATAGCCGAGCAAACGTCGGGCCATTCCCGTTACCAAACATCTAGAAAGACGACATAAACATGAAGAGACTGTTGAACATTGTAATAATTATTCATGTTTGTATCTGTCATGCAACAAAAAATACATTCAAGGGAGTCACAGATTGATTTTTTTTCTCTCGCAAAATTGAGTGGCATTGGTTCGCATTTTACAGATGACTACTTTTTTATCAGGCAAAATGGACGAGAGCGCAAGTTGATCTTAGTAATAATTATTAGGCCAGCGTAACTGTAGGAACGGAAATATTTTAACGTCTTCCCTGAGGTGTGTGAAAGAAAAAATCGCCATTACTTTTTTAAATTTTCATTTCTAAATCGTAATCAAAATATTGTTTGCAGATCTGCCCAACATTCTAGTTTACTGCAGTTTATGGACTCAAGGCGGACATCAATTTTAAATTTTGCTGTCTTGCTGCTTGATTTTAAGCAGTCTACTCTTGGAGAAGACATGTTTATCTTGACACAAATCATATAAGCATATTTCCTAGTATAAAACTACCCTTGAACCCACCATACGTTGTAATTCAGTGACTGCTTACCCATGTAGCATAATGCATAGGGCTGTTGAGGTCATACCCAGTGTTCTTCACGTGGCTGCCGCTAGCTTGCTGATACCAACGATGTGCATCTACAGAAAAAATATTAATCTAAAATAAACAAAAAATATATATATATATGTTGGTCTGATATCACCTAAATAATGAGGTATCGCCTTTTTAGAACAACAGGAACCATAAGACTGACGGGTAGTACACGATCCGTGATGCGACTCGATTTCATCTCGTTTGCCGCTACAAAACAGGTCACAGCGCTGTTTGAATCAGGTGAGCTGCTCAGAGTAACCTAAGCCACAGGCAGTATTTTCTTGAACAAAAGATCTTGCTTTATATTGCACCTTTTATCGGATTCTTTAATTAGTATAAAATATTCATAGCTCCTCTTTAAGGATCTTTCCTCTTCGACGATTATTAATCTAACGTCTTTGTAATTTCGACAATCCTCTGGATTATTCAGAAATCTAGATAGTTTTCCAGGAATCTGGAACTAATCTGTGTTACAGGGTCATAAATAAATAAAAATATATCACTTAGGTTAAGATTTTACTGTAACAAACGCCTGTGCTTCCTTAAAGCATTAAAAAAAGCAAGAAAACAAAACAAAACCAAATTATTGCAACAAGCAATCAAAACTTAAGGTAAAAAGCCTATACGAATACATTGAGCATATAAAAAAACATAAACACGAACAAACAATTGACGAACACATATTCCATATATAGAATGATTACTATATTGTGAGACAGACAGTTAAGTGCCACATTTACATTCCATGAAAAATTTACCAACACCATTATACTTTGATGTAACATTGCCTTTTAAGAAAGAGGGATAGGTACATGGAATGATAAGAGATATAGACAAAAGAAAAATAAATAATTTACGATTAGATTTTCAAGGAATGGAAGGTTGAAGCAGTTGTTAAAATCCATATGGTTTCATAAGAAGAGGCTGTTATTTGTTATGTTATGAATCCAAAACATGCTGTGGTGGAGTTTGAAATTAACGCCCTCGTTATAATCCTAATCGAGATTCTGCCACTATGAACATCACCTTTCTTATTATCCATATGACATTGGTGAAGATTATGTTGATGAGGATCTTAATGGTAATGATGATAAAAACAATGCTGATCTGATGATGGTGATGATGATGATATTGATGCTGATGACATCAGTTCTATCAAGGAAAATATGTGATCTTTTATGCTGAATGTCTGGGCTCATTAGATGTTAGGGTGTGGTAAAAGAGACGCAAATTATGTCAAAAGTGTTCATATCGCTAATGTAAAAAAGATTTTTTGAAAGACTACCCGTAAGACTTATAGCGAATTTGTACACCGATAATTATTATTAAGAGAAATTGTTCTTTTCTTACTGGTTTGAATATTGTCATAGTTGATGCGGATGAATCGGCTCCTGTCTGGGCTGGGCGACTGCTGCTCGTGGTACTCGCCAAACATATGGCCCAGTTCGTGTATGCAGGCAGTCTGAGAAAAATGCAGTATAATGTATAGGAAAGGATGATTGTGTTGCATCTGTTCACTTTGGATTTGGCAACTCGCATAATGAACGTCGTCAGCTGTCTTGATTAGCTGTGATTAACATTGATGCTTGTATAGTTTAGAGAGGTGACTGTGATATCATATAAAAATTCCTATAGTAGTAGTATTAGTAGTAGTAGTAGTAGTAGTAGTAGTAGTAGTAGTAGTAGTAGTAGTAGTAGTAGTAATGGTAGTAGTAATAGTAGTAGTAGTAGTAGTAGTAGTAGTAGTAGTAGTAGTAGTAGTAGTAGTAGTAGTACATAGTAGTAGTAGTAGTACATAGTAGTAGTAGTTGTAGCAGCAGCAGCAGCAGCAGCAGCAGTAGT